>PVKB01000987.1:115023-525761 GCA_004027205.1 Ctenodactylus gundi
GTGTGTGTGTGTGTGTGTGTGTGTGTGTGTGTGTGTGTGTGTATCTTTGATTAGTTTTTATGTTGGGTGGTTTCCAGCATTCAATTCAGGGCCTTTACATGGAGCTACATTCTCAAAATTTTTTTGTTTGTTTTAATTTTGAGACAAGGTCTTGCTAAGTTGCCCAGGCTGGTTCTGTGATCTCATGGCTTTGTTATTATTTTGTCTGTTTATTCTCTTTCCTAAGCGTTTCATAGTTTAACCTATGCCTGTGTAGATAACTGTCTTTATATTTTTATTTTTTCTTTATAAAACAACTTCTTTATGAGCTAAAGCAAAAATTGAGAAAGTACCACCCCTCTGTTAACCTGGTTTTCTCAGTGTTCATATAGTAGTATCGACATCATCGCCCCAGTACAATTTTTTAGAATTTTGAAAATATTTTTGAGACTTTGCAAGTAAAGTTCTAAAAATATAGTCATATACATGAGAGTAGTTCTACTCTTATGTTTTCTATGAAATGTCTCTATAGTATGTCTTAAAGTCATGATACATTGACCTAGTGATCTAGTCTGTACAGCTGTGTTCAGTTAAGATTGTTTATAACAGTCATATATGTACAAACTTAAGCCAAACATGTGATGCCGTATGGCTTCACATCCAGTTCCCTCAACATTAGTCCTTTTTCTGCTGGAAAAGTGTCATTTGGTCTGAATCGGTGCTGCCAACCTGAAGGATACTGATAAAAGTCCTTTGAGAGGGGAGTCGGTTGGTTAAATTAGTATCCTTACACTCTCAGACTTCCTGCTATTCTGAGCCCTCTGTTTACTAGGTCTACAATGAAATGATCACAACTAGCATCTCCACTTAGAGCCTTGACCATCTTTATGCAAAGATACAGCAACCTGCTGCTTATACATGTTTCAGAAATTTATGGGTAACCTAAAAGTTTGATTCAGATATAACAAAGTTTGAGAGAATTAAAAATAACAATAAAGTGGTTGTTATTTAGAAAAAAAATAATTGCTAATTGATGACTTAATGCACTTTTCTACTATGGTTTTTCAAACAAAAATTTGCATGCAAACAGGGCTAGGTCCTTAAGTACAAGAACTATTGTGTGAAGAGAGTTAGCTGGATGTTTTCATCTCCACAAAGGGAAGAAATAGCAGAAACAGGTTACCAGGAAAGGGCTAGGTTAATGTAACCTGTCCTTGAAGAAGAGGATCTGCCACGCACTCAAATGTTACAAAAATGAAACATGCTGTCTGGTGGGGCCCTTTCCTGATGGTAAACTGCATAGTGAGCTCTTCAGGACTCTATCTTGCAAGAGAAGAGCTCCAGCTATGCTTCTACTCCTGTTTTGCAAACCTACTCATGGGTTTCAAACCTATTTTGAGTGAAGTTTACAAAACAAACAGGATTTGCCAATTCATTAGGAAAATACAAGTGGCTGCGACTCACACTGGGAGCATGCAAGTAAATCATCAAACTGCTTGAGGGAAAGGTATTTTTTCCCATCAAATCAATCAATTTAATCCCCTCTTGGTGTGTAGATATGGCCTTGTTTTGCAGGACCAGGCATGAATGCTACATAAGTAGCCCACACCTTCTAAGAAGGCTTTTTAGTTGTTATTTTTATCTCTTTTAATTTTTCTTCCCTCTTCATTTTTGAAACACATTCTCTAAATATTCATAATATTACCCTTGATGGTTCTACTCCTTTTCTCGAGCTTAAACATAAATATAGTGCTATATTGTATTGGATTCTGATTAAAATTTCCTCAAAATGTTAGGTTTCAGCTCAAGCCATCCAAACTCTTGGTAAATCAACTTTTAAAAGCCTAATAGATTTAGGACTATTTTTGATAAAACTGTTTCTTTGAGTGGCCTGAAAGAATTCATGCAATGATAGATTCACTCCCACACAAACTGCATTTTGCTGGAGAGCAATCTAACTTTTAGAATGTCTTCTCTAAATTAAGCATAGTTCTCTTTCCTTTTTTTATTCGATCTTTGGTTTTTTTTCAGTTATCACTTCATGGAAAAATCTCCATCTATTCTAAAATATCGATACAATTTCTCTGTAGCTCAATCAAAGAAGATGTGTACATGCAAAAATTATATTGATTTTAACACTGGAACATGGTTAGCCTTGATGGGTAACATATAAATTTACAAAGAAATAATACACTCAGACACTCCTATTGCCTTTGATATGTACTTGCCAACAAGGCAATTCAAGAATGTTCCAAGTCAGTCTGCTGCTTTTAGACAAATGCACGGAGCCAATACACACTTGAGCAGAACAGAATTCTCCAGACTTTCTCTCAATCTGTGTTGTGTACACAGTTCTCTTACAGAGATAACATGGTGTAATTCCTTTAACTATTCATTTAAATGCTTCCTACTGTGATTGTATCCTCATTCTTATTTTTAAATTAACTCTCTGTAGTTGATCATTATGCTGATCCATTCAGAATAATTGCTTCTTGTACCCCTTTGTCTCCCCACCCACTCTCGAATCTTTATCGAACTTATAACTTTGCTATAACTGAGCAAGACGACATCACACAGGAAAAGCATCCTTGGTTGAGGAAAAAACAGAAGTCCTTGAGTAGCTGGTGACTGAGAATGGGATCATGACTCCAAAAATTTTCTTTACCAAAGTGGAAATTGGATCGGGTTTATAAAGGTAAAAAACCGCAAGAATGGAAAGGATTGCAAGAACAAAAGGGGTGCCGGGAAGAATAACTGCCAGTAGGTTTACAGAATTAAACAACAATGAACTACAATGACAAGAATCTAGCAGTGATTTAAAATGTAATTGATGCCTTGTGCCCGATTTGGGGGGAGGGGATTTCCACTAGCAGTCTTGGGGCAGAGCTTCAGCAGAGAGTGAGTCACTGGGTCACTGGACAGCTAGCTACACAGGAAAGATGACAGGGTAAAGAGGACATCAGGGAAAACCTAAAATCGCGGAGCTCTTGTCACTTCAACATGACTTAACTAATGGAGTAGAGCAGAAATGGTGCTCTGCCAGTTCAAGGGTTCAGTCTATGAAGAAAGTAAAACTTCTTCAGTGTTCATGTTAATCCATTGCCACATTGTGAGATGCCAAAGCTATACTGAAAGTCTGTGCAGAACAGAAACATGGTTTCTATCTGATCAACAAAATGGCACCAGCCACTAGTCATACATGGGCTCATGAGCCATCTTGGAAGAACCAGACACAGCTGGGCTCCAGCAGCTGGCTGCCAGCATATCCAGTTTTCTTAGTTACCTTTTCATTGCTGGAACAGAACATCTGACATGCACAAATTACGGAGAAAAGATTTATTTTAGCTTACAGTTTCAGGAAGTCACAATCTATTCAGGGGTGGGTGGCTGGAAAATGGTGGAATCACATAGTGGGCTCACAGCTAGAGCCAAAGCCATAGCCAGGGCCTGTGGGTATTCCAGAGACAGAGATCCTTATGGCAGCATGGCAGAACAAAGGCAAGTCTCTGGGAAAAGACAGAACCAGCACGTGTGCCTCCAAGTCAAGACCCGAACATCTACCCCTTGCAGGCTGGCCCTACCTCCCAACAGTACATAGAATCCATAAGAAAATGAGGCTTTTGGGGGACACTCCAGATCCAAACCACAACACCAGCAATACAGGAATCAGATCAGGTGCTCAGTGCATTTAATACAACCACAAGAAATGAGAAAATAGTTGTTAATTTGGATCACTAAGTTTTGGACTAGTGTGTCATAAAACAGTGGTTAACCTAAACAGTGTCTATCAAAAACATGCATCAAGCAACCTCTGTGCTCCAACCATTGTATTAGGTCATAAAGTCTTTTCAAGTGTGTACATGTATGTAAAACAGAGACTTTTTCTGAATAAAAAACTGACTTAAATTTTCTAATAATTCTTAGATCAAATCTAGAGAAATTAGATAAAAGACTGAAAACCCAAATGGAACTTGCAAGTCTATATTCTGAGAAAAGAGAAAATAAGGTGAATATTCAGAAATAAAGGCAAGAAGAGGAAAGGACCAGGGGAGAGAGGAAGAATAAAGCATTTGTCTTTACCAACTATATTAGCAAGTTTCTCGTGACTTCTCAGCTCACACATGAAATAGAGTCATCACCAAGTTCACCCAACGGCATCTCTGTGGAATTCCTCACCACCTTCCTTTTCTTTCCCTATCTATTATCACCCTCCTTTATTCCCTCTTACAGAACTCCAACCTAAGTCAAATCCCAAGCCTATACCTTAACTTATTTATCCTCCACAAAGCAAAAGGGTGTTTCTCAGGCCGAGTACTAATGTGACTATATCGTTACTAGGTGACAGTATTATTGTCTTTGAAAGCTTATTTAATTGGGATTTCTGCCATAGCAGGGTGGACTCTAGAACACTGAGGGGCTCTGGGAGTCACACTAACTGCTGCGGTGAAGAGAAATGCTCCAAGGTGCTTAAACAATCCACAGGAAGGCGTTCTCTACAGACTGATCAGAAAGAGAAAAGGACAGGTGGAATTAAGTGAATATGAAGAAATGAGGACAGGCGGAAGGGAAAGGAGAGAAAGACAAAAATACATATTTTTGATCAACTATTATTTCAAAAAAATTCTCAATGATTTCAAGGCCTATTTTTCTGTGACTTTGTTGATATTATTTTCATATTTTAATTTAAATGTGTCTATTTGTGGTGTTAAGCAGGTCATTAAATAGCGTTAGAAACACACGATGTAATGTATATTGTATATACATGCTAAGGAGCCTAAATTTCATTGAGGAGATAATACCTATCCAGATTTATTTGGGGAAATGGAACAGTTCTACCAAACTGATGGTATCATTCAGGATGTCAATATGAATAAGATAACACGATGCTTACAAACAACCTTAAAAACTTGGCCTCAATAAGTTGATGAAGTGGAAACGAGGAGCCAGGGATGGGCGCTGGGGCTGTGGTTTCATTGCTGATTGCTCTGGGCCTCCGGGTGGGTCATTTAACCTTGCCTGTCTTCAGATTTCCTATCACCAAAAAGGAAATTAAAACTGGAATTCATTCTCTTGGGTGGCGGCCCAAGAGCCAGAGAGCATCTTATCACCCTATTTATAATTGTAGACTCGCAGAATTTTAGAGTTGGATGGGTCTTTAGCCACCACCAAACTAATCCCCTCATTTTACAGATGTCGACAGTGGGACTCAGCAAGGTGAAGCACATTGCTCAAGGTCAGGCCAGCTAGTACCTGACTGGTAGTCTGAGAGCCTATCATGATACAATGCAGACCCATGCCCCTAAAGTGTCCTGTTCTCTTTTCCTCTTTATATCATAAATAAATCTGTGTTTGGTGAAGCCACATTTAAGTACACAGGATTAATATGCTTGCCATTTGTATCCTAATGACTAATGTACATATTTTTGATAGCCTTTAAAGTCAAGTTTCCTATCTGACTAAAAATGGAAGGACCCTTAGAGTTCTAACTTCATTTTCAGTAGCCTAATGGAGGGAAGCACAGGCCGTGCCTTGGCTTAGCAAGTCAGCTTCAAGGTTAGCATGGCTAGTTCCCTTAACTTTGCTCTGAGGCACTGTATCTCCAGGGATTCCCCGACCACTGTGCCACTTTGCAGGCGTGTTTTTCTTTAGATGGCATAAGAGGTTTAAAGAGTCCAAGCTTAGAAACAAACAAAAAACTCCTTGAGTGTCATTTCCACAAGCCAAGGAGCTCCACATAAATCATAGTAGGAAGAAACCAAGGATATTTTTCTCTGGCTTTGTTTTTGGTCACATTGGGCTTCATCAAGCCTCTCTTGATGTTTTATGAGGATTTTGGTTTGAGTGGTTGCAAAGGGATGTGCTTCTATGGCTGATATTTTTATTTACATTTTGGAGAAAGAGCAAAAATCATTTGGCTTGAGTCCCAAAGTTGCGTTCTTCTGCCTCGCATTGAAGGGAAACGTAGCCAACTCCATTTCACTGGCATTTTAAGGGAGGTGGGCATCACAGCTCCTGGCTTTGTGTATGGAAGCTCACAAAGGCATCTTCCATAATGTATGGAATGAACTGTTTCAAGTTTTTTTTCTCTTGCTGCTATAATTTTTATATCTCATTTTACCTCTGTAATTAAGACAGGTCTGGTAGGTATTTAAATTAGCCTAGCTTTCATCTCTATCACACATTCATTTCAAAACTTTTATGAATATTTAATAGAGGTTTTATAATTCATGGTGATATGATGAACAGCCTTTTGGCCGTTAAGTCAATTGACAGAAAAAAAAAATTCTCTCTTCAGGCAGAAATAATAACGATTCTATTTCTGTTCCTAGATTGGTGATTACACAGTCACCTGTTTTCACATTAAACTTTGATGATAAATTACTCAGCAACCATGATAATATCAGAAGTTTTACTGGCCAGAACAAATTGCCAGTAATTGCTCGCAAGATAAAAAGAAATCTGTGCCCCTTTTTCCCCTTGTCCTTCCCACGGGGGGTAGTAGCTGAGACCCCACAATCCAACTGGTTCCAATTTCTTT
Source organism: Ctenodactylus gundi (assembly GCA_004027205.1). Lineage (NCBI taxonomy): Eukaryota > Metazoa > Chordata > Mammalia > Rodentia > Ctenodactylidae > Ctenodactylus > Ctenodactylus gundi. The sequence continues at coordinate 121,541 of PVKB01000987.1, forward strand.
CATTTTTTCTTTTCTTTCTATCCTATTCTCTTTAAATTTTTTTGTTTCCTTTCAAGCCTTAATCCGTCCTTCTAGTAGGAATATTTTAATATTCCATCAGCATGGCGGCTGATTTAGCACGCACGCACAGAGTGTCGGCTGCATGAAAACAGTTCACTTTCAGACGAATTGCAGTTCAAACAGGTTCATTTTCTCACTGACTCCCCACAGGACATACATGCACATTTTAAAAAATATTTGGGGAAATGTTTCTAGATTAAAACATGCATCAAATGATGCTGGTTCCAAAGCAACCTAGAGGTTTTATTTCATTTAAATGTATCAAAGGTTTGGGAAGAAGACGGTTAGATGGTAACACCCAAGTACGTATCAGAGAATTATGAAATCCAACCTTGGCGTCAGATCCAGGTAGCAGGTAGCGGGGTAGCTGCTTTCAGTATTCATGTCAGCACAAGACTGGAACCATAAATGGTAAGGCATGAAAGTGTCACCCTTCTGTCTTCATCTCCAAGTCTCCAAGGGGACCAAGGGGAGGCCTTAGCTATAGCATATTGGGGAACTGGACCATCCAGCCAGCTTTATGTGCCTTATAATGGGGTCACAGAATCTGCCATCTCCCTGGGGAGGTAATTCTGCTCTCTAATAGCTTCTACTCCAACAAACTTTTTTCCTCTGATATGCAGACAACTCTTCTCTGCTCATTTCCTTCAGAATAACGCCCCTTTCACTACCCTGCAAATTCCCCTTGGGGGGTTTGCAGCCCCAGGCAGAGACTGCCAAACCATTGCTTTTCAGCAGCAGCTTCAAGGAGCTACACACATCACATTCTTTTAATCTCACCTCGTGTGTTAGGGCCTCAGTCCCCTCAATCATTTTTGTGGCTCTTTCCCATACTTTGTCCAATTTGTACAAATATACGACTTGTATGAATGATGAATTTGACTCTATAAGCTGCAATGCATCGATGACTACTTGATAGTAAATACTCAGACACTCAACTGTCTCCATCGTGTGTACACACACATGCATGCTGGACTTTAATATATGTTGTAGCCATGGTCATAAATTCCAACGGCATTCACGTGTCCTTGGATTTACTCAAGAAGAAATGCAGAGAATCCTGGGTGGTCTCTCCCTTCCCCCATTCTTCTCTAACTTTATTTCTCTGTGAGGTTTTGGAAATTTGTCCTTGTTGAGGAAGACTTAGCAAACTACATACAGAAGCTGTATTTTGCTATCAACTAATATAAATGTACTCCAAATAAAGTCATTAAACATAGTTTTAATTTTGTGGGGTAGGACTCAGAGACCTTTCTGAGAAATAAGGCAAGGGCTTCTGTGAGCATTCTCTTAACTTTGTATCTAGAACTCAGTGATGAACTCCAAGAGAGGTAGGACAGTCAAATGTCATCTAAATTTCATATGTGGTCACATTAGAAATTATACCCTTTACATCTGAAGAAATAAAAAAGGTAAAATTCAGGGCTCAGATTTTCACACATTCCATTACCATTTCCGTCAGTGGACAACCCATAGCTATGCTGGCACCATGCAAATGGGAACCCATAAACATTAATGGTTTCGACTCTAGAACACTGTGCCACTGTGACTCTGGCAGAAGCCCACCTCTCTCCTTCTTCAGCGTGGGCTGCAGAACCTAAGGAGCATAAAATAATGCCCCACTTGGGCCACAAGCATTTTCCTGCTTTTAGATGCCGAATAATTTTTTTAAAAATCATTCCAATGAAGTGGAATGAACTTCAGACAAGAAATGTTTACTGGGATTTGGTTATGAATAGGTAGGCACCTTGGATTTCCTCAGCAAATGTTTATGCACATGAAAATTCACACACACACAAACACACAAACACATATGTACACAGCGCCTTGCTTGGTAGACAAAGAAATAGAGAAAAGGTAAGCAGGACTTTTATAATTCTCATGTCTTTGTTTTCAATGAACTCTGCATCTGGTAAATTAACTGAATTCTTATCACGAATAAATTCTTTTCATCTTTAAAACTTGAAACAAAAATAACCCCATATGCAATATATTGTATGTATTTGAAATGAAAGTCTGGAAATGATTCATACCCATGATGCACCAAAAAGACATTAGCTTTGATATTATTTTGTCATAAAAATTTTCTGGGATTATTCTGGCCTAACAGGAAAGTCTATAGCTACTGTCTGATATAATGGGTCTTGATTCTGATTGAGGACAAATCCTAAATTTTCAATTGAGGAATATCTAGAGAGCTGTGTTTACATTTATATGTGCTTGTGTCTGAAGGTGTAGAGTGAATTGCAGATGGTATGGATTAGTCTTTATCTCTGACATGATGAACCTAGACTAGAGTTTCATGACACAACACACTCCTCTTCCTAAAATCATGGAAGTCGACCAGATGACTTTAAAGACCCTTGCATGTAAAGTTTGGAAAGATCAGCATGTGATTTACTAGTAAATAAGTATTCTGGGCATCTCTAAGATTATCTAAAATCTCTAAATAAATACATTTTCTTTAGGCACACCGTAAGTTGATAAGAGATTTATATACCGCAGATTACTAGAAAGGCTGTGACATACTGTAGACATCATAAAATAGTTTTTAAGACAAAGTTTTGCTCTGTAGTCTTGGTAGGTCTTGAACTCACTATCTAGCCCAACCTGGCCTCTAATACGTGATGATCTTCCTGTTTCAGCCTCCTGAGTGCTGGGCATGCCCCTCTACCCTTGGCTTAGATAGTGTGGGGGAATTGAATCCAGTACTTTGGACTTGTTAGGTAAGCATTCTGACTGATGAGCTGTGACCCCAACCTCTTAGTCCTCATGCATGGCAGTCATTCATAGATATTTTATTTTATAATATCTTCTGCCTCTTCAAGGATTGAAATTGTGTACAGGAATTAGTAACGCACAAATCTCAAAAGTTTAACACACAAAGACAGAGAGTGAAACTGATGCCTAATAATTTTTGACAATTCAGGTACTTTGCTTGACTGATTACTCATACACACTTATTTGATCCTGATAGCATCTTATAAAATAGGGAACAGACTCTAAATACTTCAAAGGAGAATGATAGGCTCACAGTGAGTGACCAAAATTTTCCTGACAATCAGTAGGCCAAAATCTAGATTTGGAGTCCAAGTTTGGTTGCAAAGCCTCAGATACTGTGTTCATAATGAAAGAAACCGCCTTAGAGTCTGCATTGGATTCTAAATTCGAACTCTGTGGGTCGCCGGCATTAACAGCTGGAGTGAAGAACTGAGTCATTATTCAGATGTACAGTTGCTTTATATAGAGGTAGAAGAGACTGTAGATCTATGGAAGCCTATAAAGGGCTCTGGGAAGGACCTCTACTGTTTCCCCAATGAGCTATACCCCCTGCTCGCTAGTGCCTTTACAAGGAACAGCACCTTCCATTTCACATACACAGAGAAAGCTTAAAATAAAATCTCCCAGAGAGTTGTACTATAGACTTTGAAATACATTACTAAATTAGAAAAGATACTTTATGACAGTAAATTTGATCAGATAATGGCAAAAAGTAGGAAAACGTGGACTGATGAAATGTATCCCTTAAAGAAAAGTGCTGGAGGCAGTAGATATAAATTTTAAATATTGATTTACCATTTCTGTGTTGAGATGCATTCTAAATGTCTGATTCATCAACTGTGGGTATTTAAGTGGTGTACAGTACAGAGCGCCCTCTGCTCTGAACTGGTTATTGCAGTGACTATGTAAGATGTATTTAGGAAACATGCATACACATTAAATAAATAGGTGAGCACACAATATGAACAAAGTAATGTGAATAAAGAAAAGCCCCTACATTTCGGACATGCCAAGACTGCATGAGAGTCCCCTGACAAACCAAACATACAGAAGGGAATGACAACATTTGTTAGAACACGAAACCGTCAAACAGATCCAGTAAGAGTAAAATGGCCTCAATAAGACAGAGGACAAATGGGGCATAGAGTTGGTTGTGGCACATAGAACTATTTTTTGAAACAGGATCTCACTCTGTCATAGTGTAGGCTGGTCTTGGACTGACAGCAATTCTACTGCTTCAGCCTCCTGATTTCTAGGATTATAGATATACACCACCACACCCAGTTTAGAAGCTACTTTTTATATCATTGATTCTGTACTGAATCCATTTGCTAGGAATAGGTCTATTTTTGTTTTTATTAGTCTTTATAGTATGATTGCATATATATAAAGATAGTTTAGCTTCCTTTCCAAATCGAATGCCTTTTATTTCCTTTTCTTGTCTAATTGCTTGGGTTGAGACTTTCAATACTATGTTGAGCAAAAGTGGTGTAAGTGGGCATTTTTATTTCCTATCTTAGAAGAAATGCCTCTAAGGTATTTCCAAGCTTTGTCACGATATACCCTACAATATAAAAAGATGAATGATCTGTATAATAGAAAGAAACTACGAGAGATTGAAGGAAGAATTTTAGAGCACAAAAATAAATCAAAAGGCATGTCACATTCAGAAATAATACAATAACACCTGTATATGATTACAATGTTCTGCATGTTCGATACAGTCTATGAAAATTTTAATGGCATGTTACAGCAAAATTTAAAAAAATAACATTCACACATAACACAAACTTATATTCAATATAATTATGAGAAAGAACAAAGACAGAGATATCACCTCCCTGAGTTCAAACTATCTTGCAAAACCATAGTAAACAAAGCAATATGATACTGACATAAAAACAAACACATAGATCAATAGTCAAAATGAGAACTTAGAAATAAATGCACACTTATATGGTAAACACATTGCTGACAAGAGCATATATATATATATATGAAAAATAAAGTCTCTTAAGTAGTGTTAGAAAAAATGGATATCTTTCAAAAGAATAAATTTGGAACTTGTCTCACACAACACATACTTAGAAATGTTTTAAGAATCAGGTGTAAGATCTGAAAACATGAAACTTCTAAAAGAAAACATACAAAAAGTATTTCTTGGCATTGCTCTTTGAAATGAATTTTTGTATACAGCATTAAAATTATAAGAGCAAAAACAAAAGCAAATGTAAATGCATCAGACTATGGTACTTCTATTTAAAAGAAATTATTCACAAGCTAAAAAGACTGCCTATAGACTGGGAGAAAATATTTGCGTTCCCCAAATCTTAAAAATGGTGAATTTCCAAAACATGACAGGACTCACACAATTCAGTAGAAAATAAATAAATAAACCAATAATCCAATTTAATAACTGATTAAAATATGTAAATAGATTTTTTTCAAAGAAGACAGATATATCAAAATGTACCCACAATTACTAGAGAAATTTAAACTAAAATCACAACCTGGTCGTCCTTAAAATTGTTACCAAATGACAAGAAAAGTAAAATGTTCACAAAGCTGTGGAGAACTCATAACCTGTTTGGGAGAGTGTACCATCATGAGAAAAGAACATGATCCAGTCTTTTCTAAAAGTTTTTTTTTTTTTTTAAAGTGCTACCATGTAACACAGCAATCTCATTTTGGCCTGCATCCAAAGACGATGAAATCTATATGTTATAAAGTCCTTAGCATCTCCATGCATGATTTCTCAGATTTTCTATCGCCGCATTGATAGAAATACATGACACAAACAGTGAAAATGGGGGGGGGGGGGGGAGTCTTCCTAGTTAGCTGCCTTCCAGGATAAAGCAAAGATCCTGCCCATAGTTGGCTGCTCCAAGGATGAGGCAGAGTGGGCAGCGAGAAGCCAAGGACAAGAACGCACCCTCCCAGGCCACACAAGCAGCCAACTACCTTCAAACATTCCCAGTTCCTAACAACACAGCAAGCTCCAGAATCTATCCATGGGTGAATTCACTGATGAGTATAGTGTCTCCATGACCCATTCATCTACCAATCAAATGAGACTTTTGAGGGACATTTGGATCTAAACTGCATCAGCAGCACTAGTCACAAAAGCCAAGACAGGAAATAACCCACATGGCTATTCATGGATAAGTGAATATCTAATGTAATAAATTTGGAAATTATACTTACATACACACTCATATTAACATATAAATATATTTATGCATATTTACACACACACACATGCTTCATTTGTCACAAAACAGATGCATGTAAAGGAAAGTATACTATATTAAATTTGCCAGACACCAAAAAAGAATATTGCATGATCTCACATATGTGGAGAATCTGGAAGAACAATCTGATAGGACTTGACAATAAAAGAGTAGCTACAATCTGGGTGAAGCAGGTGTTGAACATGTGAGCCAAAGAATAAAAAATAAGTGACACAAGTTCTGCTGATATCACAGTTACTTAAACTTAATAATAGTCATATTTTCTACACAAAATTTCGTTATTTGGTGGATTTTGCATACTCTTAAAAACATATTCTTGTGCACAAGTAGGGGTGATGATGATAAAGTGATGTGCATATTAATTTAATTGCTGTAATCATTATACAATCTACACGAGTATGAAATTAGCACATTGTACACCTTGAGCATGTACAGTTTGCATTTGGCACACATAGTTTAAAATATGCTCACTTAAGTATTTTCAAATAGTCTCAAAAACAAATCTCTAACCCCAGAGTTAATCACAATTACTATTTTGAAACTTTGTAAATCTTATTCAATTTTTGCAAATATTTGTGAAAAAAATGATGCAGTTTATGGACACATGCTCGTAGATGTAGCTAAATGAAGGAAATGGTTCCTCTCTTCAAGTGAGAGGAATATAACGCCATATAACTTTTTAATTTAATATCAAATTGGTAAGATTTTGTATGTTATTACAATATTTTATTACTGACATAGACAAAAGAAAGAACTTACTAACAAGGATCCAATATTGACCAAGGATAGTGAGTAATCGATTTCCCAGAGATATTCTGAGACCTATATGTAACTGCTCATCTTCCTGATTGCACACCAGAATGATTCTTTTTAGTAACTTATTAAAGAAAATATTGCCCTTAAATGAATCAATCACTTTGCGTTAATTGTTTACCATATAACCAATGTTATTTTCCTCCTATGACACTAGTCAGTCGACAGGAATCTTTAATAACATTTTCGGATTTGCTTTTCTTGGTTTTAGCATGGTGAATAACTATTGCTAGTCACATGGCTAAGAGATAACATTGCAGGATATTCGTCTAATTACAAGTTTCAGTTACTTCTACTCTACACTAACGTGCTTAAAAGTATCATGGCTTAACTTCTCCATTTGTCTTTGCATGGATAAAGTATTAAAAAACAGGAGAGTAGACACTGATTTGTCTCTGCTACATGTGGATTATTTTCCTATTTCCCCAGCCATCCTGTGTGAGATAGGTTGTTCATTTTCCTTAACATATACTGGACTCAGCCCTCTCTTCCTACTCTTGTCTTCAGTTTCCTCACACAGGCAATGTTACCGTCCTTGCTCACAGTAAGAACTACAGAAGTGAACTGATTTTTTTTCTTTCTTTGGTCTCACTTTCCTCTGATAACCTTCCCCTTCATGAACAAGAGTATTCTGAACGGATAATCAGATCAGATTATGCTTTTCCCAGAAGTTTGCACTTGTCTGAATTATTCCCAAATGGCTACCCACCTCCCCCCACAACACACGCACACACCTCTCTGGTCCTCATCTCTGCCAGCATGGCCTTGCTCAGCATCTTTTTCCAGCCTGGTACTATTCATACCACAGAGCTCTGGCCAGACTTTTGCAGAACCAAGCTTAGATGATCCCCTCGGGAAATACATCCTGTGTTGCCCAAGCCTCTCCTAATGAGAATGTCCTTCTTATTTTTAGAACATTTGAATATAGTCATGAACTGTTTACTCACATTTTGCCTCTTAAGACTATGAGTTTCTCAAAGACAAGGACTTTGAGTCACTTATAGACGAATCTTCAGCAGTTTCTACGTTCTAAGTTCATGGTAAGCACCTGAGCTTTACATTAGAGCTTAGTAAGTGTTTCCAAGATGACTTTGTAGGACCAAGTCTACAGCGATCAGGTTTAGAGAAACAAAAGATTTTTCTCCCTTTCACAGAACAAATTTCATATTAAACACCAAAGCAAGAGCACTAACTCAACCATCAGCATAAAAGAATGGAGACTGCAAGGGCGGGGAGTGTTCAACTTCCACCAGTTAATTCACTGAGGTTTGTTCTCAAGGGTGTGCACATAAACAGCTTCTCTTGGCACAATACAGACTTTTTGGCTAGGCACCATTAACAAATGTGTTAAGTCCCTGTGACAACTGATTAATTTTGGTGTAAGGTTATGAATACAAAACAACGAGTGGTAGTATGAAACATGCATTTTAATGATGTCACAGCAAAAGTAAAGGATGAGAAAGATAATTTAATTTGCTTTCTCTGAAAGGTCAGTTCTCCCGAGATAAAAATTGTCCCTCAGGGTACCAATGCCTTTCTCAGAATGCTTCTCCTTCTGCTGTCTTTCTCTGGCTCTTCTGTTCCTTAGGGATGGGAGCATTTATATTTAAAGACAATTAGACTGTGCTATTTGGAACAAAAGTGGTTTGTCAGAGGAGAGAATAGAATACCTCATGCTTTCCCAATACGGAATGTAGAAGAACATGTATTCTATAGGTATGTTCTTGATACTGTCATTATCTCACTACACTTTAATTCACGTCAAAGAACACATTACAGAATAGAGAAAAATAGAAGTAGATATAGCCATTTGCATACACATGCCAGTCTTTCAATGTACACAAACTTTATGTGAATGTGGAAATTTTGTAAGAAAATCTGCACATTATTTGAACAAAGATTGTCTCAAGCTGTCTAAGAGTAAATTTAGTCTTTGAACAGGATTGAATATTTTGTAACAGCCAGGTTCTGAAGAAGAGTTCTCACAAGTGCTGAGCTCACTTTAGATTTTTGGAACTCATAGATTAATATCTGATTTTACACAATTTGGCAAACATTCAACACACAGCACAAATGAGCCCTCAGTGACACTGACTAGATTTTCCAAGCAATGAAACAAATACTAAGAACTTAGTTGTTTATAGCAGTAATTTTATTAAAAATGTTTAGCGTTAAATTTCACAGAATAATAGAATGAAAACATTGATATACAGTCGACCAAGATACTGAAATTAATTGTACGTTATTTAATTGTAATTGCATAAAGGGAAATTGATCTTTGCTATTAAAGGTATCACAAGTTTGCATGTTACATAAATGGTAAAAAATGAGTGCCTAAAAGATAATTCGAATTGAAAAGAAGAGATAGGATACAGTAATTGGATCTAAGTAGCAATAGTTTGTCCAAAGAGAAGGGAATTTTGTTAATGAGGGTTATGAGAGTTTGAGTAGACCAGGAAATTTTCAAAAGTGCTTAAAATATTATTAAAACATATTTAATGCATGAATATTTTAAAATGGGCATTCCTTTGTTTACTGTGTTGTTTATATAAACTGTTTTAACTTTATTATAAGTTCAAAAATTTACATTAACATCCAAAGAAATATATAGAGAGACAGAGAATGAGAGAGAGAAAAAGATTTTATTCTAGAGACAAAGATATATATATATATATATATGGAAATTGAATAAGAGCTAAGAATAAACGATAAAAAGCAAGTAAATCCGCATGATGTAAATAAAGATTGTAGAAACACTTGGGTGCCAGTTTCTGCTGGGTGCAGACACCTAATTCCATAAGCAAGGTGTCTTTCTTGGATTTGTGTCACTTTTTACTTTCAGATTACACTGTAAGCAGGAAGAGGGTAGCTGGTCTAAACCTTCGAAAACCAAGGGCCCCTTTGCAAGCCATTCTATCCAAGTGTCTCTCACACCAAGTCAGATTAAGGGAAAGACTTCAGGAGGGTAATGAATGCCATAGAGCAGGAGCATATGAAGCTTAGAATTTGGGTTGCTGAGTTTGCATTACTAAATAGCTACACGAAGAGTAATAAGTTACTTAACCATGTAGAGAAAGAATTTTCTTACCTGAAAGTTAGAAATAACAAGTTGATTCTGAAACATTATTATTCCAACTAAGAGGTACTTATTAAGTACCCCATAATCTGTGAAGAATTTTATGGAATAATCAGTCAAAAAAATTGTTAGGGAAGGTAAAGTTTAAGCTATATCTGAAACACTGTGGTGCCCAGTTCTTGGTGATGGATATTTGAAACTAAGATTATTTCCATCATTGTATCAAAAAAGATTTTCACAGTATTCTATCTCTCAGAGACAAACTGAAAATGTATAAAAGCAAGGTCAATAGACTCATTAATAATTTTAAGGGACTTTGAAAACCAGTAGTACCACTAAGAACACATGTTGAAAAGGAAAATCACTTACTTAAAAATATAAACTATAATTTACATTCAGTAAACTACTTCTGGTGAGCTTGTTTATCGAATTTACTTGTTTTAAATGTAGAAGTAAGGTTATATACCTCAGCTGATACAACTGTCCACATTTGACCAGGCCACAGTAACCATGGTCACATGATGTGAATATTTGGATGAGACAGGAGAAGAGACCACGCTTGATAGCCACAGAGTTAAGGTAATAGACCATGTTCTGCTACATCGTCCTTTGAACAATGACTGCCTTTTCGGTGAAAAAAAACAGAAAAAGAATAGATTCTTGGTACTGTTTTTTCCTTCTAATATTGTATGAGTATGTATTTGAATACATAGTAATTGCATTTATCTTCAGGAACTAGTGTATTTGCATATCAAATCTTAATCATGTTTATTTACCTTTCCCACTCTCCGGCCTGCCCCATCCACAGATCCCAGATCATGCCCACAAAGTCTACTTCTCTGTCTCCTGTCATCTACCTTTTCGTTTGCTCTTAATGTTATTTATAAGTTGAGTTTTTTACTTAAGAGAAACCATGATAGATTTAACTTTTTGTGTCTGATTAATTACATTCAGTGTTACAGTGTATTTTTCTACAAATTACTCAGCATCCTCAATGAAGCTTGTCTAAAACAATACAGTTAATAACCCAGAAGCCAAATTCAGGAAAACTATTTCAGATGGAAGTGACAAGGAAAGAGAAATACAAGCAGAAAAGAATGCTTCCTACACAAAATTCTTCCACAAAGTAAATTTCTGTAAGTCCTACCACATTCTCTCCTAGTTTTGTGACTAAGTGGCTGTTTCCATGGCTTGCCCCATGTTTATTTGAACTACCTTTCATCTGGTACAATCACGGATAAAAAAAAATGCTCAGATCTGTTCAAAATGACACCTAAAGGAAAGTAACCTTTCTATATAACATCATCACTGGTAATTAGTCAAAGTCTCAAACAATCAATTCAATCCAGATCTTTTCTCCTTTGGCACAATAATGTCTGCAGTAAAGAACAGATATGTAGATCAACAGGATAGAACACGGCTTAAAATTCCATGTCCTCTGGCAGTTTCCATTCTGAGCATCTTTTAAAAAAGAGAATCAACCCTCTATGTCTTCTCTAGCCTCTTCCAGAATCCTTACGGAAAACTAAGCATTTTGCAAGTTAGCAAGTACTGTGACATGAATAATAGATTAAAAAAAATTGGAGAGAAAGTAATGATTTTAAATACATGCAAATGAAAAAGTCAGAGAATGTAAGAACAATAAAACACTACAAGAAGCACACAAAACAAATGAAAAACTTGGGGACTAAAGTTAATTCATAAAACTATATGATCAACAGATTTTTGAAGATATTTTTAGTTCTTCAAGTAAAATGAGTCACACCTACTCTTTTAATTTTTTTGAAAAGAATTTTACTCTTTGGAAATGCTTTCTGTAGAAAAAAAAAGTCACTGTTATTAGTTCTCCCAGCTTCAATCTACTGTATGAAAGATATGGCTAAGTTTGCTTCTCACAAATAAGTTACTGGAAATAACCAAAGATATAACATTTGATAGCTCAAACAGAGCTCAGCAGAAAACAGCCAGTTGCCTTTCCCCTATCACAGGGAGATATAAAATTCTAAAGACTGGAAGAATTGTGAGGAAGATAGAATCTCTTATAACAATAAATACTGATGGTTATATGCAAGAAGCAAAGCAAAGCAAGCATTTAGAAAGTATCTTTTTTCATTGAAATTATTTACACAATGCCAAAATATCTCCAGCCTTTAATTTTACTTGGTAACAACTGACATGTTTTTTGTAATAGAAACAGATAGTGGTGTAAGTTAGGCAAACCAAGGAAAATGAAATCCTCCTATTTCTTTAAAAAGTGTTTTTGTTGGTTTTTAGATATTAAAAATGATATTTTTATATCCAAGGGCAGCTTTATGAGAAGTAGAACTAGGTGTCCATGTGTAGCATGTGAGCCATGCCTGCAATGTGAGCCCTGCCTGGCTTGCTTGCCCTGTGTTGGATTTTCTACACATCATACTAATTTTTTCAACTGATGTAAGAGAGACAGCAAAGAAAGAGTATTTCCAAGGGATGATGAAAACAATTGTTTTCCAAAGAGATTTGTAGTAAATTACCTTCCCTGTTTGCTGGATAAAGGAAACAAAACGATCTCACCTACAAGATCTTGGTGGACCAGAAGCCAGATATGCTCAAGAAAACTTCCAGCATCACTCTCAGATTTGGGTCTTTAATTAAGCAGCTCCGGAACATCCTGCTTTCATTAACATCTCTGTTAATGTTGTGTCAGATCTGAGTAGGGTTGTGCACGGCAGCATTGTCCACATTGCTGTACATGAGAAGGGCTGACCTGCGCACGCTGACTGTTTGAAGGAAGGTGAATCTAACGGTGCACAAGGGTGATGAGTCGTCGGTTAACTAGTCAGTGAATGTAAGTTATATTAATGGGACACTGCCAAAATGTCAAGATTTTAACCTCTTCCAAAAAAATCTGTGGAAATATTCAAATCAGCCTTTTGAGACAGAAGTTAACATAGGAACAAGTTACTCACTATCATGGACCTTCTTCCCCCAAAATATTCCTGATCAATGTCTTTTCTTGAAGAATTATTGACTAGCAGGGTAACAAGTGGAAAGGTTTTATTTATAGACAAGCTAATTTATATACAATGTTTGCATTTTTCAAAATCAGTTCCACAACACTATCCATTTGACTCTCCTGTAAGGATGAGTATTGTCTCCTAGACAGATAGTAAAATTGAGAATCCAGATTGGAAACCTGGCCGATAGGGAATAGCACCAGGGGTCTGAGGGTGCTTCGTTTTCTCTGTCCTAACCTGTTTGCCCTCATCAGCACTGTCTTCTTCCCACTCTATGTCCTTAAGTGCCATTTATCGTCCAGCTAAAAATAAACATATCATCATTCCTTCATTTTTAAAAAATTGCTTATAGTTTATACGAGCCTTAAACCACATCTATAAGCCAGATAAACTTTCTTTTTCTTTACAAGAAAGAAAGGGGGAAAAAAATCTCCTATATTTTATCTTATTTTAACCTGAGCCACTGCACGAAGTTTGGAAAGAAACAAAGCAGTGTAGATCACGTCGTTAACACACACTCATCTGTTCAAATGCAGAACCCTGGATTTCTGCTGCTAACTTCTGTTTAGCTGTTTCTCCCTCCTTGTCATTCTCCTGTAATCATGACTTCCCTCCTACGCACAAACCATATTCAGCCTTCCAATGGGACATCTTCTCCAGCCAGTTAGTCAGCACCCTGTCCCCTTGCTCGAGCCTGGCTAGACTAAGCAGGCAGCGTCACTATTAGACCACTGAGAATCAGATGTCACGTCACAAAGGCAGTTTCACAAGAGTGGTTACAAGAGGGACAGCAGCCTCGCTGCCTAGTGATGCAGTGATGGCTGGCCCTGTGGACGGAAGAGCAGACTAGAATCGCATTAGCCTCCTTCCTGGGGGCAGTATGGCGTGCTAAGCATCGATCTCTTTTGACTGGAGTTCTTTGCCTGGAGTTTTGGGAAAGAATCCCTCTAATCTAAGGGCCTTGTGACCATCCCCTTTTCAACATGGCTGAAGAGGAAGCCTTTGGAAACCACCTTTGCCTCTCTGGCCATCACTGACATCATAAATTAGTATCTTCTCACGTTGAAATAAATATGATTTGTTTATATTTTTCTTCCTTCAATACACAAAACTACTGCGAGTATTGTATTTTGGCCATCTCTTTGCATTTATTTTTTAACTGGTTTATTTTAAGTTACAAAAATGCTTTCTATGCCAGTCTCATTTTTCAAAATTTAGTTATTTCTTTATTTATTTATTTATTTATTTATTTATTGTTTTTGAGATGAGGTCTCGCTCTGTAGTCTAGGCTGGTCCTGAACTCACTATGTAACCCAGGCTGGCATCAAATTAACACAATCCTCCTGTCTCAGCCTCTTGAATATTGAGATTATAGGAGTTCACCACCAGTGTCCTGCTTATGTGGTGCTGCAGAATCAAAGTGAAGAAATCTGACCAAGCACTCTAACTGCTGAGATTCGTCCCCAGCCACAATGCTCTCATTTAAATTAAGCTTCAATGATACATCTAATCTTGTACTAGGATAATCTTCCATTTACTTGGTTCCAAATGTCATATTATTATTGACATTCTACACTTGATCCACCGCTGTATTTACATGCTGTGTCAGAAGCAACTGGATGGGAGTTGTAATAATTCCTGGGAAATTCTAAGTATGCTCAGCTTATCTCTCTATAAAGGTCTACCACATCAATAAGGACATTAAAGGACAAGGAAAGAATTATCCTTATTATCTCCCACTCACTCAAATTTTAGGTCTTTGTAGAGCATCTAAGGTGCTTCTACAGATCATTCGGATGTGTTCCTGGTGATTACTCGGGGTTTAGCAAACTGTAGACCTTTTTCTCCAGTACATATTCCATTTTATTAATATATAAGAGTATTTACTGTCTTCATGCACTGCCTACAAGTATAAGTGGATATAAGGCCTGAACTCTAACCCTGAAGACATTTTTGGTCTATGAGAAGGTCATAATGTGGATTGGCATTACAGTGTATAACTTTCTGTGGGTAGAAAATACAGAGTGAAAGTCCAAAAATGGCAGTTGATCCACATTGTTACTTAACATTGCTTTATTTGCAGAAATAGTGGCATGGGGTTTATGAGTACGGAAATCACAGAGTAACCAAAAGAGGTGAGATGATATGATCAATGTCATAATCTTACTTTTGGAAGAAGAGACCAGCATTGAAATTAAAATGGTTTTGAATGCCAGCATAATTAATATGTCACGCAACAGGTTCACCTATTATATTTAATTCATTAAGTGTTTGTGTGTGTGTTATGTGTATGTGTGTGTATACATTAATTTTGGTTCATTGCTTTATGAATAACTTAGCTCAAAATCAACTATGTAACAGAAAAACAATCTAGCTGGATAGATCATGGTGGCCTTGTGATTGTAAGACTCATATTAGGTGTGCTTCTTTTCAGGAAAAAAAAAAACATGTGTGGTAATGTTGGCATCTTGTTCACCATAACCAATGTCAGGCATTGTGCCACAAACCCTTCATTCATGATTCCCCAGGGACTGGACCCTATACACCAGTCATTTTCCTTGTCCTTTAAGCAAGAAGTCTATGAGGCCCAGCGAGAGCAAACACATGGCAAAAGATGCATCTGGTTTCCACGGTTTATACCGCAGCCTCTACCTATTCTTTACTAGAAATCTGTCTGGCCTTGACTCTGCTATTGCTCTTTGAGCTAATACAAGAGAAAGAATTCTGGACTTAGTGGGTAGGCTTACAACTACCCACATGTGCCTTAGAAGAACTTTGCAGGGCGTCCGTGTCTCAGCTTCTCCTCTGCGCACACTTACAGACGGCTGGCTTTGCATAATTGAAAGGTATGTCATTTTTACCTTTTATTTGTAAGAGTCCGTGGTAGAGGGACCATGCCTCACACACCAGGGAGTGTTTAGCTCCCAGCATCACACTCGGTGCTCTGTGAGTTCTCGCTGAATTTCATTTCAACAACCAGGTGTGTTTGGAAGGCAAGTACGGTAGAGGGCCCTGGAGTTAGGCTCCAGGCTCTTGAGCGCCAGCTCTGAAGTGTATCTTTTGAGAATCCTGACCCATTTTCAGCCTCGGTTTTCTCTTCTGTTTTTGTGGAGATGGAAGGAGATGAGCTAGTGATTGTAGCACCATGTTTAATGTCCAGAGCATGCTGGTCACAAGAAACAAATCTGGATTTCTTTTCCTGTTCCCCTTGCCTCCTAATGCTTCTTTAGGCTAATTTCGAAGGTGACTTTGGGAGATAAAAAATCTTTGAAAGCCGAACATTCCAGAGATGCAGAGGCTGCTTGTGTTTCGACTATTCTTAGATGTATGCTAAGTGGCCTGCAGCCATTAATGACTCACTCATTGGGCTTAACAAGCTAATATGCCCCCAAAGGTGCCTTCCTAACACAAGCGAAGGCAAGCAAAGGGTTCACCCATTTGTTCTGTGAATTTGATTGATGTCGACAGGAAATCTGGACAGCTGAGGCCCAAATGCACAGCTTTTTTTTTTGCCTCTCCATGGCAGGATTGATTTTGGCCTGAATCATCTAAATAATTGCCTTCGCTCCCTTAAGACATGCCTTTTACTTTGTGGGTGTAGACAGCTGTAGAAAACAAGTATTATTTTAACTTCCTCACAATGAGGGATCTCTCAAACACAGAGAGGTTAATTGATTTGACAAATGCCACACAGCTCCTCAGTCACAAGGCTGAAACAGCCTGTAGGTCAGTAAGATACCCCTCTTCTCAATACATTAAAGAAGATGTTACATATGCTTACATGAATTCATGCCTTAAATAGAAGTAATAACGTTTAAGATCAGACATCTCTCCCTATTGGGTCTCAACAACCTTAGCATAAAGTTGGTATAATAATGAGGCAATCACATGTGAAAAAAAATATTACTCTCATTACCAAAAAATCCTCTGTTTCAAACTGGTACTTTTTATTAAGGTAAAGAAGATGGTAAATAATTTAAAAACATGACAAAAAAGGATTAGAGCTTTTTACTGACAGTTGGAAGTCATGTACCGTAGTCTTCAAGTGTAGAAAGACACGGAACACATCTTAGTCGTCTACTAGAGCCTGCACCTCGGCAGAGAAGGCGAGTGCTGCCCTGGGGAAAGACCAACGACTGGTTGGATCCCCACTATCGCTGAGGTATGACAATTGGAGGTTTTCACCGGGCTAGAATGAAGAAGGTTTAGGTACAACCTTGTGAGATATTTTATATGAAACAACTTTAAAAATACTTGAATGACTATTTTTGACTTTTACCTTACGGCTTATGTGTAACAGAGAAAGACAAGACAATGCTTAGTCCCCGGCTACACTAAAGTATCATCCCCAGAGAATGATTGCTATGCTGTCTGTGAAGAGAAAATACCTACTGGCTTTAGTAATTGAGAAACAGGGAAGAACTTTACTTATAAGGTTCTTTAACATTCTGTTTACAAGTGTTATGCCCAAGATTCTCTTTATATCCCCATTATTTTATGATTTTGTAACCTGTACTTCATGGAGTTAAGCCTCTTGTTCTATTTAAGATCACATGACAAGATTCTCCCTAAGAATAGGATCTGTACATTAGTGCAGTGGGGACAAAATTGTCTTCCAGAGACGTAGGTGTAAGATCAGAGAAGAGAAAGAAGTGTGTCATATTAAGCCAGTTGTTTCTATTTTAGGGAGGAAGATACTGAACTGAATGTCTGAATTTCAATAATGGTCATCCATCTCACACACCCCCACAAGTAATTCGAAGTTCTTGTACATCAGTGTTCTGTTCTCTCTAAAATATTAATTGTACTTCCTCTAGAATTCTTTCATATGCTTAAGCCCTATGGACAGTGGAGGGTGGTGGCACATGTTAAGACCTAAGATACCTCAAATCTACTTAGTTTGGGGACCAATACTCTCTGTGATGTTGAACACGTTGCTGTGTTTCCTTTAATTCTCCTGCATTTATAATTGGAATAATGGCCCTTCTTCTACTTATCTTAAAAATGAACACATTATATTACAATGTACTATGATAATTTATGTTACTATAAAATTTAAAATGCCATGCAAATGCATGATGTTTTCTTAAGACTGCTTCTCTGGTGGCTATTATCAGAAAGGAGAACATATATGATAATTACTCCATCAAAATGTCCTGAATACTGAACAGGCACAATCAAGAGATCAGGGAAATACTGTATGATGAAAAGAATTTCAGGGGAATCATTGAACTAAATAGCTGTGATGTATACACAAGACACCTTCACACTCATTAAAAGTACACATACCAAAGATCATATGAGGGCTCACATTTTAGAAAAGGCAAAATTTCAGAGGAAAATAATTTAATTTAGGTTTCACAGAGGATGTGTGACTTTAACCTGGTCTGGTAACTGTCAGTGTGAGGGAAGGCAAAAACGATGAACAGTCCTGAAGAGGATACCGTAACCTTCATAAAAAACACAGCTTTTGTAGACATAACTTTTTATCTATATCGACTTGCAGCTGGGCTAGAGTGCATCTCAAAGCCAGCACCCCATCAAGGCACCATGACTTTATATGATACATCAATGAATGCCAGAATTAAAAGGATTGAACATGAAAATGAAACAGTATGTCATTAAAATAATTCCTTCCAGAAAAGAAAGATTCTTAGTGGATTTTAATAGAAAGAAAGTTGGAAGATAAAGTTTCCTGCAAATGTGAGAGTGGGAATGATGGAAGGGTAAAATCCTCCTGCTGGGAGGAGCTACTGGACTGTAAGAAATCTCATGACATATTCTGTTTTCCAAAGATCATGAGTTTTTAGTTATATAAAGAATAAAAATTATCACTAATATATTGCCTATTTTGTTCTGTTACCTTTTGCCATTTTTCAGTGAGCTTCATAATTGCTTGTTCACAGAAGGGCCTGTCTTTACCAGCAACAAGCCTTAACATGGTGCTGATGTACAGCCTCATCTGAATTGAATGTTATATACCACACAGAGTCTTGAAGAGAGGGAAACAAACAGGAGCCTGGTGGCACAGGACAAGGTGACTTGGGGGAGTGTGAGAACGCATCCCATCCAAGCTCCTACAGATTTTGACAGGGGATTAAGTTTTTGCATTGTCTCTCATTGTCATGATGGAATATAACTCCACCATGATTAATGAGTGGTGGATTTTTCTAGATGACAGTCTCATTCAAAATGTCAAATTGTTCACATTACACCCTTTACTTGGTTGTTTGGTTCCTTGGTAGGATCTGGGAAAACATGACACCTTTAAAATTCCACCATGCTGAGACCGTAACTGTCCTTTAATGAATGTCTGCTTTTGATGATGTTTGAGGTAAACTGTTATATTAGAACCAAGTTCATTGACACACCACATTGCTGTGAACAATCTGCTTCTCTTCAATATCAATACTTACCAGCATGTTCAAAAAAGGACCATTTTCTTATGTGCAACAAGTGTGTCACAGATATTTACACTTGCATTCAAATGTGCTCCATTGAATTCATGAAAAAAACCAAAACTGAACTTTTCAATGTATGCCAGATTCTTCAGGTGTTCATGAAAACTTAAAAGATGGATTGTCAATGATGTTCAACGTTTCTTCAATGTCTCATGTCACAAAACATGATTTGATTGAGTCAATCCCTTCAATTTGTCAACATCACCCTCGGTGGCCCTTCTCGAGTGAGGAGCATCACTGACCAGCACAGATTTTTATGAAGAATAGTTGAATCTGACATTCTAGTAGTGTATTGTCACTGAAAACTGTGCACAACTTTTCACAAGCTTGATGCGTGTTCTTCCCTGTAAGGAAGGAAATCAGTACAATATGGCAAAAGTGCACTGTTTGATCTCCCGTTCTAAACTTCTAAAATCTCCATAACTAAACCAAATTGCTCAAAATTTTTATAAGGAAGCTGGAACTGTCAGCTATCAAATAACATAGCAATAACATAGATACAAGTAAATCTAGTAGTTTCAAAAATAAACTCATGTCATCCTTTGTAAAAATGCATCCTTTATGACAACCATTATGAAGAGTCTTAGCAAGTGTGTGCGTGTGTGTGTGTGTGTGTGTGTGTGTGTGTGTGTGTGTGTGTGTGTTTTCTTTACTTTTCTGTGGGTCTGGAGATTGAAATCAGAACTTTACTTATGCTCGGCAAGACTTATACCACTCTGCTAGATCACTAGCTCTCATTACTTTTAAATAATACCTCACTAAATTGTCTAGCAGAACCTCGAAATTGCAGTCTCCATGCCTCAGCCTCCCAAGGAGGTGGAATCATAGGTTTATGACACCACAACTTGCAAAGTCAGACTTTTTAAATTTTGACTTGGTAGACATCAGGTAAAAAAAAAAAAAAGCTTCTTAATATACTCTTGGAACTGTTTGCCCCTCCCTTTAACATGGCTTGCACACTGTATATTTGTGAACCTTTCATAGTTGAGCTTAACTTCCTTTCCAAATGAAGCCTAAATTGGTGTATACCATGGAGCAATGGAAAGTTCTCTGACTGAGATCCTGAAAAGCCTTCACAAACAGCAGCTCTGCCACAAAAGAAATAAACTCATGATCATTATTATTCCCTTTGTAGAATTTTCATTAAATAGATACGTTTAATTTGTATCCTATCAGCATATTTTATTGACATAGTGTACCAATATGGACAGTACCTCTATATTGTATGTATCATCTAATCCCAGTCAGATTGTAGGCGTTCCGGAGTGACCATGTGAATTTGGAAATGTCTTGACACATGATGTGACACATCCACATGCCACAGTAGACGTCCTCCTATGAAAACACAATGCTTATTATTTCATAGAGATATTCTCTTCTGCTACATGCTTCAACATCTTTGGTGCTAAAATATATCTTTAGGGGCCTTTGAGACATTTTTCTGCACAGAATTCAGTTCAAATAAGCTCTTCTTCAGGACTTTCCAAAATAGTCAAGACTATTAAGATCACATGTTAGAAAATATTTCCATACCTGTCTTTTTGGCAAGGCAGAAATATAAGACACCTGCCTTGAATATTTCTATCAGGTGTCCCTTCACTGAAACCATAAATTATAAAAATAAGCTCTTCAATATAAATTTTCGGGCAGAAAAGTGTGTATTCTCTTTAATGTTAGCAGTGGGAGTATAGATTGGCAATGTTCTCCGAGAACTTTAGGAAGTAGTCCCCCAGTGAGGGAGAAATAGAGTCCATCTGGTTGGATGAAAACACGGTCACAAAAATCACTGCCTCCTAAAATTAATTCAGAAATAAGCCTAGAACTTAATTCAGAAATTCAGTGATTTTTACTTTTAGCAATTACCAAAATGCCTTTAGATAAATACTTGGCAGCAAGGTGTGACCAGCAATATTAGATATTTCTGGTGAACAGGTAACTCATTCTTCTGAGAAATGGGGCCCATGCCACTTCCAGCAGCTTTTCCAACAGAATTTACTAATAGGTGTCCCCCAAAGTGAAAATGTATGCAAGTGTCTTTACATCACAAAGCTAGATCTTGCCAGCATCCTGGCTGTGTTCAACGTGTTTTTTTTTTTTTTTTCCTGTAGCGTAATAACCACATGGAATGGTGTCAATTACAGGAATAAGGATACATACAAAAGAAAATGTGAAATTTCTGGCATTTTATATTTAAAATTTAAGGCACCTGTGGGGTAAAAATAAATTTTCGGTGAAATAAGTTCAGAATTTTAACTTATCCTTCGGTATTGAGAGTTAAATGAGTAGAAAATGACAAAGGACAATAATCAGATAGTCGTTGATGTGTCCGGGAGGGCCAGGGGCTGAGTTTTGGATTTCAGGGTTGAATAAGTAGGCAGAAAATGTTGGTCTTGGTAACTGAAAACGTCAGGTGGAATTTAGCGTCATAAAACTGGACATTATATGTTTTACATGTGCCATGAAATATTTTCGTCTTGCAAGAGAATACCAAATATGGTACTTATGACCAAGGGTGGTGGCTGTTGCTGTGGTGACAGGGCCACCAAGAACACGTGAAGCTAAGCACTGCCAGCTGCCCTGGCTTTTCGTGGAGCCTCTCAGTTCTTCAATAAGAAATAAGAGATTCTGGACACACACCACTTGACCATAGATTCCCATAAAAAGACCCAAAGCTAAGGCAAGATTTTGATGAAACAGAGCGAAAAACTCCGTGGAGAGAAGTCTTTTAAGTATCTTATTCTTTTGTTTTTGTCACTCACATTTCTGCCACTGCGACAAAATATGCGATGATAACTTTTAAAAAAGAAAGTCTTATTTTGGTTCATGATTGTAGAGCCCTCAGTCTTTAGTCAATAGGTTTTGTTGTTTCTAGGATTCTGGTGATGCAGAAACTTCATGTTAGAAGGATGTGAGTGAGCAAACTACTCGTTGCAGTGATGCTAGGAAGTACAGATAAAAGAAGCATTAAGATTTGGCCACTGCAGCCCAATCTAGGTGAAGGAAGCTGAGCTAAAGAGTGGGGATTTGAGTGGTGAAGCAAGTCAGACACAGAGGATTAAATATGTTAATTATCACATGGTTTCTCTGAATTGGGCACATGGAATACAGGCATTATGTAGTGGCACATGGGTGTGATATGGGATTTAGGGGTGATAAGGAGGGTGTGGGAGGGCCAAAAATGGGAAGGGATTGTAAGGATGATGTGATATATATGTGCACAAAATACTCATTTTCATTGTAAATATTATTTATCATATATATATATATATATATATATATATATATATATATATATATAGTTAAATGTGGTGTGTGGAACAAAGGAGCCCTCAAAGAAAGGGCTGAATGAAAAATATCCTTCGGTGGCAGACTGCCGGTAGTTCTTCAACGTAGTTCTCACCTCCTAATAAATCTGCTAAGCTATGAACTCATCAATGAATGGATGAATCCACTGATGAATTTGCAGCCCTTTTTTATCCAGTCATTTTTCCAAAGCTCATTATCTGGAATTCAACACAGTGATCCTTTCGGGGTTGTTTCCTATCCAAACCATAACAGTCTGTATTACTTCATCGTGATGGTAGATGCATTCCCAAGATTAATAGTATATCTAAGTTAATGCTCAGTTAAATTAGATATTAATTACTTGCTCTCCGTATTATGTATACTGTTTTGAAGAAGAGATTAGTGATGTATACTATACTTTGTATTTCTAACTGCTTGTCTCATTTTTATCATGGGTCTTTTCTGTGCTTTGACAAATGGCATCTTGAGCATCTATCTCTCAGGAACATTCACCTCTCAGATGACCCTTGAAAATCAAAGCTATTTCAAGGACGATGACAAGAAGGAGTGAAATTATTGATGTTATTTGTTCTTTGTTAAGTGCAATAAAAATAAATGCTGATATAGCGTAAGCAGAGGTGAACATTTTTGAGGAGTGACACATATTAAATAGAACAGCTTCGGTTAGCCTGAAGAGATGAAAGAGTTAACATTACCTGGCCACTTGCAGTCCGCTGAGTTTCTTCTACGTATTCTCAAAACATCAATTTAAACAAAAGAAAATCCAAAGCAAATGCAGTAAGCGTCATGGTAATAATTAGACTTCACCTGGGTGTAGGGCATTATAATACTCAGAATGCACCAACCTTGTAGCAAACCACATTGGATTCCAATTTTCTTTAGAATTCCACCCGTCTCAATGTCTCTAGTGTGCACCAGGAGCACGTCAGGCTGTACATCGACTTAGACCCTTTGGGAGTCCTTTCCTGGTCTTCTGATTGCTTCTTTTAAAATTGGCCTTCTATTGATCAGTCTTAGAGAACCTAGCGCAATAAGACACTAATATTTACATTCCAAGTCCTGCTATCGTAGATTTGGTTCACTCTAGCCTCTCATTTCTCTGACTTGAACTACAATAGCTTTGTCCTTATCAAACTCTCTCTATTTCTATCATTAACTGTGTCAAAAATCCAGGGAATTAATTAGATTCTATTCCCCAAGTGTTTTCCTGAGAAAAGCTTACTACAGGGGTCATTTCAGAGGTGAAAGATAGAATTAAGAGGCCTAAAGTCACCATTAAGTGTCCAAACTAGCAACAGCAGTAAGATGTTACCACGCAAGATGGAATATGGTGGCATCCAGTGCCAGAGAAGAGGGTTGTTATAGTTTGGGTCTGGAGGGCCCCCAAAAGCCTCAGGTACCTATGGATACTGTGTACTGTTGGGAGGTGGGGCCTGGTTGGAAGAAATGGAAACTTGGGGCTTGACATGGAGGGGCTTGTCCTGGTTCTGTCTTCTCTTCCTGACTTGGCTATGTTCTGCCATACCATGATAATCTCTGTCTCTGGATCTAATTCCACCATTTAGCTCCTTCGTTTTCCACCCAACCACTTATGAAAAAGCTGAAAACTCCCAAAACTGTGAGCTAAATAAGTCCTTAAGTTGTGTCAGGTATTCTGTCCCAGCGAGGAGAATGTAACTAAGACAAGGGTTGTGTGGTTGATGCTGTGATCATAGAGGAACAACCAATTAAATGAGGAAAGGCATCAAGAAAGGGGGAAATAAAGCATCAGCTCTCCCTCCCTCTGAGAAACTTAGGCTCTTGTCATTGTCTTCCATTGATCAAGATCAAAGAAGACATCAGAGGGAAAAGTGCCTGAGCAGAGCAGGCCATTACAGTCACCCTGCAGACAACAGGGATGGGAAACTCAGTGTCTAAAGCGCTTGTTTGGCATGCTCAAGGCCATGCACTCAATTCCCCAGCACCACATGGAAACTAACCAGGCAGGGTGGCGCACCTCTGTAATCCTAGTACTGAGGAGACTGAGGCAAAAGGATTGTCGTGAGTGTGGGGCCTGTTGGGCTCAGTACTGAGTCCAGGACTAACCTGGGCTGTAGAATGAAACCCTATCTCTAAAAAAAAAGAAAGAAAGAAAGAAAGAAGAAGAAAAGAAGAGATGGTGAGATGGTAGCTGAGTGACAATAAAGTGGTAAAGAGTCACCCAATAAGCTATACTTGATCAGGGAGCCACGACAGCAGGCAAGAATCTCTCACCTCACAACCTACACGCCAGAGCCAAACCTGAGTCTCAGGTCCTTCCTTACCTTTGGGCAACTGAATTCTTGAGCGTCATCCAGGGCATTCTCTCCTTCCTACAGCATTTTTTAAAAAAATAATTACATTTGGATATTTTTAATTTCTTAAATGCCATTAACTTCCTTCCTGTGACATTGGTTTATGAAATCTCTGAACTATCCTTTATCAATAGGCCCTACCTGTCACCTCCCTTTTGGAAGTCTGAGATAAAAATCACCTAATCATACAAATATATTTGCAGAATATACCTCAAAACTGTATGGTACCATGCTGTTTTTGCCTGATAAAAGTGGGATTTCTTATGTAGAATTCTTTTTTGCTGAAAGCTTGTCTCCTGAGGGTAGGGCAACATTCTTCTTGGTTTCATTGCTTGTCAGGTGGCACAGTAGTCCCAAGTGGCATGTGATTTACACCTGCTTATGGGACCGACTTTATCAAAGGTCCTTATTTTAATTTTTATGCCATGAAGAGCAAGAAACATATCTATCTGAATTTATCGGTAAATATTTGTTATTTAAAACATGAAATATACCTCAAGGGCTTGTTTGTTGGTTCTTATAAGCCAGGAAAATAGGCCAAGATGATCTTTCTCAAGCTTGTTGTGGACAAAGATATGAAAAAGACCTGATAGTTTTAAGAATTCTAAACGTTAATAAAATGAGCTTATAATGAAATCGATCAAATGTCTTCATTAACAAAACACCAGGAGGAAGACAGTAAGTTCCACAAAGCATAAGAATTATGGTGAATGAACCATATGAAAGCTTAGGTATCTTGGAATTTACTGAAAATTTATTTCTCTGGCCAAAATCTTTATCTGATTATGTTTGATGTCATTCAAATCACTAGAGCCTCAGGCTGAAACCTAAATGGGGCCAACAGACATGTCACCTAAGCGTTCTAGATTTTACCTTATTTCCTGATCTTTCTAGATTTTACCCTATTTTACTCCATTTGCTACATCATTTTTCTTCCTTTATTCAAAGAAAACAAAATGAGAAAAGCCACCTGACCAAAAATGACCAATGATTATTCATAAACCTCTCTCAAGCCCTATCAAAACGAAGGTTTCTGTGGTAATACTCCCATAAAAAGAATTGTAAAATCTATTCCAGAACAGAAGGGCGGGACGGGACACGCTTGGCTGCACTCAGGAAGCCAGGGCTTTTTAGCAAAATTAGCTCATGCTTCTTCTGGAAGGAGTCACATTTTGGCCCCTCATTTCATGAGAAAACCATTTGTTGTGAAATATAAGGATTCAGCCTGCGTGTGTGCGCATAAATCCCCCATCCCTCACCCCCGACCGCATGGTGACGTGGCTCTGCATCCCTTCATGCCTCGTTAGGGCCAGGCCAAGCCAGCTGGCCCAGCCTTCCCTGTCCTGAGGCCTGGGCACCATTGTCCCTGAGCTCACCAGGCCCGCATCCCTTTGAAGCCTCTCCAAAGAAACTTTATCCCTCTGTTCCAGCTGGCGTTTCATTAAGCCCTGGCTTCACAGGATTTTCCACTCCCATTGACACATCAGAGCAAAGATGTAGCCATTAAAATAATGAAGAAAAAGGAAGCGAGCAGAGGAAAAACGATTCTGAGGGGAAATTGAAAAGGAGTACAAGGTTATTTAAAAAATAAAGGCCAACTGCAGAAAAATAAAACGTACCCACTTTCTCCTCAATCTCCCTTTCTCTCTTTTATTTCACCCCTACACGTGTGTGTCCTAATCTGTCCAAATTTTTCACAAAGCCTCATAAGGAGTGACTTCAGAGAGGCACTGGCTCTGTGAAAATGCCGACAGTCACAGGTCTGAATTAGAAGGAGCAGATAAGAAACCCAAAGTCACTCTGAGCACACATGAAGGCGAGGGAACTCTGTGCACCAAAGATGCAGTGAATCTTAAATCGAACCTTCTTTCTTACTCCAAAAAGAAATTGCCGCATCTCCTGCTGCTGAGACATCAAGCCCACCTAGGTTATTAACCACCCCGGGTGTGACCTTCTTACCCTTGCCTCTAAGGTTTGGTCGCTCTCTTGCTCAGCCTGGAGTGCCTATTCCTTGCAATTTCTTTCAAAGGAACATTGGCTCTATACTTATCTGGTCATAAAATCTTTTTGATGCTTACCTGTTCCATAGGCAATGCATCGCTGATGTGTTGTTTTCTCCAGAATTAGATTTTGACTTTAAGAATCAGGAGAGATGCATTCTTCCTTCCATTGCTGTCTCTAATGAAACCCTGGCCCAGGACTCTAAACGACATTTGTATTTTCTGTATTATCTGCCCAAGACACAGCGGACTTCAGTCACCTTAACCAAAGACACAGATGAGGAAGATGTCACAAAAGGACTTTAAGCTCTCAAGCCAGCTGTGACAAAGCCTGTGTATTAACACCACACATTTTACTCCCCTGGGCTCTAACTCAGGCATTGTGATTTCATTAACAGGGTTGTTTTTCTAGCATCTGTTCCCATAAGGTTTAGAAGTAGTGACCTAGAAGCAGATCCTTAGATATATGACTCATGACAGAAGGATAAGTGACAGCTGACATGTAGTTGCAGAAGAAAAGCAAGCTAAATATGTAAAAACAATGAACAACTGTATTTCTCCACATTGAAAATGTGATGTCTGTAAAAATGAATTTTGAGCATATTCAAGAGCTTCTGTTAAAATGCAAAAGGCATTATATTCTTAAAACACATGCCATGAAACAGCTACAATGTGTTTTAAGAAGCAGAAAATAGCATCTGTTTAAAATATTTCTGTCTAAATTACCTCTCATTTCAAGTATTACAGATAGAATTGAGGTCGCCCCTGCGAAGGGTCAGTTTATGGCACTGTGGAGTCACTTCTTGATGTCCTTACATTATAGGCCATAGAAAGAAACACTTGTTCATATAACTGAACAACTACTGGGCTTCAGAAAGGTGTCAGAGGCTGAGGTTAATCCTCTTGTAGTAGTGATCCAGAGGAACTACATGCAATGAATAACAAGGTTCATAACTTACTTCCCAAGAACAAACCCGTGTGCTCTTCTTTCTCCGTGACCAGTGTGATCTGGGTCGTATTCTGTGGTATCTCTGAATCATAATAGGGAACCCTTTGAGAAAGTTAAGTTAGGCTGTGTATGTTCGTGAGTCCACATGAAGCTCATTTGCAGAAAACAATTGCTTTACAAGGCTTGGTTTTTAGGGATGGGATTCAATACAACATTGGCAGAACGAAATGGAGTCTGAGAGGAATCATCAGAAAAAATATAATTATGGGTAGATCATCATAGGAAAGGTAAGTTCTTAACTCTGAGGAATACAAAAGAAGGATGGAAAAGAGTTCTATTCAGTTTGCTGGAACAAAATACCATAATCTGGATATTTTATGAGTAAAAATTTCTCACCATCCTGGAGGCCAAGAAAGGCAAAATCAAAGTATTGTTCGATTTAATGTCAGGTCAGGTTTCACTTCCTCATAGATGACTGCTTTTCACTGTGTTCTCACATGACAGGAGGGACAACTAAGGTCTATAAGGTCACTTTTATAAAGGCAGTAACTCTATTCATGGGGGCTCCGCCTTCATAACACAATCACTTTCCATAGGCCCTTCTTCTTGTCACATTAGGGGTTATGTTTCCATGTGTGAATTTGGGATGATGTGTGGTGCATAGACACTTAGTCTATAACAGAAGACACAATGTAAACATAAGCCAAATCTCTCAAGATAATCCAAGGAAGTGGCTAATGATCAGCTGGAAGATGGCAACTGTGGTTAAGAGAACCGAGTTGCCGAGAATTGAAATTTTCCCTGGAAGTTCTCTGGTGATAAAAGAACAGGATGATTTTGGGAACTGCAAAACAAAACAAAACAAAACAAAACAAAACAATAAAATGGGAGAAATGACTGAGAATGTTTGGCATGGAGAGGAGCAGAGTCAGCACAGATGTCCCTCTGGCCAGTCCAAATCCTTCAGTCAGGTCCCATCTGGCACTCAGAGCAGAATTCCATCCCATCCATACATCACAGTCACACGCTGGGTTTGGAATCTTGCCCGTGCCACTTAGGAGCTCTGGGACCTTGGGCAACTGATAAAACTTGGCTTTTCCTGAGTTTCCTTGGCTGTAAAATGAAGATACTCTCTACCTTACAGAGTGTGGGCAGGATTTAATAGAGACGATCATGATAGTATCCTGGCATTATGCTCATACGCAGCCAGGTGGCTCATTCCATGATTACCTGTTGCTGACTTCATGCTTGTGCCTGTGCTCTCCTGGGTCGCCCCTTGCGTGCCTGCTCCTGGCTTCTCACAGATTCCTTGATTTCCTTTGGTCCTATCCTTTATGTCGCTACACGTGAACTTGCTCTCTATCCTTACCTCTCCCTTTCTGTCACCCAGTTTATATCCATCAACTTGCCTTCTTCCGTCTCATCCCTCAAGGTCTAAATCAAATCACATCACTTTTGCAATCTATTTCAAGACGCCTGGGCCTATTTTTATTGCATGCTTTAACCTTAGTTCTAGCCCTTGTTATAAAATGTGTTGCATATAATATCTAATGTAGGTGACTATGTTCGGTTGACTTGTGAGTCTTTATGACACAAGGATGCTTTTTGTGAAACTTAATTTTCTCCTGGGTCACTTTACAGAAGGTTGATGAAACAAGCATCCAATAATCTTTGTTTTCTTCTCACAGATTATCTCACCTAATGCTTCTGCTTTTAAGATTCATTTATATTTTTCATTGCATAAGAAGTCTTAAAGGGGAATGACTGAGAAATCAAAATAAATCATCTGACATTCTTGATTTACAGAGCATTTTCAATGTTTGTTTGTTTTTGAACATGTGTATATTTTAATGTCTTAACTTGAGATTAGAAAAGGTCATGTCATAGTAATTTCTAATTTATAGAAACTCTGGGGTGTATACACATAGTGTGTGCTTATGTGTGTGGGCATGTGTGCTTGAATCATTCGTGTGGTTATATCAGGACTGCACAAGACCATATTGTCTGGTTTTATGCATGTTTTTCAAGGTTTCAAAAATCCGTTAACTAGAGCTTATTTAGCCTTAGCTACTATAATAGCTTTTATTGTGTGAGTATGTGTGGGGATTTTTTTTAACAGAAACCAAGAGTGCCCTTTGGATGAATTGATTTCCTCAATCTCATTGTGAAATATTGCATTTCAGTTGTCACTTTTGATTTATTGTTTCTTTAAACATTAAATCTTCCTTTGCATTTTTATTGGTTTCATTAAAAATGTTCTGCTCATCTTTTTCATGGCCACCTCCATAAAGGCAAAGAAGGCCTCAGTCAGGACCCTTGAGGGACCCGCTCATGCCCCTCCTCTCCACTGAGTCCTGCTGGTTTCTATTGGCTGCATGTCCCACAGCATCAGCAAACAATCCAATAAAAACCCTGCCTGCTTTTGTGAAGGAGTTTATAAAAACATGTATTGAATCTAAGAACTTTGGTGTGTAATGAGGCACAGAGCATATGTCCGAAGTCCGGTGTCCAAACAGCAGTGGGCTGGAATGGTTTGTCTTGCTGGCAAATGTGTTACGTGAGGTTTGACCCTTAAATTGAGCACTGGGAGAGATAAATAAGGTAATCAAAAGGACTCCCATCCAGTCACAGGAACCTGGAGCCATCTGGTCAGGATGAAAATAAATCAGTAATGCAACTAGAAATGGTCTCCAGAGACCTTTGGCGGTCAGTTTAGCATCACTATGTCTAAATGGTGGTGCTGAAGAAACTGACAGCAAAGATCATGAAACCAACTCTAATTAACACACACACAGAAAAAGACTCAGAAGTCCTTTCAGAATGAAATGCCTTGTACCGGAGGGACTAAAACACACACAGTGACTTGAAAGTCTCCCAGCTTAGTTAAGACAAAAGTAAAAGCGTGTATTGATTGAAGGATAAGCATATAAGAACCTGACACAGAGAAACAAACAGAAAAAAACAAAAACAGAAATCCCACTTAATAAGAATTTAACAAACTGGAGCATTCAACTCTGTGACATTGCTTTGGCACCTTGAGTAAAGAAATCCAGTATCTCATCCACCTGTCTTTCCTCAAATTTCTATATATAGGTGACATATGGAAAATTAATAAAATTTCATAAAATGCTGGATTGAAATCCTTTTTATTCAACATTTCCTTTACTGAAACTCAGCTAAAGTCATTTTTATCTATAATACCTGTTATAAAAAATGCTCCTGACCTGCGCTGATGCAGGTTCCCAAAGGATAAGCCATTAGCAAGATAAATTAACTCCAAAAGGTTTCTATAAATAGTATTTTATTTTAATTTGGGGAGGAAAAAACGAGTTCAAATATTTTTCACTTGCATTACATAAGACATTGTGGTAGTATTGGTCTGCCTCAGCTGTAACTGTATGCAGACCTGCGTCTGTTGCCGTCTCCCACAGATCGTTAGGCTGTCAGGTCTGTACCCGTGCATCGCGGCGTTCTCTAACGCTCCACCCAAATCCAACGGCTGAATATTCATTCTACATGAGGTTCTCTCTTTAGAATACTCCAAGTCACACAGATGAATGTAATGGTATGCCTGATCCTCACGATAGAGACCATGCATGGGGATTTAGAACACATGGGAAAATGTCAACAGTGAAGTTCAAGATGGCAGGCAGCCAGGGCACTTGACAGGGCACATCGATCGCATTTGAGTCTGTCGCTGAGTCTTGTCCCATTGACCTCACTATGCCTCAACCCCCTCGCCTGCGAGGAGAGG
Organism: Ctenodactylus gundi; assembly: GCA_004027205.1. Taxonomy (NCBI): domain Eukaryota; kingdom Metazoa; phylum Chordata; class Mammalia; order Rodentia; family Ctenodactylidae; genus Ctenodactylus; species Ctenodactylus gundi. The sequence continues at coordinate 153,321 of PVKB01000987.1, forward strand.
AAGTTATAATAGCACACAACTTGTAGTTCTTCTCTAAAGTTTAGATGCGAAAGGCACATATGAGTCCAGCACCCGGCACATTTTTAGCACCAGGAAACAGGTGACCGTATTTTGCTTTACTATTATGAGCGTCTTGTATGAAGTTATTGTTGTTCTGTCCATTAATGTGCCAACTCTAGTTTGGCTGTGTTTTTCTCTTCTTCTTCTTCTTCTTTTTTTTTTAAATTGCCCATCAGGTCTAGGTGTTAGTGATTTAAAAATTTGCTCACTGACTTGTTATTTTTTGGGACATTGGCCTGCTTATGTGGGAGATATAAAGAATGAAAGGAAAATGCTGGTTATTTCTCAAGTACCATTGTTTTAGGCAGAAACATGAGAAATACATGTGTGTGTAAATATGCACACATACTTATAGTATGTAACAAGAGAACAAACTGCACACAGTGTGGTTTTATAGTGTTTTCCAACCTTCGTGGCAGGGAGGTAGAAATCCCATAGTCGCACGATCTGCTTCCAATCGGTAGCACGAACAGAGATCTCGGATTCCAACAAGGGGCAGTGGTCATCAGCAACTTGAAATTGGTGATGAGAAAATGTTACAGACATGCATACCAGTACTCATCTACATCTCCAGTCTGTGCTTGACATGTCTGACCAGAGTAATGATATTGGGTAAATAATGGTATAAAAAATAAAATGAGATTCTTAAAAAGACTACACGACTACGATTCCATTTTGGATCAGCATTTACAATTGTATCTGTTGAGATGTATAGTACACACACACACACACACACACACACACACACACACACACAACATCTTCACTATGGTGCACTTTCTTTCAGAAAATCCTGAAGACAAAATCACAATTCATTGTTACTATTATATTGTAATATACTAAAAACATTTTTCAAAGCTGATTTCTTTCCCCCATCATCTGGACATCTTTCTCTGTTGAAGTCCTACAGGCAGGATCCCATGCCTCCTAATTTCCCAATCAAATAGAAAACTTTTAGTAGCTCTTTGGGAAAGAATATATGAGAAAACATTTTTGACAGTTGAGTGTACAAATATACTTTTGTTCTTATTTTATTGAATGTTGCTTGGTGTCTTGGTCACTTTTTTGTTGCTGGAAAATAATACTAGAGGTCCGGAACATAAGGGAAGGAATATTTATTCTAGCTAACAGTTTCAGGAGACCTCGGTCCATTGTTGGTGGTCTGGCAATGGCAGGAAGAGCCTAGTGGAGAACAACTGCTCACAGAAGGAAGGTGAGGGCATGGGAGAGGCTGGAGCAGGAGTAAGTCCTTCCAGGTCACATTCTCATTGATCTCCCAGACCCTCAATAGTCTGGCTGTCCTTGTCGGATTCCACTTCACAGCGACACAGGGAGTCCATAGACATTCCACAATAACAAGGTGCATGAGAGTCTTGGGAGACAGTCTAGAACCAAACCATAACATTTAGATAATAAATTCTAAATGAAAAATTAACTTACCTATGAATTTAACAGGTTTGTTCCATTCTTTTCACTGTATCTTTTTAAATAAATGAAATATAATTAAGATTATAAGGCCCCTACCTTTTTTCTTCTTGATCGTTAAAAAAAAAAAATCTTCCTTTTGTCCCTATAATTCTGGTTCTTCACAATGTTACACTTTTGGTGATAATCTGTTTGTCATCATTATACGTGATACTGGGAGAGATCTATTATTATTATCATTATTAGTATTCTGAAAAATGTCATTTATGTCTGAGAAGTTTTCTTACATTTTTTGACAATATCTGAACTTGTGTCATTGTTTCTCTTTTCTCTGAAGTCTATCATGTGTATGCTAGAATCCTGGACAGATGATGAGCTTATGTCTTATCTTTTTTCTTTCACTTCATACGACCTGTCCATTTATTTTGTTTTTTAGAGATTTTTACCTTTTTTTATTGAATTTTGAAATTCTGCTCTAAATTTTTCACTTTCAATATAATTGTTTTCTAGGTGGTCTATTCATTGGGCATTAAATTTTCATTTTACAAATGTCATATCTTCACTTCACTATCTGTATGATTTCTCAAGTCATAGTACATGTGAGTGAGCCCAAGATGTTTAGATAAATATCCATTGTTACAATTAAATATTCATTTGCCTGGAGATTGTGGAACTCAAGATTTATTCATGTTTTTTCATACTCATTGCAAAGACAATAGTAGCTATGATATTTACTTCCTAGTCTCTGGGGTGGAATTTTTGTAGCAAAGGGGTTTATTTACAAGCATGCTGCAGTACGTCATTTTTCTGAATAAGATTACAACATTAGGATTCATTATACCAAGTAGAAATGGAAACCCTATGAAAATCGTGACCACCAGAGACGTCTTGAAATTATTTACTCTGACAGATCCAGTTCACTGTAAATACCTACCATGTTAACATTCGCTATTTTTAAAAGTGTCAGCATGAATTTGTGTGTACTTATGAACACACATGAACAGAGAAGGCATGGGTCTCATTGAAGCTACAGAGATGGTAAATGTCTGTTCGAGCCTTGTATGTCCTTTACCTGGAATGGGAGAGAATATAGTGATGGAGTTGGAATAAGATTTTTAAGAGGAGCCCCTTCTAAAATATCCAGAAAGTTAACTACTCTGAGAGGTTAAATCTTTACTGAAACACTAAAATAATTTATTAAATCTTCCCTGTATCTAAAAAAATTGGTTTGTTGATTACATTTAGATTCTGCATTTTTCTTTCCTTGTTTCTTTTATGATGATGATGTTTTTAAAGCTTCTTATATAATCGTGAACCAGCAAGCATTAGAAGTGAAGTCGTATGGCATTTTTAATAAAATCTGACAGACTTATCAAAAGAGTCCTTTGGCTCTGGCATCTAAATTCTAGAATATTTATTTCATTGAAATTTCTTAATATTCAATCATTCCCTTGGAGGCTGCATGCTATGATGTATATGCATGTGTTTATTGTCTATCTCGTACTTCTGTTCAATGCTTCTATTACCTACATATAACATAGAAAATGTTCACGTTGCACATTTATGTCTCGAGGAATTTTCCTTGGCTTTTATGTCTCATTGAGGCTGAACACAATTACTCCTCTTCAGACTTCATCTACCTATGCACCACCTTGTGAACGTCTACTAGGAATATATGGCTCTTTGGTCATATCCCACAAATGTATCTGCCATTTTTCTTCCTCTCCAGCTTTCTCCCTAGAGTACTGACTCCATGCCCCTCTCCCAGTAACTGGAGTGTCCCTCCATTCACCATTTTCTCTCTTTCTTGATGGCAACATTATTGCTCTATTTTGTTATACTGTCTTCCGGAATTCTACTTGTGCTTGCTGTCTTCTCTTTTTCCTTAAATACTCGGAGTATTTTTTTTTATAAATACAAACCCTAGTAGCTCCCTTACACACATCAAGAAGCATTACATCACTGTGTGGGAACGGAAAGTGTGGAAGATAATTATATAGTATCTTTCAAAATATATGAAAAGATTTTTAAATATTCTTTAGTTTACATGACATAAATATGTGTGCTGCTTTGAAAGTTGTCCACATTCAAACTTTCACCTCTTGACACCTTTGTATTATCTTATCTTTCCTCCTTCTTTTTCTAAAATGAATTTGCTTCATCCGTTCACGATGCAGCTATTCACTCGTTCACTGCACCCATAACTATTAAACTTCTACTGTGTCAAAATATTCTAGAAGATTCCAAGTTTACACCTCTTCATTCCGATTATACTTGTACATGTTCGCAAGTTAATACTTAGGGCGAGAAACCTCCTAAACCCAATCAGTTATTAACCAGAGACAAGCAAAATAATGGGAAAGAGACACAGTTGTACATTTACATGATCTTTTCCCTTTGAGCATTTGTCAAGTAGGGCATTTCTGGAGAACAGAAAATAAACACAAAAATACATATCCAGGATACTTTCTGAGTAGCACCTTTGAAATAATTTGAAGGGTGGCTTCATCTTTTGAATTACAAATTTTCAAAATTCCAGAGCATCCAGAACAAAATTACAAATCCATACAATAAAACAACAACAACAACAACAACAACAAAAAAAAACCTAATAGTATGGGGTGTGGGGATAGATATCTTCTATCTTTTCATGTTAGTAATAGGAAAACAGCTAGGCCATGAAAACAGGTGAAACCAGTCGTTTCAGTGCATTTGCACTCAGTTATGAAACTAATAATCAACTGTATAAATAACAATGGCTTAAATAAGGAAGAAGCTTATATCTGTCATTTGAAAGGGATTAAAAAGTGAAAGGACCAAAGCAGCAGACCTTCTCCATGGAACTATTTGTCTGTGTTATCACCAAAATCTTGAGCCAACAGAGTTAGGGTGGAATGAGTGGAGGAACGGAAGGTGCCCAAGTTAATGACGTCAGAATATCTACAATGGAAAGTGATAAGCAGTGGTGGTGGAGGAGGGGGGGACAGACGGGAGGAAGTTGTGAAATAGCCCACGGATGTGAGGAACACTTTCCCGCCTCAACAACAGCATGAAATAACGGTGCTACTAGTGTTTTAAGATGATCAGTGTGGCAGTGATCTGAAAAATAGTCTGAAAAAAAGATGAAATAGGAGTGAAAATAGTTCAGGGAACATGGGAATCGCTATGGGGTGGCATTTGACATTTTTTTTTAAATAAAGGGTACCTTAGAAACGTTTGTGGTTTATTTCAGCTTATATATAATCATGATTCATGAGCGCCAGGAAAGGGTAAATGGCAAAAGTAACCAAGGAAGGAAGTACAATGATTTAATTATTTTCCTTATCATTCCAGCCACTGAATTTGTTTCATTGCTGCCTGCATCTTGTAGCACTCGCGTAATACCATACTCAGACAGAAAAAATAAACAGCCTCCACTGGCTACAATGGAAGAAGATGCAGTAAAAGTCTGCCGACTCCGTACAAAAGGAAAGACCTGCTCTCTACGCGCTCTGGAGCCTGAAATCTTACTTGATAATGTCTATATGCTCACCTGTGTGGTGTGTTTGTGTGTGAGAGAGAGAGGGAGAGCAAGACAGAGAGAGAATAGTCTAAAGGGTTTTCTATGCGCTTTAGTCTGCATTTAAATGCAAATATTCCTGAAAGGAAAAATGCTTCAAAGAAGAGTTATCCCACTTTATTTTGATAATATTCTGATAATTTCGAGGCTCAGCAAACTCTTGAGACAGAGACCAGTGTGCCACCAAAGGAGGGGAAAGCTGGGAGGGGGTTCAGATGAATGGGTAAAAATGCCATCCGCAATCATTCCCGAAGATAAGAACGCCACTGAGCATGTTCATTCATTTAATGTGTTCAGTCTTGTCTCTCGATTTCTTTCAGAACCAAAGAAGTCAGTATCAGACTATAGTTCACCAGGTTTTGCAACCCCTGACTTCATATGACTCTGGAATATAACTCTTAAAAAATCATGGAAACCCTCACGCTAACATTGTCTCTTCAAGAGCAGCCATCATAGGGTAAAGTGGTTGCGGAAGAGTAAAAAACAAGAGAACGTAACAACTTGAGACTTTGGGGAGATTTAGGGCCTTAGCTATTGACAGAATGACACCTGAATTGGAGATCAGGGATAATATTGCATATTGTCTTAAGGACAGGCTGTCCATACTCCTCCTCACTCCACAGGATGCTTCTGTCGTCTGGATTCCGTTCCTAAAAAATGAGGCTTTAGGAGTCAGCAAGAGAGTGCTTTCTTAGCAGATGAGGCACACACCAGATCTGGAAGCAGGCAAGGCATCTCTCTCTGCAGAGTGCATGGCAAGTGTACGGTGCTGGTGGGCCTTTGTTCCATTCACAGAAGTATTTTGCTTCTCAAAAGAGCCTGCTATTTAGTTGCAGATGGGGAGAAGAACATTTCCACTGAATGGAGAAGTATAAGAAGATGTCAGACTGATCGCTGATATCTCAGCCACCTCACTCACTAGAGCCTAAAACCAGAGCCCATGGAGCAGGCCATCCTGTGGGCGTGAGTCTTGGAGAAGGGACTGCTAAGAGGGAGAGAGGGCCGCAGTGTAGATAAGAAGGACATTCCGGGGAGCGGTATTTCTTACAGTCTAATTGCTCTCTGTTTTATAGAACCTGATCATTAGGGGATCCTGGGCGTGATTCCTTAGAGATGTTCCTGTGAAATAAAGCAAGAGACTATTAAACAGAAAGTTTAAATATAGCTACAGGGAGACATACTTCCTGACAACTTGACAGATGTCTTGGAGTGACGACTCCTTCCTTCATCGCTAATTACAAAATCATTTGTCTTAAGGAAAGGACAAAAGAGAAGTAATTATGAAAAACATGATTCTTAAGGGATAAAAAGATAACATCAGTTGAAAACACGGAAGCAATCATAACCACTTAGAATCATTATTAGTTTGGTGGAACCAATGACAGGTTGCTTTTTAGAAACCAGAGGGAACAGGGCTCCTAAAGTAGAAGGGAAGAAAACATTCGGTTTCTTGTTATGCTAAAGTTATCCCCAGACTCTTGAGACTTCTTTGATGAACAGTTCATTAAAATTTCCGACCGCAGATGAATTTGAGCTAAAATACACAAATGTTTTAATTATACATTCCTTTTTAATTACACTAATGACTTGTAATGTGTTTATGTTGGTTTAGAGTTTAATTTCTTCCCTTAGATTAGGTGGTTGACTTAAGGACTGTGCTTTTCAGTAAAATAGCCTGATTCATCAATGTTTGATTATGAATTAATGTCCAAATGCAAAGGCTGCTGCTGCCCTTGGAGAGATAGATCTTCCCATGGACAATTGCTTTTCTTTTGGGGTAGGAGCAGAGCAGATCTTGCCATCTTGGTAAAAGTTCTCAGGAAAAAATTGTAAATCATTCCAATATGGGATAACATAAAGGGAGGAGCAGGTGATTGGTTACCTTGCGTGGGTTCATTTGCATATTGACATGTGAAGAGTCAGAGTCGGTCTAGAAACAGGCTATGTAGGCAGGCTATGTAGTACATATGTCATATTTTTTATTATTTCTCTTTGCTATATTTGAAATCTGTCAATTTGAGGTTTTCTGAACATTTTTATCCAAAGTAACCTATTCTTTTAGCTAAAGTGAAGCACAGGAAAGAGAATTTATTTTGTTTCATTTTTCAGTATTAGGTATTAAATCCAGAGCATTTACACTAAGCTACATTCCTAGCCTTTTCTTTCTTTTTTATTTTTGAGACCCTGTCTCCATGTCATCAAGGTTGGGTCTTCTATCAACCTTTGCAAGTACTAGGATTATAAGGATACATAAAATTTGGTTAAAAAATTCATGCTGATATATGATTCAATATAAATATCTATCTCTGCCCAATTTTGATGTTTTTATTTTAAAAGAGAAGTTTTAAATGAGCAATGCTTGATTCATGAAGCCCTTCTGTTGGACTTAGAGACTAGTCAAATATATCTATTTATCTGCTTCTCCTGAGAAGTGGGTATCAGTGGTTATTTTATATTAATAGCATAAATTTGACCCACTCTGACAAGAAATTTTTCTTTTTTCTGCATCAAAAAGTGTCCCTGTGGCATGAAATGCAGCAACATTTTTGTCCCGTCACTCTTCACCACTAGTCATAGCCTCACAGGATCCATGCTAGACAATCAGAGTAGAAAGTCTCTTAGACACAGAGATTGGATAAAAGTAAGCACATTGAAGAAACCAGACCACTCAAAATCCATCCCAAAATCCTTGGTCAAACATGTGTTAATAAGCAGCATAACAACCTTGTGAGTATGTCTGCATCCTAAATCCCTACAATCTGAATATGCTGCCTTGCATCAATGGCAAAAGGACAATTGCAAATGCCACTTGACTGGAAGTCTTAAGGTATGAAAATCATCTTGGATTATGAGATTGGGGCCACTATGCTTGTAAGGTTTCTTATCCCCAGAAAAGGAAGACAAAAAGACAAGGCGATATCACAATAAAGTGGCGTGACATATTGCTTGAAGATAGAGAGAGAAAGGCCAGAAGCCAATGAGTGTGGCAGCCTCTTTAGATGGAATAAATAAAGGAAACATGTTTGCCCCTAGAGTCTGCAGAAAGGAGTGCGGTGCTGCGGATACACTGCCTTTAGCTTCTGGAGGTTCATTTAGACTTCTAACCTCCAGAACAATTAAATAATAAATTATGCTTCTTTTAGTCAACGCATTCATGGTAACTTGTCACAGCATCAGTAGGAAGACATCAAGTCAAAGGCTGTCTCTTAGCTTAGAGCTTCATGTTCTGAAAATGATCACTTCTATTACAGAGAAAGAATCTGTCCAATAATTATTGGAAAAAAGGGACATAAATCTCTAATGTTATCATTTATATTTGGTGGCAGCTGGGCCTAATGCCTACACCCTATTGCCCTTCTCAGTTATATGAGGCAATGTATTCTTCATAAAACTTGGTTTCTGCTTGTTTGAGATGGATTTCTTTCATTGGAAACCAAAGTTGTTCTGGCTAGAATATTCCTTTAATATTTTTGTAAAAACAGAAATAAGGAAGATAAACAGATTTTACTGTTAGTTTGTAGCATTGTCGCTAAAAAAACAAGTTGCCCTATATATTTTGTATATTTTGATAACATCGCATCAAATTGTTAAAAGGTATTTGCTCTTACTGTGATATTTGAATTTGGCTATCTCTGTTGCAAAATTTCTTTCAGTATTTCTTTAATAGAGACTGAGTGGTATTTTATAGGATGTAATGATGATATATTTGTCATGCACACCTGTACTCAAACTTTAAATGCTGGGAATTGCAATATTTTGACATTTTGTCCACTCTGAAGAAACAGGTGGTTACTTCCACAAACGCTGGGAGTGCAGAATCTGCAAGCAGTAGACAGGTAACTGGGGATATCCAGTTGAACCCATCAATACAAGCGAGCAACTGTCCTAAGTGTAAAAGAAAGAGACTGAACCGAAGTCCTGCTCAATGCAGCAAAGTAGAGGGGTTTCATCATGTGATTGTTACCCATGAGTTAGTGAGGTCAAGTCATCAGTACACTGAACACAGAGCTTGATAACTGTCAGGAAAGCAATGACGTAAAATTTCCTTCATAATTGGAAAAAAATACGGATTATCTTTCAAGTCTGATTCAGGAAGCCTCCAGAGGCTATTTTGTGCCACGTGTTGAATGAGGCAAAGTGGTTTAGTTAAAGACTTTTTTCTTTTTTTCTGAAAAATCTAAAGGCTAGAAGCTTCACTTCCAGATACAAATCAAGCATACAGATCTCACATGCAGAAAACGAGGAACCTAGTTAGTTGGTAACCCAGCTGAACAAACCACAGTTGCCCTTTGAAATACTCCCTCGATTGCACATGGGCTACCATTAAACTTGAACTTCTATATCTGTGGACTATTCTCATGCATAATAAAGAAAAAGTTATCCTATGGAAAACCACTTATTCTTTAACATGCATTTAGTTAGATTTTCCTGTAAAACAGAGGCTTTGATGGAATTTGAGAGATCACTCATTCAAGCAATATTTACTGAGTAGTTGTTGTGAGCCAGGCTCTCTGCTATGTGCTGGGAATACAAACAAGAATCAGATTCTTCTGGAAGGATTTCATGATCTAATATGAAGGTGCCTGGGAGCTGTGAGGTATGGTATTGGGTTGAAAAGGTTAAAGACAGATATTTTCTTATTTTCCAATTTCACCAAACTCGACTCCACTCTATCTCATAAGCTCGCAGAAATCCCACGCATGATTCTTCTTGCCATGTTCCAAACCCCTCAGCTCAGTGTGCACGCAACGTCACAACATCATAGCCCACATACACATTTAGAAATGCAAATGATAAATGCTCATTCTCTTTGTATTCCTCTGTTTTATTGGATGCAGCACCCACAAGAATTTAAATATATGAATCTTCTAAATCTCAGCTCAAATCCCATTCACCACATCATTCCTGTGAAAACCAAAAGTACATTCAACTAGTAACAGGGCATATGGACTTCAGAAAATATTGGCTTTTCTCAAACGTCATGTGAATATAGCTTAAATATGTGGGTCTAGGATTCGAGGTGATCTAAAAACTTGGATTAGCTCATTATTCAAGTCTAATCTACTACTTGTACCTAGTAAAATGATAGGGCCATTGTTCCCAGAAGAACCTAGGTGTTTTTCTACTCCCGTGACACTGAACTTGCCCTGCTCTCAATCACAATGTCCTACCTAACCGCATGTAGTTAAGTAATAACCCAATGCCTTTTAAAGGTATTTTCTCCAATCCCATCAGCCAGAAGTTCTCTCTAGATAGCTTATGAAATTTCACCTGTATAACGCAAATGACTCCAGCTGCATTCCACCGTCGATTTAGCGTGTTTTGTCACTGTCTTCTCTCTTCTAATAGGAGACAGAGATTCTAATACATACATACACACACACACACATGCACACACACACACACACACACACACACACACACACATATATCTGGAATACTGCATCTTCTGACACATTGAATGGTGAACATCATAAACATTGGATCAAGGGCTGAATGAATTGAATTGAATTCAGGTCATTGAGAAGAAGGAGAGACCAAATCAAAGAAACGTAATTACAAAACTTAGTCCATCCGGAATAGGCGAGCTAGGCCAGAGAGTAAAGAGCCTAAAAGAAGCCTGTAGAAGAACCAGTTAAGGGGCTTGCAGAGTTATCCTGGTGTGAGGAGATAAAAGTTTTTCTCTTAGAGATGGGATAGGAAAACAGTGAAGAAAATTGGAAAGGCATTTCTATCCGATGCATGGTGCACGCAGGAGGTAGAGACCAGGATTTCTGCTTGGGAGGCCAAACACTGAAGCACCATAGACAAAATGTGCAGACTTCTACTATCCGCTGTTGGGTCCTTCTATCCTGGTAGAGATAAAATCAAAACATTTTTGATAATTGCAAACTTGTGTTTCTTTTCTGAAAGTTTTTGGGATTCTCTGGAGCACAGATACCCTGATATCTTAGCTGTGTTTCCAGGAGCTCTCACACTCTGTGCAGTTGCCTCAAGGCTATCTGAGAAGGTGAGGTGGCAACTTTCTGGGGCCTCTGACATCTACCCAGACACCCATGTAGATTGACTTTGACTTCTGTGGCTTACCATCAGATCTCTCTTGAATAGAAGTTTTCTGCTGTTTAAAGGCATTTTACAGCCTTTGTTCTAGAGCTGGGATAAGGAAACTGTGACCCATGAGATAAGCATGGGTTTTACATTTATAAAGGTATTTTTTTCTTTCTTTTTAAGTAAAATTCTGAGTGAAATACATTATGCACATGGAAATCATCTCTTAAAATTGGAAACTAAAGGAGAGAGTGTGTCAAGGGCAAAGATGCAACGGGGGTGTGAAAATGACCAAAGAATATTGCATGCATGTTAAAATCTGACAAGAAGAAATCGTTAAGTTTTACGGCTTGTAATAAAGAGTGAAAAACAAAATAAGCAAACATACAAACAAATGGAGACATATAAGAAAAACACCTAGACCCAGTCCACACGACTGTCAATATTTACTATCAGGTCCTTTATAAAAATATGTATTCTCAGTATAAGTCCTTAGAAAGTAAAAAGAAACATGAGTTTTCCTAGCACCCTGGCCACACGTGTTACTGATGGTGCTGTTTCATGGCATTGTTTCTTCCTATCACCAAACCTGGTAGATGTCTGTCATTGCTTGCTGTGTTCCTACAGTGTCCAGCTAGGATCGTTGTGTGCCCCGTGTTTATAACCGTGACCAACTCTTTCTTTCTCATAGTATTTATAAAACACTGCAGAATTGTAGCCAGGGCTCTTAAAATATTTATGCAATGCATAACTAATTTTTCAAGATAGTTATGGTTATACATATTGGTCAGGGGATAGCTTAAAATTCTAAATAAAGTACCTTATTTTAGCTATATAGTATAGCTTCCCAATCCCAGCAGTCACCTTTTCATAGAAGTACATCAAGATAAATAGAGCAATATCCATATTTTACAGTCTATAAAATTCAAATCTTTGCTTAAAAAAGGAGAGTTTACATGCAATGCATACACCAGCTACCAAGTTTATTTATCAACATATATTTATGCAATATGTGCATTGTAAACTTAGGACATCAGTTTGAGGGTCTGGCCAAATATTTATAGCCAAGATCCAAACAGGTGTGAGTGCCTGTCAAAATATTTTGTGACAGGCGATTGTAGTTCAGGGAAAAGTGCTACGCAGGAGGAAATGCTATTCTCCCCAACACTGAGATGGAAGTTGCGACTTCTAGAGCCACGGCTTCATTTCCTGTTTCAGAAGTGGTTTTTTTTCCACCTTTGCTAAGTCTGAAAGTTTGAGCCCATATTCTTTTCCTCTATTCTTAACTTCTTTTTTTTCCTATTTTCTTGATATGTATACGTACAAAATTTAAGGTATACAATAGAGTTGAGTTTTTTGTGCACATATGTATCTTATCAAGGTGACAAGGGCCCTCCCACTCTCTTTCTGCCCTTCCCTCTACCCACTCCTCCCTCCCTCCTCCCCCACCCGACCCCCCTGTTTCACTTCGTTTTTCGTTTTAAGTTACATAATAGTAAAGTCCAACAGCGTGGAGGCTTTTACAGACAAATGGAAGAAGCTTGAGAACATCATGCTTAGTGAAGTCAGAAGCAGAAGGTGAAACATCAAATGGTCTCTCTGATAGGAGAGTCTCTATTCTTAACTTCTGATTACAGTTTTGTTTTATTTTGTTAGTACGAAAGTTTCATTTTTGTGGAATTGTACATATTCATTAATATTGTGGTTTGGATCTGGAATGTCCTTCAAAGTATCAGCTATTTGAATTTTATAGATTGTCTATGAAACCATGTACTGTTGAGAGATTGGGGCCTTGTCAGGAGGAGTGAGTTACAGGCATGTGAAGTGGATTTCAGGTGTATAGTGAGGGCTTACTGCACCTTCCACACCTGCATCCATGAGGGGCTGATCACTGGGAGGAGACCTGGAAGGATATATAGGCTGCTTCCTGCCTTCCTTGGAGGATGAGTCTCAACTTGCCTTGACTTGGTTTCCGGTTTGTGACGTTGTGAGAAGCTGCCTCCACCTCTCTCTCTGCCGTGTACTTCCATAGCTGCCTGCCACCCCTGAATGGACTGTGACCTTCTGAAACTGTGAGCCAATACACACCTTTCATCCCCTAAATTCGTGTATGTTGGGTATTGAGTCACAGCAACAAAAAAGTAACTAAGACAATTAATATAAAAATTTTATTTTTTCAAGAGGTGATAATCAGGACCAAAATCTAGCAAGAAGTCCAAAAAAGAAATCAACTCTACATTTGTGCAAAGAGACAGATTCAGATGTGAAAAGATGGATGAAGGCTGGGAGAATAACAGATGAGATAGAGAGATAGGAATAAACAGAAATAAAAATGCTTTTATAAAGCATGAAGCTATAGAAATTGTCTCAGATGCCTTTAGTTTGGTGGTAAGAAAGTGTTAAGGAGGGCAAGAACATCCTTTGATCGAACTGTGAGTTCTCATGACCTAAATGAGACAACGATTACCCTCATCTGCCAAACAATTTGTGGCATGTTCTGAAGAGGAAAAGAGTGCTAGGCACATCAGCTCTCCATAGCCCCGTTCTTGCTTGATGTCTTGTGAACATCACATGTAGACTAAATGGGGGAATTCTTAGATTGCACTGAGTCCACTTTTTAATTGACTTTTCCCTGGGCACAATGATTACTAGGCAGTGGCAAAAGTCTTAGCTTTGATTTAGGTAAAAATATGATTTGGGGAACATGACACAGGTCTCTGGGATCTAAAAAAAACAACTTCATGGGTTTTTTTGTTTTGTTTTCATTACTAGTATGATGTTTTGTTAAGAAGAAATATTATCAGAATGATGAAAGTTAAATACTGAAACATAGTAACCCCTTTGTAGCTGAAATTACCCTTTGAAATTATGGGGTCATTTGATAGAAAAGATTTTTTCTAGCATTTTATGGCCTAACACCATATTCAACATTATATGGACTCTGTTGATTAAGCTAACACGTCAGGAATTCTACACAGAGCTTTAACATATTATTTTCCAGAGTTTGCCAAAGGATGCTGATGTTGTACAAGCAATTTAAAACAACCCAGCTTAGTGTATTCTGGGAAATCAGCTCGAGCAATATCATGGAAATGCAACATAGATAAAGACTGCCATGATCAGGAATTTTTAAAAAAATACTGAAAATATGGTGTCACCATTTTTTTCCAGAGTGTCCAAGAATGCTTTTGATGGTGTCACACAAAAGTTGTAGCACATGTTGAAGTTTTCCTCTACAACGAATTAGGAGGAAAGAGAGAGATTTTTTATGGCTCCTTTTTTCTGGTGGGATCTGCAGTTTTTAGAGAGCTTAAATAGAAATTCCACGTGAGGCTGTCTACGATGCAGGCTCAGGTCTGTGAAGTAAACTCACAAAGATGGAGTTGAAAGTGATTGCTACTCACACAAGGTGAGTACAAATGCTTATTACCACATAGCTTGTCTTGAATTCCTAGCCTAGAGACAAAATCACTCTGAATATTTCTGGGAAAGGAGGTAGGATGTACAAATTCTGTAACAGTCTAAGATGCCAGTCATTTTTATATCTAGGGCTCTCAGAGAACTTCCCGAAACTCCAAAGAGCTCTGCATTTTCAGTTTTGATTATGAGTAAAATAGTGTCCTCCTCCAAGGTAGCAGTCTCGGGCAGAACCTGTGCATAGTCTGGGTGGTGTTTTCTTTTCAAGACAAGCAGGCAGACATGATGCTTGCACTATGAGCTTTTGGGCAAAGTCAGAGCCAGAGGCCTCGTGGCACTGTGGTAAAGGACCATAGAGCATCAACAGCAAGGTTCATAGTGTCAGCAACACTTGAATGAAAAGTAAAGCTGGCCTCCCAGAGGTTGAATTTATTTTTAATGAATATCTTACAATTTAATTCAACATACTATAATAATTTAATTTTATCCATTAATATCGATTTAACATTTATAGTCACCCAAAAAGTTGACAGTATTAATACTACACTTAAATGAAGAAATTGAAGCTCTTAGTTATTAATTTGTCCTAAATCACACCGTAATAAATGAAGCTCAAATCATTAAGAAATTACACATAAATAATTCCCCACTAGTAATCTATAATATTGATGGTATACACAGTCTCTATCCCCATGGCAATAAAATAATAATAGTTATAAACACTGGATTCTTGTTGTTTACCAGTTATGTACTTGGCCTTTTTCTGACTGAGAAAAACATCTGATTACCTCATCTACCATGGAGTATTACACACTGAAAACCACTTAATTAAGTCTCACTCTCAGAGCATTTTATCCTTTAAAAGAAAGAAAATGGAGAAGAAAATACGTAACCTAAAAGCATAAATGATCAATCGTAGAATGTTAGACTTGTTACAGTACAATGTCAGTTAGGTTCAAAAATGCTGTTAGGAACCTGCCCTTTTTGCTTTCCATGTAGTCATGCTAACATTGGTTTTGGATCCCTACCTTAGCTTAAGTGACCATAAAGCAAAAGCAGACCTAATGAAGGGATTTGGTAAATAGAAATTTCTAAAAAGGCACAATATTCATAGAGTCAAATTGTCTCAATCTGGTTATCATATTGCCTAAACTTTTTATCACTAGGAATTATTTAATGTATTGCTTTTATTATATTATATTTAATAATAAAAATTTTATTCATCTTACCTCAAAACCCAATTATTCAGAAAACTAATATACATCTTAGGTATCAGCACTTCTACTTTAAATGATTAAGACTATTATTTATCATAACTAAAATGAGTTAAAAATTGTCCTCACTGAACAATAGAAAACAAAAAGAAAGCAGTTGGTAGAGATTTTTGAGCAGGGATACCAGAGAGCTGGATTCTAGGACTGAAGTGACTTGAATGAGGAATTCTGGACTTGGTGGCTTGGATAAAAGCAGTAATCAGTAAACCTGGGGGAATCAAGCATGATTTGGTGACCCTGTGAAAACGTAAGGAAGGGTGGAACACAGAGCCAACTGCTTGGAAGCCCAGGTTCAAGTTCAACTTGGCTGTATCTTTCTCTTGGTGCCATTTTCTCAGTCTCTGAATCTACTTCATCAACTTTAAAATACAATTTAGGAAAGTAATATGAGTGAAAGCAGTTGTGGAAATCGGGCATTGCGTTGATGTCATTTGAGGTGTGTATATCGTTGCCCAAATGTGAGTAGAGATTGCCCAATGAGGGACACAGGAAGGAGGCTCAAAGGGTAAAAAGGTCGAGACATTTGCTGAGGTCTTAGTCACCTGAGACACTCCATAGCTCCCTACACTGACGACCTTGACAAATCTGATGCTGTGCATTTTATAGATGAATTTTTTCCATCCTGGAACAAACATACACCAATCACAAGTGGTTGGCACGCGGAAAGCCAGCACAGGCCAATGGAAGCAATACCTCCAACACCTGAGACACCTGAGTGCAATGAGGCAGCATGCCAGGTGTTCATAAGAAAAAAAAAAGTAAGAATTT
Source organism: Ctenodactylus gundi (assembly GCA_004027205.1). Classification (NCBI taxonomy): domain Eukaryota; kingdom Metazoa; phylum Chordata; class Mammalia; order Rodentia; family Ctenodactylidae; genus Ctenodactylus; species Ctenodactylus gundi. Next base: position 169,872 of record PVKB01000987.1, read on the forward strand.
TATTCTCTAAAGTGATTGCATTGATCTCTAGGTTAAGGTGACAATTGTTTGGAGCCAGTGAGTAGAGCCCAATTATCACAGAACCTAAAATTTCACTTCTCACTGAAACAAAGAGTTAATGTGAGTGGACTGAAAGAGAAGAAGGAAAACTTACTACAGACATTCCACATGCTAATTTTGAAATAAGACCTCCCTCGAGGCTGGATTCTGGGTCTACAGAAGAAAGAGATCCAAAAGAAAAATTAGCTTGTTGTGCTCTGGAGTTCATAGCATCTTGTCCACACAGAACACTTCTTCAGAATTTAAGTCACCACTTTACAGTTTTTGTTGTTGTTGTTGTTAGGGATTCTCTCCATTTCGTCTGACGGGTCCTGCGGCGATGAGCTGTCAGGTGGACTGTGTGGCCAGAGCATCAGCTGACCTCTTGGCTGTTTTCCTGACCCCACGTACATCACCACAGAGGAGGACACATCGTTCATCCTGGGATGATCTCTGGCTTCTTCTGTTGTCTTTCAATAAACACCCATGACTCACAAATCTCACATTTGCATCCTCCATCTAAATTCTAATGCTATTTACTGCAAGTACAGCCTAGGGAGGTGGGGGATTTAGATTTATGTGAACTAAATACGCTGAGTGGCATATTACAGTACATAAGGAAGAATAACTAAGAGTCTGTTATGCTCAAAAATGCAACATAAATCAAGTTACATTTCCCCCCTTCCCACCCCAACATTCCCATGCCTGCACTCACACTGATAGTCCCAGAAGACAAGCACACCTGAAATAGTAGCGAATAAGATCCGAGACAAAATCAAAGTTTTAGGTGTTGAGAAGTCAGACCGAAGGGACAACAGGCTGGAAAGTAAGTTGGATCACTAGATGGGAGATGGGACCTTGTACTCCACCTCCACCAATGCCTCAAGTTGCCCAAGGTGTGTCTCTGAAATGGGACAATGTCTCTTTACGTATTTATTGATTTTGTTGTGATTCTCCCAAAAAATTCCACACATCAGGCAAAGGAAACAAGATGATCGCACTGCTTAAAAATATCACTTGTACAATTAAAGACAGCTGAATTCAAATCCTGGTGTGGCTCTCACTAACTTCCTAAGAATGAATAAATTATGAAGTGTTCAAATCCTCTTTCCCACCTGTCAAATGGATGTGGGGACTTTCTCGTCATTGTAATGTTCACGAGTGCACCTGAGCCAGAGTAGGGGAAGCATGTTTTATCTGTGGCACCCTGAATTTGCACATTCAATAAATAAAGGCAACTGTAACGACATGTGTTAAGAGTTATTATTGCTCTGGAAGTGAAATTTGTTACCCTAAGCACTCAATCTACCATTTACAAAAATGTATCTTTAAAACTAGACCCCTAGACCAGCCCAGGGCATGAGGAAGGGAAGTGGTGATGTGGTTGTAAAACAAATTAGGCCCACCAAGAGGGCAACCCTGGGTTTGCCTTTGCGGTGAAGTGGAGTGACTGACCTTCACATATCGTTCACTTCTGCATATTTTTACGCTTTGCACAAGGGCAGGCTCTCTTTCTGTCTCTGTATCCACTGCAGTTGTGATGGCATTGACGTTGGCATTCCTCCTTTTTCCACAGGGGCGGCTATGCCCTGACAAGTTTTGGTGCCATGAGAAAGTTCAGGTCAGGAAATGGAGTGTAGAGACCAAGGAGAAAGTTTGTTTTCCTCTAGTTTCTTCCTGTTAGACTTATAGAGTCCCTTCCCCTGCTCGATCTCCAATGTCAAATGCACTACCTGCCCAGGGTCCAGGAAGCCTATTTCCTCTTTCTCCCTTAGAAGCTCTCTTTTCTTCTCATCTATCCTAACTAGTCAGTTCTCTGACTTATCCCTTCAAGAAAAAAAACATTCAAGCTAACCACACCTGGAGCTTCATCCCTGATACTGTTTTCACATCATCTACATAGTTCTTCCTTAATACTAGACATTTGCAATTTGGAAAGCACAGATTAAAAATTCCAGACACTGACTCGCTTCTATAGAAAGTTTTTTTGAGTAGATGAAACTGTTTATAGTTCTCTGATGATTCTCGATATGCTGCCCAACAGTTGAAACATCTGGTCCTGGACAAAAGCAAAACAATTAATTAGGTAAGTGTTAAAAAAAAACTATCAGGGTTTAAATGTCACCACCATCCTCGCACTTTACAATGCAGTTGCAGAACAGGCAGTGGATACATGAAGAACACCTTGTATAAGGAGAGACTTGAGGAGCATTACAGTTTAGCTCCTGTGATTTTGCCTGTGAAAACAATCCCATGGTTATAATTCCAGCTCATCCACCCCCTAACAGTGCAATCTTGCTCAAGTTGTGTGATCTGTCTACTTCCGTTTTTTAAAGTGCAAAATGAGAAATAATTGTACTCATCTATCTGAGTATTGCAAGTGTTAAGTGAGTTACAGCTACACAGTGCTCAAAATGATCAACTGACTCATTATCAATGCTTTTAGGTACAATCTTTATGATTAATGAATGGTTAATTTCACTGACTTTGGACTCAGATGGTCAGGTTAAGTCTTGGCTTCTTCATTGCAAGAACCAAGAGTAAGCCATTAGCTTTCCTTTCTGTCAGCTTCCTGATCTATAAAGAAAATCGGTAATATTAATTTTCACTACTTTCACTAGAAAGTCGCAAAGATTTAGTGAAATAATTCCGTGACTTAGTACACACTGCCTAAAACAGTGTGTATGACCAAAAGAGTGGTAGTTACTTGTGGTATGGATCTGGTGTGTTCTCCAAAAGCCTCATATACCGATGAAAACTGTGTATTGTTGGGAGGTGGGGCCTCACTGAAAGAACAGATACTTGGGGCTTGACCTGGAGGGGTATCTGCTGGTTCTGCCTTTCTTCAAGGGACCTGTCTCTGTTCTGCCATGCCGTAAAGATCTCTGTGTCCAGATCACTAGCTCCTGCTCATCTCCAGCTCCACCCCCACCACGTGATTCTACCATCTCCAGCCACCTACGTGTGAACAGACAGTGACCTTCCGAAACTGTGAGCTAAAATAAACGTTTCCTCCTTTAAGTTGTGGATGCTGGGTATTCTGTCCCAGCAATGAAAATATACCTAAGAAATTACTTACTAATGAACTAGACAGATGTACCATAACAATCCCAGATTGGTCTTTTGAATAATAAACATTACTCCGTTTATATGTTTATTCTGATCAATCTATGGCAACACTCATGAAAGAGTCAGGCTCAAGTGTGTTATTCCTCAAATCTTTTGACCAAAGAACTCTGCCTTTCCATCATCCTTGTGTCGAATGTTTTGCATTGACTTATATTGTGCTTTTTTGCATGTAATTTATCATCCCTGAATTGAAGACATCAGCGCATACACATTGATTTTTACCCCACTCCTTGGCAGAATACCCTTCAACAAAGTAGACAGATACTGGACCTTTAAATTCTCCTTTAGATGCTATCAATTTTCTTCCCACACAGTTGTTTATTCTGCTACTGTTTCAGTGGCATGCTCTAAACATGATTAACAGTCCTTTCCCTTAGTTACGAGGGCAGTAACTTCGTGGTGCTACATGGAAAAGGCACATGGGAAAGAGAGTCTCTGTCACCACAGAACTTGATAAAAATGCATAAGGTATCATATACTGAAGAGCTATTTTCTTTTGTGTTCCTTTACTTTGTTTCCTGTCAGATAACTTGAATCTGAAGCTCCAAACCAGACTTAATTCCAGAGTAGAGGCCCCTCTTCAGGTCAGCATCGGCACCCACAGAACTCAATAAATACATGATCAGTTTCAATCTGATCTTTTCTCTCTACCTCCGAGTAACTGACTTCCTTAAATAAAAAATAATATCTGCAGAGCTTTGGTCAAAATATACAACCTAAGTCTAATATAAGTTTAAATTTTGTTGAAGGGAATTTTTTTCTTCTTCAGTTAATTAATATCATTGAAGATTTATTATTATGTGGTACATTTGTCTCTGTAGTATTTTCTGTTCAAATTTGAAATTCTATCATCACAATAATCTGGTAGTCTTTACATTTTAGTTTAGTTGTCGTAGTACTTCAACAATGATGGCTCATATTGGATTAAATCAAACTCTTAGTAACACAGGTACAGCAGACCTCAGTACTCAGGTGAAAATGGACTCTTGTTAAAAATCCCGGGAGATAAATCTTCCTGAGAAACAGCTGGAATTTGCAGCTTATCAAGTGTCATATGGAGGTCTACATGAAACCAAGATATCTTCTATGGCCCCTACAGTCCAGCCCCAGCTAGGTTGGATTCAATAAAATATTCAGCATTCAAAAGCAATTGAAAATGAAACCATGTCTTTAATGATATTTACAAAAGGTCAGAAAGGGGCTTTCCACTAATTCATAACAGCATTTCATAACGTTTCTTCCACTTGCAGTACAAATTAGACTGGCATATATATATATATATATATATATATATATATATATATATATATATATATATATATATATATATCGATAGTGTTGGAAGGTTAAAAAAAGGATATGTAGGTGAAAAGAAAAGTTGCTTTAGTGAAGATAAAATATTCCCTAGCATGTGGGTGACACAAAGGAAGAGTAGATGCAAGAGAGAGTTTTATACAATGATCACAGTATTTTTATTATCCTACGTTAAAATATCCTCCCCTGAACACATGCGCACACACTTAAACATGACACATGCTAAAAACTAAGAATCTAGCAACCAATTGGTAGATTAGTAAGTGGAAGTGCATGTATTTTCCCTTGCTATTTTATTGTAGAAATACGATCACAGAGATTCACAGTCAATACAAGTTGGATAGAAAGCAGAATACTCATCTGTTCATTCATTCCAACATTCCTTGGGCCACTTATCAAAAGCTTCAGACACAATGTTGAACATAGGAGGAAAGATTCTGCCCTCATGCAAGCTTATATCTTTGAAGAGTGCGAGTAAGCAAATGCAGTCGAATGAGGCCCTCAAGGAGCAGGGTGAGTGAACAGAGAATAACGGAAAGTGTGTCATTTTAGAGTGTGTCAGGGAAATCCTCACTGTAGAGATAACATCTGAGTAAAACCAGAATGAAGAAAGAAATGAGACTGGAAGCAAGATAAACGGGTTCTGGGAAAGTACCACCTAGCCAGTACTGTTTTTTTAATACCTTTGTTCCACTTATGATTGGAATGCTTTTTGGCTCTTTTTCTTTCTTTCCTTCTTTTTTTTTTTCCTTAGAAATCCTATGCTCCTTGAAATGTGAAATAGGTGAAGGAAAATATAGTTCGGGACCATTAATTGTGCTTTCTTATTGAGTATATAAATTTGATGTCAAACGGGCCTGGCTGAATGGTATATATTTATTTCAAAAATATCATTTCTGTGAGGTATTGCTGCATCATCCTATTGATTTAGGGATCGGTGTGATTGTGCCTGATGCTTTTATGAAAGGCAGGCTATTAACAAACTAAATTGAAAAACTAGTGAGTCTGCCTTTCTGGGCCAAATCCAGCAAGCTGCCCATGTGAGGCTTAAATGGGAAAGTACTGTAAAAAAGACTTATTTTAATGCGACAGACTTCTCATCGCAATCCATAAACCTTATTTGCTATGAAGAAGAAAGAAGTCTTACAAGATAGAATTCTCATGTTCAGGCAGCAATCTCCCTCTAGTTTCTCTCCCATCCATGGCAGCATTAATCTTTTCATTTCAGAAGGTGGCTTCTGTATGGCCTTGTTGGACGTTAGAATTAAAATCTTTTGTAAGACAAAGTAGCTTTAAGAGAGTCAGAAAAACTATGGGTGCTGATGCAGAAAGTCCCTGCAAGTATCAGAGATTGAACTTTCACTGGATTCTTGGTCTGAAACTGGACGATTAAACAAGCATGAAGGTACAATACCATGAGATTTTAACTAATTCACTCATTGTTTTACAGATAGAAAGTAAGGCAGAGATAAGAGGTGACATTTTGAATCTTTTCTTTCACACAGATAGACTCCTGTCAGAACTGAAATCCAGAGCTGTTTCTAATCAGCCTCACTAACTCCTTTAAACTCTTCCTTCCTGTCGCCGCAGCCCATGTAGGATGATCCAAATGAGTGCATAAAAAGTTGGAATTTAATACATCAAAATATCTGCAATAAATGAAAATCATAGAGAACGTGCTCAGGCTTTGATAAAAACTGAAGATACTCTCATGATGGCTTTTGCTCACAATCCAATAGCCTTAACACCATAAATGTCCTTGATAGGTTCAAGAGCTGGGGTGAGTGATGGTCTAAAAGGACTCAAAGCCACTGGACACTTTTTAATCACAACATGGATTATGTGATGGACACTTTCTTTGATGATAGATCAAAAATTCGGATATTACATAGAGGTTTTACTTTTATATGTATAGTTTTAGAAGAAATGGTCAATCTACAAATGTGCATTGAATTCCTCATGTGTTCTCCAGTTTGTTTCACATTACACAGAAAACGCACAAAGAAAGATGACAGAGCCCTGCTTCTGGATTTCAGGGCCAAATACTCAGTCCAAGGAGGAGAGACGCTTCGGTAATTGAAGAGTGTATAGGACTGGCTGTGTGCTTTACAGACTGAAAGGCTAGAATGGAGACTATAGAATCTGTGTCATGGGTGAGTTTAGTAACTTCCTTGGAAGACCCCCCTTGGGGATTGCTTTAGTTACTTTCTCCTTGCTAGGACGCGGTGCCCAACATTTACAATGTAAGAGGGGAATGATTTATTTTAGCTCACAGTTTCAGAAGTCCTCAGTCTACTCATGGATATCCAGCAAAGCACATGGAGGCCTCATTGGAGGAAAGTCATTTATGGCATGGGAACCAGGAAGGAGAGCGCAGGACAGAATTACCATACAGCCTTCCAGGTTAAGCCTCCGAGATCTGCCCCTTCTGGACCAGGCTTCAGTGACCTGCCCACTGAGGGTCAAGCCCCAGGAATTCACTTCTTCTGATGAAAACCAACCTCCTAAGAGCACGTGGAATCCATATATAATCCCCTTTATTCAAATACACGAGGTTTGGGGGGAACATTTCAGATCTAAATCGTGACATTCCACCCCTGAATCCTCCTGCAAAGACTCATGTTCTTCTACTTACACAAACTATCTTTAGCTCTTCTCTAACAGTTGCCAAAGTCTTAACAGTTTCAGTGCTGCTAGAAGTCCACATCTAAGGTCTCCTCTGAGACTAGGTGCAAACTCTAAGCTGTGAGTTCCTGTGCAATCCAAAGAAAAGTTGCACATTTCCTTGTCCTATTCCATATAAGAGGATAGAAAGCAATTAAACCAAAGCAAGAAGGAAATTTAGCAGTGCAGGAAACAAATGGCACTGTTCCGTTAAATCCCAAAGCCCCATGTTCAGCACGCAGAGCAAGCTGGGGTGAGATGTGATATCCGGAGGCTTTGGGTAGCCCAACCCCTATGATGTTATCTTCAGATGCTAACTTCCTGGCTTCTTCTGAGAGACTGGCTTAGCTTATGGCATTCCTCTGCCGTTGCTCCACTTTTGGCTTCACCTTGACAACTTCAGACACTGCCTTTTCAAGGGCACATATCCAGACTCCGAGTCCTTATTCTGAAATCTGGAAAGAAGCCTTCCTGACTCCATAACTCTTGCACTCTGCAGCCTGTGAAATGAGCACCACATGAATGGCACTAAAGTCTGCTGCTGGCTTGAGCACTAGTCTGGTCCTCTAGGATGGTGGCTGGATCTGCCTTCCAGTACCTATATAGCTGAACTCCAGGTTTCTGAACTCTGGAAAATGTTTCTTCCTTTGGCCCTACAGCTTACACTGGTGTACTCTTTCCAGAGTAAATTATTTTGCCTTGCACCCTTGAACCCAGAAAGAGGCTTTGCTGATTCCTGAGATACTCTCAAGTTATCTTTCTTATAGTCCCGATCACAGTATTTGGCTTTCTTTTTGTAATCTCTTTAATAGTTCTGTGTCTTTTTTTTTGTCCCAACTTTGTAGTGTCTTTCTTTTTGGCAAAACTGCAAACTTTTTACATCCTTTTCTCTGTCATTGTTTTATGCCTTTCAGTGTAGAGCTGGCTTAAAGCCATAAGCAACACCTTTGTGACAACCTGAACACTGGGCTTCCAGAAAATTTACTCTACCAGATTAACTAGCCAACATACATAATTTAAGAGAGGAAAGGTTCACTTTAGTCCACAGTTTCAGAGCATCTCCATCCATCCATGGGTGGACAGCAATGGTGAAAGCACATGGAGGAGTCTAATAGGAGAAGAGGTGTTTTTTGCCTTAGATGGAGAGGGAACAGAGTAAGGAAGAGCAGAACTAGAGATGTACCTTCCAGATTAAGTTATCGTGAGCCCCTGCTCCTTACCAGGCCCCACCTCCTAATAGCACATGAGATCCGTATGAAATCTCCATCACCCAGATACATACGGCTTTTGGGAGACGTTCCAAATCTAAGCCCTAACAGGGGTGGTCTGAGCTTGATGTAAAAGTGGAGAAAAAAGTTGCCTAGAGTAACATTGGCACCACATTTGTGAGTAGATCGCGGATCGTCGGCCTGGCATCTTCTTGCGTTTCTTCCTTGCCCCTCCTTTCTTTCTAATTCTCCTCCCTCTTTGCTTCTCTCCTGTTGTCTGCTTCCTTTTCATTTCTTCTTTCTCTTCTTCTCTTTGTTATTCTCTATCTTCCCAGATATATGGCAACAGTGTGTGAAAGTCACTCCAAGAAATAGATGCTTTTCCAAGAGAAATATATATTTAAAGGCAGCGTGGAGACCTTTTGCAGTACGTTACGAGAATTATGTCATTTCTGGAAGAAAGGAAAGGAGCAGAGTAAGTAACAACTCTTCCCCAAGAACACACTCTGGAAGATGTGTCTGTGCTCCTTTTCTTGTTCTTCAGAAGTTGAGTGACCTTGGGCTTCCCTGCTGTGTTCAACCTTGTCCCCTAGGGAAATATTTGGTGCTCTGTAGTGAAAAATATATGCTGGCCTGTTACTCTGTATTCTGTTTAAATTCCGCTTCATTAAAGCAGAAAGCTCTCTGAATTATTCTCATCTTTCCTCATGGAATCTTTATTTTACCTACTCTCTCTTTTTCTCCCGTTATACTTTGTGTTCTCCTCCTGTTTTTGTCCCTCCTGGAACACTCATACTCTCTACTTGCTAGAATTTCAATGACTGAGGCAACTAGACAAAAAGAAATCCTGTTTCTATGCACAGACAGCCTTCAGACTGATGGCCCCATTACATTAGCATACAATAAAAGCCAGCAGGGGGTGTATTGCCACGCTGTTATCCTGGGTCGCTGTGCCCCAGGGGGCTGAGAAGGTTCCCAGTGTGCAGCTTCTCTCTCTGGTAATGAGGCAATTGTACACTTCTGTGACAGTTCCTTGGCCTCCATGGAAGTTGCTGTCTTAGTGGAAGGAGAGGAGAGGAAGGTCAGGACAGGAATCGTGCAACCCGATGTAGGCTTTGTGGTTTCTGTAGTTTCTTTGGTCTCTTCTCAACTGTCCCTAGACTGCTTGGATTTCCTAAAGTTTCTGTCCACAGCAAGTTATTATGGAGAGCATTATTTCCAAAATTTCCCCATTAAAATATAAACAGCAATTGATCAGGCATTTACAGTGTCCCACCTGTCTACCAATCCTGCACAAGGTGAGGACGCCCGCTACAGGAAGAGAAGCCACATTCTTCCTCTTACCATGAGGTGATATAGTAGCACGTATACATTTCTTACTGGCATTCCTGACTGATGCCAGTACTTTCGCTCCCAGAATTCTGCTCCCTCCTGAATCCCTGAAGAGGGATGGAACACTAGCCCTGCTTCTCCGGTGGGATCAGGAGGGCCCATACTACTCTGGCCTCTGGCTGAATCACTGGCTTCATCCCTAACTCTGCTCTCGCCCTTTGTTTTAGCTTTCTCTGTTACAGAGTCACCACAGTCACCACACTTGCTGTCATTTTTTTTTCCGTGATTGTGGTTTGGAGGATCACTGAGCTCTTTTGTGCAAGTGCACACACACACACACACACACACACACACACACACACACGCACACCCCCTGAGCCTATCAGTTTATATCGTCTTTCTATTGTTAATACCCAGAGAAGGCAAACCAGGTGTGGGTGAGTTCCAGTTCCCTTTGTATGATGATGTCTGCATTTTCTCTGCAGAGATTGAACTGAAAGAAATAGGTAACCGGCAGCTTATAATAAGACAAAGGGCTGTAAACCCTAGACAGAAACAGGAAAACCAATCTGCAGATTTCCTTGGGTTAAGATGACATGCCTGTGTCCTACCTTGAGTTCCTTGCCTGCTCTGTGCCTTTCCTCCTGCAGTTATCCCCACATCCCTCCTCTCAGGTGTATGTGCATTCTTTGAGAGGCTTGCAAAGTCTCACAACCTCTTTTTCCTGAGAATTTACTCAGTGCTGAATAATAAATCTCTATTTAATTCAATATTAAATCTCCCCAACTGGAAAACCTTTAACTAAGAAAAATATTGGATATATAAATGAAATGTGGGGATAATGTTGCTGGTAAGGTGTTAAGTATTCTTAATTATAGGTGAGAATCAGGTCCTGAGGGAGGTGATGGGACCAAGCACTCAGATTGCTTAACATCATCAATATGTGTTCATTCCATTTTGTTTCATCGAAGGGGCCAAGACAAGTATTTTGAGACTCATAATATTGAGGTCCTCATGATTCTCTTTCTCCATTGGTCTAAGACAGTAATTTCTAACAGTTAAAATACCCACTGGACTATTCTTTTAAAATTATTCTCTCCTGTTTCTCCTTCCACAACGGTGATCATGCCAGTATTGCCTGTACCTGGATATTTATCCCTCTCTACTCAACCATGAGGCAATAGTCTGAAAACAACGTTCTAAAAACTTTTTATTTTCTTAAAACTGTTTGAGACCCTGTGTCTGTTAGATGGACCCAATTTCCGGCACTGATCTCAAGGCCATGCACTGAATTGCCTCAAAGTCCATCTGTGAGCCTATCGTTCTGTTTTCTTCTATGTGGCTGGTAAAGTACCAGTGGTAGGTGTCTCCTTCCACATCATGGACCTGACATTTCATTACTCTTAATTTTATGCTGTCTCAGAGTAAGCAAGAGGGATTATGGTAGGAAGAATGAATACCAGAGAGGGATCGGGCAGACGGGTTTGCACATTCATACTTTGCTTATTTAGCTTCTCTATCATGTATATCATTTAATATTTTTTCTAAATCTGCTCCAACAACATCATTCCTTGCTTTATGCCCTGTAAATTCAAAACCCAATCAATACAATGTATCTGGCACATAGTAGGATTTTAATACATAGCATTTAATGTTATGCCTTCACAGAGCTCTATTTAAATTTTAGTCACTTCTGGGAGTTTTTCTGCCCATTATTTCTTTTATTTGTTCTGAAAAATTTTAGGCTATTCAAAAATATATTCTAGGCAATTACTCTGCATTGTGCAGTATATTTCAAGGACATGGAATGTGTATATTTGAGTGGACAGAGAGAGACTGTCCCTATCTCTCCTATCTCTTGTCCCTTTTTTCCTAGCCTAAAGTTGCCATTCAAATTGATTGTTGAGCCAAAATTTAGTGGTTCAGGAAACATTTAAGATGCTCTGACTCTCAGAATAATAATCATCTTTCCTATTAATGGACTCAGAAATTGTCCCTAGTGTTTTCAGAGAAGCTTTTTGCAGCCAACAACTAACCAGGAGACTGGGGATGTAACTCGGTGGAACAGTCTTGTTTAACATGTACAAAGTACTGGTTTAAATTTTCATCACTGTAAAAAAAAAAAAAGTCGAAGAACAGGTTAAACTAGTTATTTCCCAGTTCTTCTTTTACATTCCCAAAAGACCTTGTTTTCCATTTGTTTGAGAGTTTAAATTTGAAGCTTATAATTCAAAATCTCCCAATATTTTTAAATACACTACACTTAAAGATCTTATAGGAGCTTTTTTTCTAGACATTTGTCTTATCATCTTAACATCTAGGAGTTTTACAGATCTGGGGTACAGGCTGTGAGCCTGAGCTCACTGGTCTTAGCTGTGTGTGTTAGTTCAGAAATCACTCCTCCCAGATTCCACTTCAGTGTTCAAGGATCAATAAATATTCAAGGAACCTTTCATGCTTGCTTAAACACTTGACTCTCTTATTCCACTAAAAAGTAAGTAGGCAGCCAACTCTGAGTATTGGACTCACCCTTAGTTATCCCACCCAAATACTCTTGGGTAAACAGATTTAAAAGGGTACAGCCCTCACCTTTGTCTCCCTTGAAGGGTGAGAGACCTGTGTAAAAAGACCACCAAATACAGGACACAAGGTGGTAATTCTACATGATGGAGTATTCCAGATTTCTTTGTCCCCTTGCAAGAAGTTTCAGATTCCCTCTAGGAATAGAGAAATTCTAAATGGAAATATCTGATTTCTGGAATAAGGCAGAGTCATGGTGGCTTTGTGAGTCTGGATTGTGCCCAAGGACGCTCTGTGGAGGTCAAGCGGATAGAAGACCTCAGGAGCTTGGATGCGAGTAGGAGAACTCAGGACTCTTGCCTGCCCTTGACATTCACTGTTCTGTGACCTTGGGAAAGTCACATCCTTGTGAGGATTAATGAGTTAATCTCAGGAAAAGTACTTTGAGATCATTGGATGACAGGTGCTGTATAAGTACAAAGTATTATTATTAAAATGTCAGTGTGCTAACTGCATTTGCTCTTGAGTGCACAGAGGCAGGAATGACAGCCTCCTCTGAGAGGATAAAGATTACATAGGACATGAAAATAGAGAATGCTTTCATGAAAAGCTCTGTCCTGCAGCCCTACTTCCCTCAACCATCACTCCATCAAACAATCTTGTGACTCATTTCTGGACAAAGTCAAGCTGTATTTTACTAAAATGCACACTGGATCTTTGTTTAATCCAGAAACTCTATATTAATAGATCTTTGGATCCTTCTGCTCCTTAGCATAGTTTTGCAAATAGAGATTATAAAAACTTATTTTTAAGGTCCCGCACACCCTTTCTCACCTCCCAACAAATCCAGAAACTTCCCATATGTAAACAGAAGTAAAGCTTCAGAGAATTACAAAGTTCAAGGTCTCTGAGCCACATGATGAACAAACACACTTTGCTAGCAAAACCCTTCATTTTTCTGATGTATTGCTTTTATTTTGTTTTTTGTCCCTTAATAATAGAAAATTTAAGGAAAAAATTCTGTTAAAAATAGATAATCTTTTTTTTTTAATTGGTGAATGGATGCCCTGTATCCAGGTATGGCGATCAAAATTCCGAAGCACATCAAAATATCAAAAAGTCATGAAAAGCAAACTACTAAATTCAAACCACAAAGTGGTCATTCTTCTACATATTGTTCTATTCCAGTAATCTCTATCCCTTCCCATAACTTTCATATTTCAATTTATATATTGAGAATTTCTAAGCAAATATCTCTAATAACTGCAATAATAAAGAAAAAAGACTTGCGTGAAAGGCCCAAGTGTTACAAACTCAGAGTGGTTCATTGAGTGTTGAATCCTGTGAAGAAAATTAAAAATGTGAAGAACTCAGTTGATCCTTTCAAAAAATTAATTATTCAAGAGGAAAAATATATATCGATATTTGGCTCCAGAAGGAGCAGATGCCCATGAGAGAGACGAAAAAGAAATTAATGAAAGAAACTGCAAGAAGTATGGCAGATAATGAACGACTGGGGAAAAAACCTTAAGAGCAGAGATGCAGACAAGCCTTTTTGTGTATAAGCAATCTCATGAGATCCATAACTAGATGAAGCAGGGATCAAGGACCCTTCAATGCCCACACCTTAGCAGGACGTTTACTCACAAATAATCATGTCTTAAGCAGAGTTGAGGTCCTAGGAGTGAAAGGAGACTTTGCATATTTATGTATTATTTGCTTTTTGCTGTTTTAAAAAATAAATACATTGTGGGCTTTCTAAAGGGGGCAAATTCCTGCAGAGAATCCATTTGGCAATATTGCTTATTGTTCTTTTTGAATCTTCTGGAAAGCAATTTCTTTCTGAAAAGAAGCCCAGTTCTTAGGAGGAGAATGAAGCCCTCTCCTCACCACGGGCTGTATTGTATTATGCACTCAGGGCAATGTCTGACCTTACTTGGGCACAGGGGTAGAGCAGAGGCACGAGGAGGCTGGTCTGAGACTTTGTAGGCAGGATCAGAAACTTCCCAAAGCAAACTCCAGGCAGGACAGATACAGAGCTCCCTATTAAGAGCTGCATGTGGTCAGTTACTTTAATTTTATTTAATTATTGTCTTAGTATTTTCACTGTGTACATTTTGACTCTCTCAGAGAGAATCAACTAACAACCACTAATATCTTACCCTCTCAAAGTAATTTCAGTTTAACAATCAGATTCAGTTCTTTTCTCTAAAATGGAACACTGAAAATTTTCAAAATCTGTTAACAACTATAATCACAGCTTCTAGTACCCCCTCCCCCTGATGTAGACAGATAGCTTTCATGAGTTCATATGCTGATACATTTTCTAACTTCTTTCACTTACAGACCCTTCACTGAGCACCAAATTAAATGATATTTGTAGGCCAAGGAGCAGAATCCCAAGGGAGATAAAACTCACAACTTGGTTCTTCACCTGGGCCTGATGCAGCATCTCCACACGGCGTTGTTCCGTAAAGCCAATCCTGTATCTAACCTTCCCTGTGGCTTCATATAGAAACTTCTCTTGTAACTTTCTGTTTCCTATCCAGTAAAGCAGGAGGTCAATTAATGAGTCTTTAAAAGAAGGACACTTTCAGCTTTTTAAAGTACCCTGATTATATGTATGTGGAATCACACATATGCATTTTCAGTTCATCTACATATACAGAGCCTCGGGAATCTGACTTCATCATTTCTTCAACGTTTCCTATGCCATAATGCTTCACTTCTGGCATAATGGTCTTTAGCATGTCAATGATTCAACTACGAGGCCGTTTTCTTGGGCCTTCATTGTTTCAGAGTGAAATTGAAAGAGGGAATCCAGCTGTTTATATGCAATATGCAGCAATTATGAAGTTCATTTCCAGAAGCCACTGTAACCATGGCAACCTGTAATTCTGGAAGAATAGACACAGGCTGTAGACCGACTTCTAATGGGGCCAACTTGTAACCATAGTTGGCTCAGGAAACGCTGATAAGGAGCCTGAGCTCTTTAAGTTAGAAGCAGTTTTTGAAACTTAGACTCCCTTAATCCATAACTTCACTCTTTCTTTAAAGTTCAGTAATCGGTGAAACTCAAATTTCTAGATTTGCCGGAGTCTGCCCTAGAGGGCGAAACAGTTCAAATGAAACAAGAGCCAGCATTGTATTGATGTTTATTTCATAGCGCCTTAAACGCAAAACTCAAAGTCATCACATCAAACTGTCTGAACTTCAAGTCCGTGTTGCAGGAACCTTAGAAAGTTCAAATGAGGACCAGAGAACCCAGTCTCTTGATATGCAGTGTTTCTGAGAGCACGCTGACTTCTTTGATATTTCTAGAAAAAAATAGATAATACTTTTCTTAGAAAGGATGATCTTGTGTGATATTTTGACCTCTTCGAGCCACTAGAGAAGCAGGACTTACAGAAGAGGCAAGCTCGGGTAAGGGACAGTGAGAAGACAGAGATATTATAATTTGGAGAAAAAATAATTTAAAACAAATGGGCCAGGATACTGAGCTTACTGTCAGCTTGCCCATCACATTACATGGATCCCTGTAATGAAGAGTGTGCATTTCTAAGTACTCCCAAAAGAATGGGACAATGATAGCTAAGGGTCAAAACTTAAACACACACAACTCCTGTATGCACCGTGGGGAATTCATGAAGATGAAATGCTAAATGACTCCAAGCTGCAAAAGCATCAGAATTGGATTTTTGCTATTTCTGACTCTTTTGACTCTGCCTTTGATCCCTGCTGGCAGCACGCTGGGCATGTGTGAATCCGACAGCTCATAGACACTACAGCTATCAGGAAAGTAAAAGAAGGCTGGGCTCTTGGTTTCCGGTTCTCCTTTCTGAAATTTGCAGGGAAGTAAAGTCAGGGGTTCACTCTGAAAAGAATGAAACCCCTCTCGAAGAGAGCATTATTTTGTGCTCATCTGCTTGAATGATAAGCAAGCAGTCTCGTGCTTACCTGAAGCAACAGACAGGCATAAACTAATAAATAGTTCACAGGGTGAGTTTAGTTCTGTTAGCAGTAACTGTACTTTGGAAGCTACTGGAAAGGGAAGACGCAGAAAGGCAATGGGAGAGAGATTGCATTAATATTTAGGTATAAAGAGAGGGCAGAGAGAGGACATAAGTAAACACATGTTAAATACATATGAAGATTTTTAAATGAGCTTTGAGCTGATAGCAGAGGACATCACTTCTAGAGTGAAAGAAGGACTACTCATATTTGTTCTCAGGAGTCTCACGTGCACTTTTGCCTGTGTGCAGAACTTGGTTGGCTGTAGCTATATTTGCCCAGAGCCTCAGGCTCTTTCTACTTGATTGTGACCCCTCCATCACCAACCTGCCACTGTAGCCTGTCCCAAGGCCAGACTCTGAGGTTGAATTTAGGTTTCTCCTGCAGGTGGCTATGGAAAAGACACAGATTTTGAGAGCTGAGGATCCTGACATAGTTACTACCTTGGTTCATTTAGGTTGCAACATAGGAAATAGAAAAAAATGTTTTCATAGTTGGGTGGCTTATAAATATCAGAAATTACTTTTCATATTTGAGGAGGCTGGGAGTTAGGATCAGAGTTCCAGTTATCACTTGTTCTGGTTGGGGCCCTCTTCTGCATTGCAAGCTCCTGAATTCTTCTTTAGGCTGCACTTCCGTAAAGCTAACTGCCTTTCTGATCTGTCCTTGTACAAGTATTAACCCCATTCGTGAAGCCATCACCCTCCTGATGCTCATAATTATACCCGAATAGCCCCATTTCCAAATGTCATCACATTGGGATTAAGTCTCAACATAAGAATTTTCCCCCATTTTATTGATATGTATTAATGCAAAACCTAAGGTTTACAATGAAGTTGAGTATTGTGTGCAAATACGTATCTTGTCAAGGTGACAAGGACTTTCCCATTCTCCTTTTGTCCTTCCCCTTACCCCCCCCCACTCCATTCCTGCCCCCCCCCCCCCCCCGTTTAGAAGCCACAAGTATTCAGTCTATTGCAGTCATTCCCCTGTCACATGAACCAGAGCGATTTTCCTGACTTTTCTAAGCCATCTTTTAAAGGCTAATCACAAGACACTGTTGAATACACTAGGTTCATATGGTGTCCATGAGCAGCAGGCTCCTAGTAATGGAGAAGACAGACATCTAAGCCCTCTCCCGACTAGAATTCTTTGGGTCTGTATCAATTACTTCAACTACCAGTTGAAAATTTGAAAGGGCCTAAGAAACCAGCTGGAAAGTAAGGTTCAGAGACACGTTAACACCAGCCTCAGAGACATGGCAGCAGATGGCATTCTTTGATACACAAATGATCAAGATACAGCCAGCACGGTTTAATGAAAAGGAAATTGCACTTGTGCTCAGGAATTTGGGCATAGATTTGAGTTGGAAGAGCAGATTCTGAGATCCTGCTTACCACCCTCTGGGGTATCTGGCAATTTGATTAGGCCCGGCGGTCAGTGGAGTGCTCTCTGCACAGGTACACTGGTGCAATTACCAAGAAAAAGTTGAATGAAAGATCTGTACCAGTACAAGGAAGATATGACAACGCAGCAGAACGTATAGGGAATTCTTCACATGGCAAATAAAATTTGACAAATTTCTTTAAGGAGTAGCTGAAAGTGGGATGGGGGCAAACGCTCAGGTGAGAGTGAAGGTCAGATAGAGTAGAGATGGCAGAGAATCAAACACTAATGGAAAGGTCAGTACAAAAAGAGATCAGTTTGAGAGGGGTGGGAAAGCAGGAAAGCACAAGCCTGTCATCTTAGCACTATGGAGGCTCAGCCTGAGCAACTCAGTGACTTACAAAGACACTGTCCCAAAATTAAAAATATAGAAATAAATAAAGAGAGAGCGGTAGCTTAGTATGAAGACCCTGGGTTACTTGGTTGAGATGGAAACTTATTATATGAAGCGCTGCTGCTGTGACAGACCAGGAAAAAAGACTGAGGTCACTAGCATGTCCAAGTATTTATTTTTTATTAGCAAAAAGGTAGCACTAAAAGTTATAGCACAAGATACAAAACTCATATCTTGCATTGGCCAGCAGGCCTATCAATTTTTATTGAAATTGCTAAGTCCTGACTCAAGGTAATTCAGGTAAAAAACTTTGTCACACCAACAACACGTTTTTCATATTCGTGAAAAGGTGTATATGTGAACATATCTATACATAATATGCACAAATTCATAAATGAAGTATGTCACTATTAGATGGGATCAATGACTCATATTTCTATAGTTTTTATCACTCATGAAAGTTCTTTTTTATTTTAGTTTTCAGTTTTTTTTCTTTTTTTCTCAGTACTTGGTATTGAACACAGGAATATTGAGCAATGATGCTAGCCCTTTTTATTTCTTTGTTGATTTGTTGGTTAATTAATTAATTCATTAATTAACTTAGACGCATCATCTTGCTAAGGCTACTGAGACTTCTTTCGAACCTATGATCCTTCTGAGCATCTGCACTAGAATCCTGAGTAGCCATTACCCCCAACATGGAAACCCATCTTAACCAACTCCTATGATGCGAACAGTAGATATTTTCTTAATGGCCATACAAAGCTTCTACAGATCATTTAGCCATTTTAAAAACCTTCATACTTATTTTTACATCAAAATCTTTTGTTTCTTGATTATTGTCTTACTTTCTCATCGCTGTGATAGAATACTTAATATCCACAACTTAAGAGAAGAAAATTTTATTTGGCTCACAGTTTCACAAGATCTTACACAGTCCATTCATGGGCAACTGGCAATGTAGAAGTACATGGCAGAGGCTGAAAAATAGGTCACAGCATTCCAGAGAGAAAGTCAAATGAAGCAGGAGGCAAGCGAGGCAGGAGAAAGTCAATGTCTAGAGCCTCCGGCAAGTCTGAAGCCTTCCCTGGAAGAAGCCGTAAAAATATATCTTCTTCTTTCCATTTCTTAGTCCAATCTGTCAATTGAGTCCCCCACACCCAAAGTGGAAGCTCCTTTCTTATTTCCTGACCCATAAGTCAATACCACAAACCTGGAAGCTCTGCCCTGGGCACCCCCCAAAACGAACAATTTGGCACAATCCCTCCAGGTCAAACCCCAACCACTCTCCCCTTTCAGCAAGACCAAACCTCCAATAGCACATGGTTCCGCTACATCTAAATATTATATGAGAAATTTGGAAGACATCCAATAGCCAAATCATAGCAACTTTCGTGTTTCATAACCCTGAGCAGTGAATACATCTGCACACTTTTAAGTATTAGATTCCTATTTATGAAATACACAGAAGTGATCTCCTATGTGTCAAACACATAGGCGTTTTTAATTGTGCTAAATTACATTACGTTGTTTCCAAAACCTGTCTACTCACATTTCTATGTGCAGTCTCAGAGAGTGACCATTCTCCACATCTTTCCCAGCAATAGCTGTCGTTAGTCTTTTCTAAATTATTTTCAGTGTCTTGGTTATAAATGTCTCATTAGTTCGATTAACATTTCTTTGAACAATTAGTGATTTTGAGCATCTTTTCAGATATCTCTTGATCAATTATAATTTCTCTACTGCTAATTGCTTTTCCATAAGTGCTCACTTTCTGTAGACTTATCTTTCTCTTGATTGAAAATATTTCTATTTTTAGATATATTAACCTGTATATGAGTTTAGCAGAATTATCTGGTGGGGAAGATTGAGCCATCAGAAAAGAAAATATAACATGAGTTTTAAATCCAGGTACTAGCAGTGTAAAGGATAAACAGGGAGAGTGCATCTGAACACTGGACAACAGGACCAAGAAATTGATTGGATGTAGCTGCAGTAAAGAAGACTGAGGGAAGATCACAGCCATCTTACGGTTTGGAAAAGCCCATGGCTGGGAAATCAGCCATTGTATTTTAAAAATAGGGAAGGTAGAGGAAGAAGGAAGAGGGTTGCAAAAAAAAAAAAAAAAAAAAAAACCTTGGGTTTTCAATTGAGGTATATTTGAGGTGACTGAGTCTTGACAATGAAACTTTGCAGGACTGGAATTAGAAAGAAGGCTAAGAGATCATTAAGCAAATGAAGGTCTGTTTGAAAAAGAGTTAGATGGGGGAGAGCAGAGCAGGTTGGGTTTTCCTACGCCAGGGGAGCAGCATCTCAGGTTACCTGATGTCTAATGTGGCTATCAACCTCCAGTCCATGTCAAGTCACACAAGATAGCCTAAGAAAAATGAATTGTGGGAAATAAAGTGGCCTTTGAAGTAGGATTGCCAGATTTAGCAAATAAAATTCTAAGAGGATGAGCTGAATTTGAATTTCAAATACAAAATGAGTAATAGTTTGTATTTGAAATACTCATTTTAAGATAAATATGTCCCAGTTTATCAATATTTGAGATAAGCTCATACTAAAACTTGCTTGTTTTTGGACATACACTAAAAATGAAATACTTTTTTACATAAAGTTTACATTTAAACTGCATCTGTATTTTATATGGCAAGACACTAGGCACATACCTCTATTATTCCATGCTTTCTGTCTGTGGTACCAGTGAGTTACTCCACCAGATTTAAACAAACAAACAAAAACATTTTATGGGATCAAAAATCTTTTTATGGCAATATTATAAGTAGCAAAATATCTGACTTTATCCATCTATGCTATTAAAATGATTATTGGCGTCAGTTCATATGAGTCTGTTCTACCAATGAACACTTACTATGTGTCGTGTGTAAAGAAAGTAGTGGGTGAAAATGTTCCTAGTAATGATCCTGACATACTTGGACATCTTTAAATTATTTACTATAATTCCATATGATTCTGAAAACAACATAAGAAGTTAAAATACCAAACCAAGCAATAGGTTTTATTTCCAGAATGATCAAGTTACATTTACTGATATTATATTCTATTCATGAAGTCTATGCATTTGAAGACATTGAAACTGAAATTTTGTTCTGATTGAGCTCCCAACACTTGATACAAATTTTCTATTGCTTTTCTTAATAAAGCCATTATGTCTTCAGGAAGAGATATCATAAGGCAATACAGAAGTAACTCTCATTTGCCCCAACTTCCTCTGATTCCTTGCCAAAGTTAATTCCATTTATTTCTTATTCTATGTCAGTTTGATGGTTTGTAATAGTCAACTATCCATCAACCTAATGTTTCCACAAGCCGCTAATCCATATTAAAGGGCACCTCTGCTAAGTAGACACCTAGTGATGGCAGAAGTCTCGGCTCTATCAGCAGTAATAGACAAGACATTATTCAGCAAAGAGGAAACAGTGCACAGCAGCCCATCGCAGGAGTGGATGGGCGTCAAAGAGGTTTCTGGGACTGGAGAGTGCAGCATACGATAATTGACAGTGTTAAGGATCGCTACGTTAGTGAAGTTTCACCCTGGCTAACTCCTAAGTTGAGCAAAGTGGCTGATTTCCAGCATGTCCGATCTGCCCTACCATTTACTTCTGTCCTCATTTTCTTCTCTAAACTCAACTAAATTATATGCTTCATTCAACAATATGCGTGCTTGGCTTCCAAGTGCCAGGTACTGTTCTAGAGACTAACGACAAAAAATTCCATAGTAGAAATAATTTCTACTAGTATGAAGTATTCCCTGTAATTCTTTCAAAATTAAATTCAAACCTGAAAACAATCTCTAGAAACACTGGATTAATTGGAAATCAAACATATATATATATATATATATATATATATATATATATATATATGTACTTTAACTTAAAATTAGAGGTCAACAAGTAGTTATTGCTGCCTAATTGTGTTATCACAACAGATACTGCATTCAAAGTATTGGTTATGGCCACCAAAGAGCACTTTATTTATTTATTTATTTATTTATTATTTTTGAGGTGGTCCAGGCAGGTCCTGAATTCACTATATGGCCCACTCTGGCTTCCAACACATGACTATTCTCCTACCTCAGCCTCCTGAGTGCTAGGATTACAGATATGCACCTCCGTTCCTGGTATATGTGGTGCTGGGGAAGCAAACCCAGGGCCTTGACCTTCCTAGTGAAGTATTTTAACTGCTGAGCTATCTTCCAGCTTCCAAAGAAAACTATAGTTGCAAAAACAGTGAGTACACAGAATGATCGCTTGGGAAAAAAATGGAATCTTTCCTTAAGAACATATAAAGTAAACAAGCAGAATATATATATATATATATATATATATATATATATATATATATATATATGCATGCACATGCACAGGCACACACAAGTTCTCTCGGCATTCAGAATATAAGTTTTTGACAATATGCTATTTATTGATGCTTTTTATAAAATATCTGCACTTGCAGGAGTCCCTAAACTAAACTACTGGCTGGTACTGGTTTGCAGGACACCAGCTGAGCAGCAGGCCAGCATGAGAAGTTTCATCGACATTTATAGCTCCTTCATAGGAGTGTATGGTGAAGGCAGCACATCTGGAAACTCTCTGTTAGCCCAATTCCTCTCTTCCTCTGTCCGTAAAACATTCACATTTGGTGAAACCAGCTCCTGGTGGCAAAAAGGCTGAGGAAAAGTTTATGAGCAAGTAAGTAGCCATGGTCTTCTTTTCTGTTTCTCTTTCTTTAAACAGAACAGAAATAGCTTTTGAGTTGGGGGCACAGTGCACACCAAACACCAGTGGGAAGAGGAACGTTTGGGTTCAGTGAAGCATACCCTCTCATTCAAACTCCTCACGTAGCAGACAAGGAAACCGAGGCAAGAGCAGTAGCCATCACTTATTTAAGAGCTGCCAAGTTAATTTGCAGCAGATTTGGGAACAAATCAAAGTACTTTGACCCACAGTTTTGAGTCCTCTCAATTATACCACATTCTCCCACCTATTAAAGAGAGATCACCTATAAATCATGCTCATGTTAGTAGTAATGTTTCCAAGCCAAGGCAGGAAGCCAAGACAGGCAGTGAAAACTGCTCACTGCAGAAGATGATTGAAGAGGTGGCCATGAGGCCACATGCCCAGGTGCCAATATGTTATTGCTCTAAATCACCAGTATGCATTTAACCAATGAGGAAGTCTCTGTTTACCAGGCACAAACTGTGATCTGAAAAATATAAGTTGACAAGAGCCATAGAGTGTAGAGACAGCGGGACACTCTGTGGCACCTTCTCCCATCCTTACAGGTAGCTGACTGCCTTCTAGTGTGTGCGCTTTCAGCAACACGCCCAGCTTTGTTCTGCTGACAGAGTCTGCTGCCTCGTGCTGGTCCAAATGGTCTATGTGCTACCACTCCTTGTGAGCCCCTCTACTTCCCCAAGTAGAGATTAACGAACACGATTGACTATCCCTTTAAAGGCCAGGATATTAGCTTGCCTGAGTCATCACATGCAATGGTGTTGTCTGAGAAACCACCATCTTTTTCCCGGAGTTTGTCTCCACTAGGTTTTAGGCTTCAAGTCTGTACAATGAGACCTGGTTAAATGCATGTGGGACAGAGTCTATGCAATCTCAAAAGGAAACGGAAGAGAGGAGAGTCACTGTGATGTAATAAATTCACATTATACAGGAACAAGTGAATTGATGACTTGGGAAAATGGTGTGTTTGGTACAGATTTCTATGGGCATGGAATATGGATCTGCCTGCAGATTTGCATCTTTCTGTTCTGCATTTCTCCATCCTTCTTTCCTGTTAACTGTAAAGAAACTATATGTCTCTAGGATCGTTTGAGCCAATTCATACACTTAATGTATTTAAGATGTCATATTGAAAAATTGAAAAATGGCTTTTGTGTTCTTGTCTTTTACCTATACGCCTTCCTGCTTGCCCATAGACTCGAAACCTGCAAGTAAAAAATAGGAATAACACGTACTTACATAAAAGAATTAAATAAATATTATAAATAATACATCACTAGAAAAACAGTTTTCATCTGACATAGCTTTTTGATCCATTGATAGCGTTCCTGACATTCACAGTTTTGTTCCCAGAGAGGAATTAGGCTAAGGCTGCAGTGGGCTTGTGGGCTAGACCCTTCTTCCCACTCCATAAGCTATACCCATTGATGTGAGCCGCAACAATTCAGAGTTCAGCAGCAAACACTTGCCCAATGTAGGAGAACTCTGTTGAAAACCATGGGTGGGGAAAGTTGAAGTCATTTACACACACAACAAACAACCTGGCACCGTTTGCTAGAAGAAGTTCTGATAGAATATAGGGCCATAGGTCATTACTCCATGTAGTTTGAATCTTAGAGGACAAAGACAGAAAAAGTAAAGGTTTCTACTCACATCACTACTAGCTGCTGGATCATACTTTTTTTCAAATAACTCAAGTTCCTGATATTTTCTTTTTTCTTCTTTCTTTGTATGCTTAAATTCATTTTTAAAAATTCATTTCTCAAATTTTAATAACATATATTGTCCTTTAAGAAGATATTCTTCTTTCGTCCAAGCTAGATGATTTTTCTAGGCTGGAATCACCTCGATCTTGTTGTTTCCAAATTTCCTGACTTCTTCACTCTTTAATTATCCATTTGTAGCTACATTCTCAGTGGCCTCTTCTCCCACAGCACAGTGAAGAGTTTGGGATTGTTCACGGTGTTTAAACCTTTCAGGAATATTTTCCACTTGAAGAATCCTCTGAGAGTGAGTATACATCATTGAGCATGGTTACTCAGGCTTACAGAAACAATACAAGGGACAAGATGGTCACTATGGAACCTGCCGGCATTCTTGCCATGACACTGCTCACATTTTTGACTCAGCTTCAGACCTGTGGTTTACTGAAGAATTTTCCCCTTTCCATCTCTTGGAACTGAAACCTCAGGGTTTGAGGGACTTGAAAATGGACATAAGGCAGTGGTTTTCCGGTGTCAACATCTTTTAGTGTGGAAGTTCAGATAAGTATTCTGTGGGCCAGAGATTCTAACTTCCTGGCCTGAGCTCGCATCTATAATTTGTATTTCTAGCATTTTGCTATGAAAGAAAATAAAATACTTCAGAATAAATTTGACCACGTAAATGAAAGATTTCTACACCAAAAATTATAGAACTTTGATATAAAGAAGATATAGATAAGCAGGTATTTTATATTGAGAAATCAAAAGAATTAATATTGCGAAGTCACCATGATTCCCAGAATGAAATATAGATGCCATATATTCATCAATATGAAAATAACAGTGACAAAGGAACAACGGGTTGGAGGCCTACCTCTGTCATAAAGTCTTGGCCTAAGGTACAGGGTTCACTACCCCAGCATCGCATAAGCTAGGTGTGTTCACACACACCTACAGTCCCAGAATTTGGGAGACTGAAACAGCAGGATTGTCATGTGTTTGAAGCCAGTCTGTGCTCCACTTTGAGTAGAAGACCAGCCTGGACTATAGGGTAAGATCTTGAAGAGAGAGAGAAAGAGAGAGAGAGAGAGAGAGAGAGAGAGAGAGAGAGAGAAACAGAGAGACAGAGAGAGACAGAGAGAGAGAAAGAGAAAACAAAGAAAGATTTCTTCATGAAAAGAAACAAATGTAACGTGAAAATGTATATGGAACCACAAAAAAGCAAATAATCAAAATCATCTTGAGCATAAAGAAAAAACACCTGAAAGCCTCATACCACCTGACCTTACAAAAACAATAATAATCAAAAGCAAAAAGTAGTGGCATAAAAAAACAGACCAGTGGAACCAAATAGAAAGTACAGAAATAAATCAGTATCGTTACAGTCAAGTGATTTTAACACATGTCAAAATACACACTGAGAAAATGATAGTCTCTTCCCTTAATGCTACAGGAAAAGCTGCATGTCTTCATGCCTAGTAATGACTTTTCACCCTTATTTCTCACCACATACAAAAACTAACTCCAAATAGCTGAATGACATCCATATAAGACCTAAGATGTATATGGCACAGCTACTAGTATAGAACTCAGAGGAAATACTCCATAACAATAGTTTGCACAAGGAATTCCTTGGATAAGACCTCGATAGCATATGTAACAAGAACAAAGCTAGATAGATGAAATTACAAAAAACAGAAAGCTTCTCTACAACAAGGAAAGTAACCCAGGTGGTGCAAGACCATCAGCAGGACTGGAGAAAATATTTTCGAACTAGACATTTGGTAATGGTGTACTATCCAGAATTTGTGGAGGCTGGACATGGGTAAGTAAGTACAAAGTCACAGTCAGATAAGAAAAATGACCCCTGATATTCTATTGTAGAGCACATTGATTAGATTTAAAAAGTTGTATGAAAAATTTCAAATAGCTGGTAGAGAAGATTTTGAATGCATTCGCCAAAAAGAAATAGATGAATGTCTCTGATTTATCATACAATGTACAAATACATAAGCATAATGAAGTATTCCATAAATAGGTATGTGTCCATTAAAAAATTTTAAAACATTAAAACAAGTTATTCTCTTTAAAGAGCAAATATAATTATTAATGGGTGTTTTTTAGTTATTTCTCTTTTCTAAATTTTACCTATTAGGCCTACTAATCCTATTTTAGTTTACTAGAACTGCTATAAGAAGTTAACACAGATTAAGAGGCTTAAAATGACAGAAGTGTATTCGCTTAGAGTTCTTGAGGTGTATATTTATAGTTAACATGTCACTTATTTTTTTTCCTTCAAAGATCTGAAAGACTCTGGTCCTTTGCATCTCCAGCTCCCAGTGGCTCCAACGCATCCTCACGGTGGGGGCGTCTCCCTCTCTTGTGTGCTTTCATCTTCTCACTGGCTTCTCTCCTTTGTGACTCTTGGAAAGACAGCTGTCCCTTGATTTAAGGATCACTGAGATTATCTAGGAGATCTTATCATTTTAGATTTTAAGATTACCTAGTTATTTTTTTCTTAAAAGATTTTTTTACCCCTAACAGGTAATATTTGGAATTTTCAAAAACTTGATCATGGAAATATCTTGTTGGGTGTGCCATTAAACTTATGACAAGATCATAGGTTATAAATTCATGTCTAATAGTTATTTGTTTTTATCTTTTGCACTCTACTGTGACTTATACAAAGTCAGCATCAAAATCTTACTTGATTAAGAAGAGGCTGGTGGAGAGGACACTTGATCTCCTACATAAATAGTAAGAGAAACAGCTGATTTTTTCTTCCTGAGAAGAAAACACGCCAGGAGGTCATAACATATATTTGTGCATATTTTAAAGATTGACCCATGAATGACAGAATGTACTTCTGTGTAAATCCTGAGAGGTAGAAGCAAAACTGATGGTTTGTAGTTACCAGAAGAGAGGTTACAGGCTCAACTCAAATAATTTTTTTCCCTGAAGTAATTGCCTAAAACTTGCTAAGATAATCTCAAAAAACAAGAAACTGTTTTTGAAGATATTCAACTATAGGAAAGTACAGAAGTTAAAAAGCAAGCTAATTAAGTTTCTATTAGAAAAAAACAGATTTATGAGGAATTATAAAGTTAGAGCCATTTGGAAATATTTTTAACGATCGTATGTTCTTTAAGGAGGTTTCAGGTTTGTGTTTGTATGGTTACTATGTTCACCATTGATTCCCCTTAACCTTTGCTGGTACACATTGGTGGTTTTCAAAGTGCCATTGGAGGCCAAATGAATGAACGTTTTTTGGGGGGATTTGCTAAAAATTCAAATTCTTGACCCTTACCTCAGATCTACTTACTAATAATTTCTGGGGTTTGGAGGTCTCAAAATCCCCCTTTCAACTGCCCTTTCAGGTACTTCTGGTATACAACAAAGTCTGAGAATAACTGGTTTACATCGCGTCTCAAATTCCTTCAATCCTGAGAATTCAATTCAAGGAGATGGAGAAAAAAGACAAGACATCCCATCAACATCAAATCTAAAATCGGACTTAACTGTGAAGAATTCCGCCCAAGTTGTTTCAAAAAGTTAGAAAGAAGGGAATAGTTCCAAACTTATATTGCAAGGCCAGAATTTTTCCTGTACCAAAATCATACACAGGCAAAAAAAGAAAGAAAGGAAGGAAGGAAGGAAAGAAGGAAGGAAAGAAGGAAGGAAAGAGTGAGAGAGAGAGAAAGAGACAGAAGTTAACGGCAATATTCTTGATAAACATAGACGAACAATGATGTAAGCAAAATACTGGCAAATCAAATTCGAAAGCACATTAAAACAATTATTCACCACAACTGAGTCAGCTTCATCTTAATGATTAAGAATAGTTCAATGTACAAAAAATAATAAACATAATACGTGATATTAAGAAAATTGAATAAAATTTTCTCATTTCAATAGACTCAAAAAAATTTGACTAACTGCTACATTTATAATGAAGTCCTTCTGTAAACTAGACATATAGAAACAAGAAAGCCAGTATATGACCAAATCAGATTTCATATCATATCAAATCAGGAAAAACTTGAAATTTTTAAGTTATGGAACAAGACACAGATATCCACTTCTACCATTTCTGGTTAGAAACAAGACAATTAGGCAAAAGAGAAAAAGGTGAAAGTCATCCAACCTGGAAAGCAGGAAGTTGAATTAGTGCTGCTTACAGACAGCATGAACTTCTACATAGAAAAGACAAAAAAAAAAAAAAAAAAACCTGCCAATAATACGACAAAGCTATAGCCAATACACAACAGAAGTAACATTTTTATAAACTAAAAATAAGCTATCTGGAAAAATAGCAAAGGGAATAATAATATTGAAATAATTATTTAATAAAATTTGTAAGAAGCCTTGACTGGGACATACGTAATTTTAATGCTGGCTTTGGTTTTTCAGAACGTAAAGATATAAAGATGATTTTCACCAAGTCATGTACTACTTTTATTTTTTATGAATACAGAATACTGCTAAATTTACAAAATTATTATTTTTTATATAATTCAGCCAGTCACAGTGGTTCAGGCCTCCATTTGTTCAGGTGTACCATGTGCCACCAACCCAGCCTATGCCAAACTGGGGAATTGACCCCAGGGCCCCACACTTTACAGGCAACTGCTCTTAGCCACTGAGATACAACTCCAGCCCCTTGATAAATTTCTTAACATGATAACACAACAAAATAATTCCTAGAACAAACCAAAGAAGGGATTTCTAGGAACCCAATATACTGCATATAGAAGTTTGTAAGCATCACATTTTTTTTTTCCTGCAAAAGATTAATAGGCATTTTGATTTGGAGCATAATATCGATAGGACATATTTTAACTTTAAATAAATAATGTCAAAGTCACAATACCATCTGGATAAAGAAGTGGGGTGATAGTAGTGCTATATCACTTGAAAATTGAAAATATAAGTGAATAGATGAATAACTTTTAAGGAAGGTTACTTCAAAGATGCTACTACACTAAACTTTAAAGCTACCCTTTTCCATAAGTTTTAGTGATTACAGTTTCTTATTTCTGCTCATGAAAATTTTAAAGAATAAAAAAGTTCACATTTATGGAAGAGCATTTTGGCTGAGTTCGTAGTTCAATAGTTAAAATGCCTGCCTAGTATTTTAAGGTCCTAGGTTTGATTCCCCAGTACCACATAAAGGTTAGTCACAGTAGACTAGTGTAATCCCAGCCACAGGAAGGCTGAGGCAAGAGTATTACTGATAATCTAAGAGCAGTCCAACATACACAATGAGCTCAGGACCAGCTTCACACACACACACACACACACACACACACACACACACACACACACACACACGTATTAGCAGGATGAAAGCACATATTTCCATGAAAAACTCTTATTATTTAAACTGAATCCCACCTGGTATCCTTTCAAACAAAAAAAGATTCAGTGTTAAACAAATAAGACAAGCAGAAAAACTTGAAAGCCTAGAACAATTGGCCAAAAACTAACTGATGAAAGTTAATACGAAATCCTTTATTACTGATTTGATGAACCACTTCGGAAACACTGTGTTAGGTATTGTCCTAAACACCTTACAAATCACCACAGCAACCTTACAATGTTTGTCTTATTTTTACCCTTCGTTTTATTGATAAGGGAACTGACAGAGATATCATTTCCCTGTGGTCCTGTATCCAATTTAATACCTGGAGTAGTTTGTCTATGGTAACTCGGGTTCATCACCACTGTGCTTCCTTCTCAAAACATTGTAGAAAAACAGGAGAGGGAAGACTTCAGTTTTTAGCACCTGATGCATGCATTTGTGCTGGTAGCAATTTCATCATCTATCAAGTTTGGAAACGATCAGACACTGATGATTTTTTTTTTTTCAAATGAAAGCATCGGGAGCCATGGCTGTTAGGTAAATTGCACAACATCCAGGACGCTTGAGTGTAGCAGAAATGTCACGTCTGAGTCAGAGAGGATGTGGAGTCAAAAATAGTCGACATGTTCAAATATTTGAGAGACTAAAAATAGAAGAGTGATTGCATATATCCTATGCAGTGAGAAGACTGAAATGAACCTGATGGCCAATAGTTTAAGGAGTGTAAGACCAAGAGAAATCTACTCCTGAAGGGCACTGAATTCTTCATCAGGCCGTTGTGTTGTTAGAAAAAAATCGGCGCCCTTCTCATGACATTGTGGTGGCAAGTTTTTCTGCTTTGTGCAAGAAGCTGGATTTAATAATTTGTAGATTTCTTTCCAAATATTAGATTCCGTGTTTTTGTGTTTATTTTTCTGCACGCATGCTGAGAAATTGACAGGGCAGTCAATGAGAGCTTTTGCTTGAATAAATATTTCAAAGTCAAGCCCATGTTTTTCAGGAATTCTATTGTATCTCCTTTCTCCACCACTTCCCAAATGCCTATTTCAAAATTGAATGAAACCCACAAAAGCAATTTCTTTCTAATTGCATAATTGCTACATTTGGTATAGCACTGTGGGAAAAAAATGGCTTGACATCCTGAGATTTCAGCAAAGAATTACTTAATAAAGAATCTAGACTCAAATAATTGTTTACTTAAAACTGAAATTTACTGAAAAACCTCAAATGCTGTTTCTTCTTTACTCTTGCTACATAATTAAATAATTTCAGAATTAATTACTTTCAGGAGAGATAATTTGTTTTCATTAAAATATGTCAATATGCATCCCTGGCTGTGTTTTTCCCCTTCTTCTTACTGCGTTCTCGCCCACTGTTGTGCTGATGTACCATGATAAGTGTTCCACTCTGGGCTGGAAGTCACCGCCGAGGTCCTTTCCCCTCCAGCTTCAGAGAGCGCTTTTCCCTCACAGCGTAGCTTCTTCTGTCTGAGCCAACCACAGGCACTTTTCAGAGTAACCTCAAATTTTAATGATTTTCTGTAACTCCTTGCCTCTGTTTCTCACAGTCTTCGGTTTTGAGGACTTTTTTGTCTTTCGTCATCATTGGCATAAACAAACAGTGGATTCAAAGGAGTTCAAGGAGCACTGTGACCGGTGGGAGGCAAGGTGCGTGCCTTTCAGAATTACTACCCAAAATGGCCGAGAGCAATGGAAGTAGTCTCTGTCTCAGCTGATTAAACGGGTGATAAGAACAAGCCCTATGGAACTGCCACTAAGGAGACAGTAGGAGCACATCTTAGCGACCAACTGCTCCTTCTGTTGAGTAATGTTAATAGAAAAAGGGTTTTTTTTTTTTTTCTTATAGGTACCTATCCTTTCACCTGATTTTTATTTCAGAGAAAGAGTAACAGCTTTTTGGTGGGTTTTTAGTTTCTCTTTTGTCATATACATATACGTACATTTATGGGAGAATCTTTTCTGCACTTTTCCAGTAAACAGACCCTCATCTACCCCTCTCTGTGTGGCTATCCACCTTTTCCTCTGTAAGCAACTGCTCACCTGTACTCCTGCAAGCAACCCCAGTAAACTCCTTGGTTCACCGAATCAAATGTTCTTGCAAACCTTACTTTGGCCTGTCTTCCAGGTCACTTCTGGAATGAATAGACATCGGTGTTCCCATTTTCCCAGGAAAGGTGTATCTACAACATAATCTTGCTATTAGTAAGGATGTATGTTCCTCAGTTGATAACATTCTACTGGAGAGATTAGCTTAGCAGTTGAGTATTCCAGACTAAAATTATCTTTCAGTCTTTAGATTTTACTGTACCCACTAAAATGATTCTCTAAAGTTTGCAAGGGAAGAGTAAACTATAATACAGATATAATAAAATATCATTGGATCAAAAGATTATAAGAATCTGTAAAAAGAATAAAATGTTCAAGGAGTTTATTACCACATATTGAAGTAACTGCATAGCACTAAAGCTGATTTGTATTGATGATTTTATTTTTAAGAACTGACCATATTACAGAGTGGGTGATCACAATATCAGAGAATGCTCTGCTTCTAAGTATAAATGTAAATTAAGACCTTTAGTTTTTTTGTGCTTTTTTTTTTTTTGCTATTCATGTAACTATTTTTAAGAAGCTTAATCATTTGGTGGTTTCTAATTTGTTTTCCAAGGCCCCTCTGCTGGGTTAAGCCCTCTATCCTCAGGCCTTTAAAATGAAATGCGAACAGACCATTAACTGCGGTGGCACTCCGAGGCCTCTCCATTAGAGCTTCTGCTTTGTTAATTAAAGAGACGCCATCAAGGCAGCTAGGGTCTGAATCATGACCTACCTTTTTAGATCAGCTTGCAAATGTCTGTTGGCTACTTCATGTGCAAGTTAACTTTCAAATAATACCCAGGAAAGAATGAAAATTCTTCTCCATACTTTACATCCATAAGAATGTAGACAATACTGGAAAATGGAATAGAGAGAGGACTGGTTTTTCTCATCTATAGGGAAGAAAATGTTATGTGATAAATTATTCTCCCAAAGTGAAACAACCAATAACTGCTTTATTATCTGATAGGGAATATCTCATAGTACAGAATATCATGTATTTACTTCCATTAATTAGTTTTTATTATTAAATATATGAAATATAGTGCCTAGCATACAAATACTTCAATAAAATATAATAAATATATCCTCCTCCAACAATCCCTTCACCTGCACCATTAAAAGCCCCTCCTCTCTCAAGTCAGAACTCGCTACATGTAAACTCTTGCATGTACTCATTATGTACTCACTGCCTAGACTTTCCGTGTGCGTGTGTGTGTGTGTGTGTGTGTGTGTGTGTGTGTGTGTCACATAGGATCAAACTCAGTGGCATTACTCTGAGCGACATTCTTTTTTCTCTAACTATTCCTCCCCTCGCGTAGTGTCTTGCAAAGTTTTCCAGGCTGAAGCAGAATTTAAGTTCCTGATCCTCCTGCCTCTACTTGCCAGATGCGGGAATCCCAATCCTGTGCCGCCACGAGACCTCGCACTACCTAGACTTTTATAGTTATCATTTTCTTTTTCGTTTTCTCTTTATATGTTTTTCAAGAAAAAAAAGAGCCACTTTATAGTTTCCTACTGTCTTTGACAGTTCATAAACGTTATCAGACTTAAGTATCCCTTTGTGTCTGGTTCTTACCCTGTCGATGTTATGATTTCAGTACTGTTCTGTTTTTTAAACAACTATACTTTTTTCATTTTTTCCTTGCTATATAATACTTTACTTATTAAAAATATCAAAATTTACCCATAATACTACTGATGAACATTTTGATTGATTTCGAATTCCATTTAATTTAAACATCATTGAGTATACTGGTACACATGTTATACCACTTTTAATGATCAATATCTAAAGCTGAATCTGTGAAATTACTGTTTCACAGGTTAGACTAGTAAATGCTGTTTCAAAGAAGTTACAGCAAGCTTTACTCCCATCAAGAAAGTATATTATTCATATTGTAATGTATTCTAGAAAACATTTAACAGTTTTAAACTTCTTTTTAGCTAATCAAGAGGGTGACTAATATTGTAAAAATTATACATCCTTTATTATTATTAATTTAAAATAGTCTTGACTATATTTACTGGGCATGGAGACCTTTATTGAATGCCCATGGCTCCTACTCATTTTCATTGGCTTTCTTTCCTTTTTATACTGTTTGCATATATTCTTATTTGACTTTGGGTCAGCCCTGTACAAGTTATATTTATTACAAATATTCATTCATACAATGTGGCCTGATCTTTTCTGTTCTTTAAGGTATCTTTGGGTAAAATAAAGTTCTTAGCTTCAATGTAGTCAAATTTATTGATTCTTTGTTTTGAAACATTACCTTTTTAACTTTATGAATTAATTTTTGCCTCCTAGAGTTATAAAGACCTCTTAGGTTATTTTACAAGAGATTTTTCTGAAAAATCTTTTACATTATTTTCTCATGTTATTTCTTATGATAGTTCTCAAAAGCGTTATTGTTTCATCTTGCCTATAACTCAGAGGAAATATTGCAATTTCTAATGATTTGAAATAAAATTTTCTGAGGTTTGTTTTATATTCATATATTCAATTTTCTTGGCCACATTCATAGAAAATATATTCTTCCTCCTACTCTGGTCTGTTACTTTGTCAAAAATTAAAACTCTTTGTGTGTCAGGGTCTATTCTCCATATAGTGTATTATCATACATCAATCAAATCTGCCCCATTGCTCTCCCAGCATCTCAGGGCCCTTTGTCAAGATCCATCTCTTAAGTTCTAAGGAAAAGATATCACGTTGAAAACTGAGGCTGTATTGGTTCTGTGGAGAATTCACATCTATACAGCACCATCTTCCAAACTATGGTCATATTACATTTATCCAATTGTTTATGTTTTTGTTGGCATCTCTTATTTTTTTAGCATTCTTAGTGGTCTTGAGCACCTTTTGTTAGATTGAGCCCTAATTAAAATTGTTTCTATAAATAAGATAGGCCCAAGAATTGTGAGTAGTTGGTGGGTTATTTAATTTTATTTTTAAATATTTTTGATTTTTAGATTAAAATTGATTGGCATATTTTGAATTTGTACAAGCAACTATATTATAAGGCTACATTAACTTCCAATAGTTAATCAACAGATTCTTTAGAATATACACACACATATATATATGATGTCATGTCTGTGAACATCTTTGAGAATAAGTGACATCTTTTCTTTTCCCAAAATTATTGTCATGTCACATCTATTGTCTATCTATATATGTATCTATCTACCTATCTATCCATCTCCTAATGCATTGCTTGAGGCTTCCCCAGATCTGTGTTAACTAAAATTGGTAGAAATATACATAATTTCCTTTTCTTAAATATTAAGGAAAACATTATACATTTAGGAGCTATAGAGTTGGCTTTTTGGAGGTACATTTTATCAGATTAAATCACTTTCGCTATTATTCTTAGTTTTATAGATATTTGAAAAAATTGTTTGCTGAATCTTATTTTTTATTATTTAATGTGTCTTTGTTGTTTTTTCCTATTGTTTTTAATTTAGTAAGTTTATTATCACTTTTGTAATTACTGGTGACAGAGTAAGAAACTTGACTAAGAAGAATA
This sequence comes from Ctenodactylus gundi, assembly GCA_004027205.1. NCBI lineage: Eukaryota > Metazoa > Chordata > Mammalia > Rodentia > Ctenodactylidae > Ctenodactylus > Ctenodactylus gundi. Next base: position 205,338 of record PVKB01000987.1, read on the forward strand.
TGAAGAAAATGTGAACAGCCATTGTCTTTCGTTAGTTTCCGCAATTCAGCTACGTAAAAAGTACAATCTAACATAAACACTAAATATATTTAGAAAATCCACAAATACACCTAAAAAAAGAGTAGCACTGATTCTTCATCTAATGTTAACTCACATTCATTTTTGGCTGAACCCACTGATAATACATATTTTGTCTTGCTGCACTCAGTTTGATATCTGACCTTAGAATTTCTCTATTAGTTAATTTTTCACCTAGTTTTCCTCTTTATCCCATTTTAGTCCTGACATTATGCTCGATTCCCATAACTGAAAGAGAAGCATTCTCTTATTCTGTATTCTAAAAGAAATGCGTGTGGTTGAGGGCCCTGGGTGCACAGCCCAGGAGTTCCTGCTTTGCAGGGTCAAGGCCCTGGGTCTGATTCCTCAGCAGCAGCGTCCCCCACGCTTGAAATCCAACACTTGGGAGGATTAGGCAAGAGGATTGCTATGTGTTTGGGGCTGGACTGGGCTCCATAGTGAATTCAGGACCAATGTGGAGTACAGAGTGAGACTCTATCCAAAAAAAGAAAGAAAGAAAGAAAGAAAGAAAGAAAGAAAGAAAGAAAGAAAGAGTAAGTGGGATGATTTCTTATATAGATGTTTGTTAAAAGCCATTTGTGAAGTCCTATAGACAAGTTTCTTTTGAAAAAACATCTTTCTCATTATCCAATCAGTTGTCCAATAATCAATGAATTATTTATAAAGTTAGTTTTTCAGCTAATCCACTTATATACTTTAAAAAATCTGCCCACTAATTTAACTTGTTATCTAACAGCATAAATATATTTTTCACAATATCTCATAAATTATTTTTAAAATGTCAATATGAATTATGCTCCCTTTGCAGTCCTGTTAACTGTTTTTAAGCTCTCCAGAGCTTATTATATCTTTTCAAAGAACCAACTTTTGTTAAATCTATCTTTTTACTACACCTGTTTCATAAATCTGGTTTTGTTTTATTTTTGTACTTTGTGCACATTTACTTAAATTGTTTCTTTCTCTAGCTTTTTGGGATGGATGCTTATTCGGTAATGTAAATATTTTAAGTTATTTCAATGAAATAACTATAACCAAAACTTGGAAGTGCATCTCAACTGCCCATGAGTAGAAGATTAGATAAACAAGTTTTGCATAGGATACAATGGACTACTCAGCACAAAATATAATATAATACAATCTCTGCAACAGCATAGATGGGGCTGAAAACAATTATACTGAATGAAGGAAACTAAACAAGGCAAAATAGATATGCATGATTCCATTCACATGAAGTTTAAGAATGGGCTAACCTAATCTCAGATGATAGAATCAGAACAATGGTTGCCCATTACGGAAATGTTCAGTTATTTTGATTGTAGATCTTGTTGCATGAATTTATACATTTGTCAAACTTATTGAATTGCACGCTTTAAAAAATAGCTACTAGTAGGGAATGTAAAATTGTACTTCAATATGGTGACTTAAGTGAAATGATTTAGGTGTGGAAGATAAATACGTTAAGTATTGTATAGTTTCTCTGGCCTGGAAAACCCAGAACACAGATATTCTATAGAACCACATGAAGTGATAGCTGGAATTGGGGGGAGGGAGTGGGAGGGTCAAAAGTGGGAAGAGATTGTAAAGTTGATATGATATATATGTGCATGAAATACCCAAATTCATTGTAAACACTATGTATTATATATGTACATTAATAAAATTAGTGGGAAAATATCATTAGAGAAACATACAGATGACATATTATGCTATGGTATTATGACTCACATTGGCAACAGTTCCACAGACTAATACTGCTGTCTGCTCTCACTTGTAACATTTTGTTGATATTAATGCACTGCTTGGTATTTTAATTTGTTGTTCTTGATTTGTAATGGAGTGGGATATAAAGAACTAAGCATGGGGGCTTAGGTGAGTGAGCACTAAGTCTCTGATGTGTCTTGGCTATAAAATTAATGGATTTTACCAAATGAATGCTGTGGGGCATGTATTTAGTAAATTACAGTTTTTACTTGATAAAATGCAAATACTTTATTGTGATCCAGAAAGCATGATTACCTGAGAAGACAGATAAATCAAGCACTATATCCACCAGTATGTACATATGACATGCACAACATGTCTAACAACAACAATAAAAAAACACAAAATGAGGCTTAATATCTTTTATCTAGAAAGGTCTTAAAATGTTTACCAAACTCGAAGTTCACTATTTGAGATGTTGAAATGTTTTTATTTGTCCCTTTCAGAATAAGAACATTTAACACTCAAGTCCAAAATTTAATTGGGAAAATTTTATATTACATCTTGAGGGTCCCACGAGATATGATTGGGTTAGATTTTGTCTTTTTGACCTACTTAAGCTACCCTTTTTCTACCTAAGTGACTTTATCTTTTAAAAGGTGTTTACATTTGTGTATGTGAGTTTAAAGAAAGACTGGCAGGATTCTTTCTTTCATATTTCTTCAAGGTGTCATCATTACATATTCTGTTTTCATGAAGTAAATTAGTACTATCTGGGTTTGTTGGCTTGCTTTTTTGTTATTATTAGTTTATTTTGATGTGCTCATTTGTGTATTTTCTTCAACTTCAAAGTCCTGTTCTCATGTTTAGAAACAGAACCTAAAAACTTCCTTTCATAATGAATCAAGAAATTCTGTTAATAGTCTCCCCCAAATGCCTGTGTGACCTCAATGTTTTACCTTAATGAAATAGGCTTTTTGCATAAAGACACCAGATGAATGATTAAAATATTTGTTATAGTGACTTATTTTGTATCCATTCTCCTTATGCGACTACAGAGATTCTCATGGACGGATGGACCTTGGACAGCTCTCCTGTCCAGGCTTGGCTTGATGTTAGACCTCGCTCAGAGTATTAGAAATTAGATTCATTTGCTGTGAAGAGATTTCCATGTGTCAGCATTTTCTATTACTTTGTCATTGACTTATAATACATTTCCAAAACGATTTGGTTTTTTTTTCCTTGAACAGAGAAGAAAAATGAGAATGGGGGAGACCTTGATATTCATTATTATGCAGCTTTCACTGTGCAAAACATAATTTATAGACAAAAGTCTCCTTTTCCATATTATGTGCCACTTCAGATGTCCAATGCTACACAAAAGTGCTATAAAAATGTCTGTCCTCACTCAGAAGGATCCAAAAGCTTGACAATAAAGCGAGAACCTGTTACACGTAACCTTGGTGCCACTTTCATAGAATATTTATTTGTCAATGATTCTATTCTTAGACCAGTTTTGTGTCCGTGCGATTTTCAATTGTGAGTTCGAGGACTCTGGTAGCAGCATATCCTGGAGGCATTTATGTTTCACTGACTCTGCTGTAGGTTCTGTAGGTTCTGTCTTACTTCGTGTCTGCTCTTGTCCTGCTTTCTCTTTGGTGCAAACCAACTCAAAAGGTGTTCAGAGCCCCCATCACAGAAAAGGTGGTGAAAATGCCACTGATTGCAAAAGCACCCCAAACTATAAAATAAGATCCTTGGCTCTTTCTTTTGTAATACTTAGTCCTTAGATTAAAACACAAGTTAGGCATGGTGGAGCACGGCTGTAGTTGCATCATTCTATTCTGGAATGCTGAGTCAGCTGGACTGGCAAGATTGAGCCCGATTTGAAAAACAGTGATCTAACAAAACTGTTTCAAAAGTACGCATGTATGTGTATATCTCTATGTATCTATATACATGAACTGTGTTGGAGATGGGGAGATGTAATTCGGTGGAAAGGCCCCAGGTTCAGTTCTGAGAGAGAGAGAGAGAGAGAGAGAGAGAGAGAGAGAGAGAGAGAGAGAGAGAAACAGCCGACAGTAGCGAGGTAAGGAATATTACAGAAGAGGGAGAAGCCAGTGATCCTTTCCAAGGAATATTAAGGTTCTGTGCTTCCTTTTTTGAAAGGTCCACCCGTGACTCTTTTTAATACTGTCCCGTTGTACGTAGCTGCCAGAAACACTGGCCAAAGGTTTACAGATCTGCTCATAAACCTTTAACAGCTAATCATTACCCTTTGAATAAAGTCCAAATTCCTTGTTTTAATATTCAACCCACATATCTAGTTCATGATTGCTACTGCACAAACCCCACACAATCCGGATCTGTCAGCTTAACAGTTGTTAGTTAGCACATACACATTTTCAATTTCTTTTCTTCACACAGATCATTTATCTTTTATCTAAAAAGCCCATCTTTAGAAGATTTACCTTTCCATTGACAGATGCTGTGTTTCTTAATTTCAAGGCTCAACTAAACCACAACCCAAATTTACCCACTGCTCATCTTTGACCAGGTAGTTACTATCACTCTGTGTGTGCGTGGAGGGGTATTTGAAGAGAGAGAGAAAGGGAGAGCAAGAAGGAGAGAAGGATAGAGAGCCAGGGGGAGGGAGAGGGATAGAGTAAATAGGCAAACATGTTCAACAATTGATGATTTTAGAATCTATGTGCTCATCATGCAAATGTATGCTCATTATCCTGTTAAACTTTGACTTGAAATACTCAATCAAAACTAAAGTAAGAAATTAAGTTTCACACCTATATCACTCATCTCCTTCTGATATTTTGAGAATTTTTAATGGGCATGAGCTACATATAAGTAATTCTATATATACCTCAAAACATGCTCGATATTGTCAAATCTGCAACCCAAGCTAAAGACCATGCACACAATGGCGTCTATAGGAACTCAGCCAATGAGGGTTTTTTGGGTCTTCTTTAAGAAGAAAATCTTACAGAATGCTTAGACATTCTCTGATTTTTTTTTGCTTGAAATTTAAAGAATGAGCAGAATTCAGATGAACAAGTAGAAGGAGTCATTCCACAGATGACATAAGATTCACGAGAACAGTAGAGATAATAGTTGCTTGATGGAATAAGGATAACACCAGTGAAACAGAACTCAGAGGCCGAGGACATGAGTTGAAACCACATGTTGATTTGTGTTGTGAGTGTTTAGTCCATAATCTCTATATCTGCACACTTTGGGTCCAGGCTTTAGCCCTCCATATTCACTCTGTGTATTTGACCATTAAGTTTCAATGCCAAAAACATTATGCATTTTAATGTAAGTTTCAGTGAGTTTGACAAATATCTACATTGCAAACATCCCTTCACCATCAAGACAGAGAAAAAGTTTGTCAATCCAGTGAGATCCTCTGCCACTTGGTGTGCAATTTTCAGCCCATCCCGTGACCCAACAAGTTCTCATTTGACTTACATGTTATAGATAGTTTTTACCTCTATTAGAAATTCATTCAAATAATAACATATACTACAAAGTCTCTCATGACTGGCTTTTATTTTTCTAATTCATTTTATGATATTTAAAAATAGTATTGGAGACTTTCATTTTGGTTTTAAAATATTTTTTCAGTTTTTAAATATCTTGCTAATAATTCTTAATTATTCATTTTGTTCCTAAAGCATAGTTTGCAAGACTTCATTCTTTTAAAATTTATAGATATAGCCTTTGCATTTTCTTAGGTATGTGGAAAATCTTGTGGAGTGTTCTTTTTTTTGTTTGAAAGGAATGTATCTGTTGAGTTTGTAATGTGTAATATTTTGTAAACATCAATTAAGCTTTTGTGCTTGAAACCAATAAGATATTCTGTAAGAGACTAGGGATATTGCTCAGAGGTAAGAGTCCTTGCCTAGTATCCAGTAGAGTTGGAGTTTTATTTCTAGCACTGAAAAAAGTATTTTCTAAGAATTTCATTGTATTTTTTATTATGTTCTCTTTCTTTTAATTTCTGACAAAAGGGGGATAGATATTCAATTATTTCCCCTCCCTTATCAGTTCTCTCAATTTTTGCTTCATACTTTTTAAAACAGTCACTAAGCATATGTATCTTGTAGTCTCTTTCTATGTATTTCTCATGAATTATCCTAGTTACTACTAAGAAATGATTTCTCCTTATATCTAGCCAATAGTCAATCTTGTAGACGATGTTAGAGTGGGTTCTTTCAAACCACAGAATACACAGAAATTACAACAAAATGGAACTATTAGGAAGGCTTACAAAATTGAGGATGGAGATAGTTCAAGATGGTGGCCTGCACATGTGACAGCTGGAGTGTCTGGTGGCTGCTCAGCTGTGAAATAGAACTCCCTTCAGGGGCTGCAGGACAGCCAGTGAGAGTCTGCTGCATATCTCAGCTGTTCAAAGAGCAATGGCGAAGGCCGAGACTGAAGATTGATCGGTAACTGAAGATCAGCGACTGAGTATCAGCGATGGGCAGATAGGCTCAAGTCAAGACTGGAGCGAATCTGTGATGAAGATCCCCAGCGTGTAGCAAGTTGGCGTCTATAGACAATTGTGAAGGCGAGCGCTTTCCCAGAGGAAGCAGCTGTAAAGATCTTCCTTCTTCCCTCCTTTTATGCCATTCGAGTTCCAGTTGGGCCCCCCACAACTACGTGGGTGCTCTTCCTTCATGCTGGCCCAGGAATCACTCCCACTCTAACCAGGCTAGTTCTCAATTCCCAATCGCGGCAAAAGGAGTCTATACGACTATTGGACACATTATGTCAACTTGAGGCAACCAGGAACCATACCAGTGCTTATCTATTTCTGTCACCTTTTTTTTTTTTTTTTTTGGTTTTTGCATTTTGACACTCTACTATTGGTATAAACATCTATTAATATAATGACGATTTTTAATGAAATTCATTTTGTATATTTATTGGCATGTTTGTTTTGTCTTTTATATATATGTAGAGAGAGAGAGAGAGTCCACTCCTCTTCTTATGCTTCTATTTACGTTGTATAAATATTATTGTAATTTTTTTTAATTTTTAACCTTTCTTTCTTTTAAACTATATAGTTAGGCCCTAGTTGTGCATATTTGTTTGGTTTGGTTTTATTTTCTTTTTCCTGGGGATTGAGCCCAGTACCATAGCTCTCTCCAGCCCCACGTTACTTATTTTCTTATTTATTCCATTTGGTCTTCTCGGAGATGGTGCCTCACCAAGTTGCCATGTTTCCTAGGCTTGGCTAATACTTGTGATTCTCCTGCTTCAGCCTCCAAGTGTGTTGTGCCAGAGGCTGTTGCCTGTGCCACAGGGTTTGGCTAAGCCTGGTATGTTTTTAAATCTATTCTGATAATCTCTACATTTTGGTGTAAATATTAGTCCATTCAAATTAGTAATTAATATATTTTACCATTTTCTATTTTTTAGTCATTTAGGTTTTTTTTTTTTTTTTTTTTTTTTTTTTTTTTTTTTTTTTTTTTTTTTTTTTTTTTGTTTTTTTTTTTTTTTTTTTTTGGGGGGGGGGTCCTTCCTGTCGTATCTGCCTACTAAAGTTAGGATACATAGCTTTATCTCTATTTTATTCCCTTAGTATATTTTAACCATATGTTGTTTATTTTACTTGGTCTTAGTTGCTATTAAAATATGCAGTGTGTCATTACCTGACTACACTCTATATCAACCTAAAAATACACACATCTGCAAAGTCTGCCTCTTCTTTCTAACTCCTATATTTTGCTATTTACTATTCTGGACAGTGGAGTTACTGACTTTTCAAAAGTTCTAAGTGCTGCAGCTCCTTGTTTCTGTATCTGCCTACTATGGCAGCCAGAGGTGAAAAACTCTCTGGTTACTTTCAAAGATCCATCTTTATATTTGGTTTGAATTAGTTTTGAGAGACTGAAAATATAAAAATCAAAGGGCAAAATAAAGGAGAGATGATTGTAGAAATCATAAACACAACCATTTTGGAAATTGGGAAGAGGATTAGAAGAAGGGACAAAAGAAGCAATTTAAAACATAAGTGTGAAAGTAATTGCTTCTTATTATTAATTATTATTATTTATTATTATATAAATAAACTAAACTGTATGTAGTATTTCACGATTGACTTTCTCCATTTAGTGTAATTCTCTGAAGATTCATCTGTGGATAATGATACATCAAAAATTCATTTGTTTCATTGCTATGTTTTTTATGGTATGGAGCTACTAACATTTATCACTTAACTACCCAAGAGGATCGTATCTACCTTTTGAAAATTACATGTAAAGCTGCTATGAACAACCATATACTATTTTTTCTTTTTTGCAAATGAATGTAAAGTTTTCACTTTTCCAATATGAATAATTAAATGTGAAATTGCTTAGGTAGTGTATATGTGTAATGCGTTTAATTTCTATTTGTTTTTCTTGAGACGTGGTCTCCTTCTGCAGCCTAGGCTGGCTTTGAACTCACAGCGGTCTCCTTGTCTCAGCCCCTGGAGTTCTGGGATTCGACAGGCACACCACCATAACCAGCTAGCCAGCTAGTCTTTGGTGGTGCCTGGGATCAAACCCTTTCTCTAGCTAGGCAAGTGCTTTAACCACTGAGAGAATGTCCAATTTGCATTGGTAACAAAGTATCAGTTATACAAATTCTCTATATCCTCGTCAGCTATTGGTACTGTCATTATTAGTCCTTTTAACTGAACTGAGAGACATGTAATATCACATTGGGATTTTAATTTATACTTTCCTAGTGGTTAATAATGTTGAATACTTTATCAATTTTTTCTATCATCATATATTCTTTCATGAAATCTCTTTTTATGCATTTTGTTTATGTTTATATTGCCTATTTTAGTTATTTTATGAGTATGCATTTGTGATAGTTGACAATAGCAATCAGCTTAAGAATCGGTGTATTTACATATTAATCCTGACAATTTGTACTTCCCTTACCCATTTCATGATCTCTCTCTCCACAAAGCCTCTCTTCTTATTTTATTCCACCTGTCTTTTGCTTTTTCTAAAATTTGGTTTTCTCATGTTAGAGATACCATGCAAGAGTCGACCTTCTGTGTCTGGCTCCTTTTGATATGCACAATGGTCTCAAGATGCATCAGCTTTTCTACAAATCATTCAAATTTACTCCATGGCCCCAAGGTGCTACATATTACCCATTTGTCTGTTGATGGACGTACTGGCTGGTTTCAAGATTTAGTCATTGTAAGCTGGGCTACTATAAACAGAGAGATGAATGCATGATTGTTGCATGTTGTCTTTAACTATTCTGGAAAAATACCCAGAAAACTTATAGTCGTGTCCACTTGGAATATCAATTTTCAGTTCTTTGAGAAATCTCCATAATACTTTCCATAAGTGTTGTACTAATTTCCAGTCCCACTAGCAATGGAGGAGTGTTCGTTTCCTCTACAACCTCATCAGCATTTGTTTTAAACTTCCAGCCATTCTTACTGACTTAAATGGACTCTCGGTGCTGTTTTGACTTGCATTTCTCTGGTTGCTAGAGATATTAAAATTCTTTTTCATGATTTTTATTGGTCATTTGGTTTTCTACTTCTAAGAACTATATATACATTTCAGTTACCCATTTTTCGACATGACACCTATACCAGGGGACATACTTGGCTTAAAGATTTCTAATAGCACCAACAACAGTTGTCACCAAGGCCTTTTTTCTTCATGGAAGTGTTTGTGTATTTTAGCCTACACTCAGGTGAGCGTAATTCAGATAGTCTTATTTCTGGGTTGTCTGAGTGTTCTGCTGTTCCACTCTCTATGTTGTATTGATCTCTATGGCAATCCTTTTGTCAATACTAAAAATTACATCAGCTTTATAGTAAGTATTCACAATGAATATACTCATTTTTCCTGCCCCAATCTTCTTATTCTACATTTATCTGCTTATTTTCTTTCTCCTTCCAGACAAATTTTAGAGCTTTCTTGTAGACATCTACCAAAAAGGCATTGTGATAAAAATCGAATAAAATTGTATTAATAGTTTGAGAAAAAGTGACATTTTCTCTATGTGGAATCTTCTAATTCATTAATAATGTACATCTCCCTATCTATCTATCTATCTATTTGTTAAATTTTATTATATATCCTTTATTTCTTTCATTAACTCTTTAGTGGGAAACAGTATATCCTGTGCATGTTTTGTTAGATTTGTGCCTAAGTATTCCATTTAAACATGGCAGATGGCATTATAATTTCAGTTTTAGTGTTCACATGTTCATTGGTAGTATGTAGAAAAATAATAAAATTTTATATATGCTTATGTCCCTGGCTCTTACCAAATCTATGAAGTTTTATTTTGGGAAGATTTCTTAGAATTGTCTATAAAAATCATAATTCCACCTAGAAATAAAAACAGCTTTGTTTGTTTTTTAAATAATTACACTTATCTTAGAAAAAATATATATCATATACGTGTGTGTGTTTGGGTGTGTGTGTGTGTGCACGCGCGCGCGTGTGTGTGCATGGAAAAAAATCCTGATCACATCTCAGTCACTATCCGTTGCTCTTCTCCACCCTCCTCGCCCACTTCCTTAGCTGCCTTCCGAGTGCTTGATTCGCTTCATTCCAATTCTCCTTTGGTACTTGCATAAGGGTTTCCTCTACCGTCTTTGCTTAGATAATCCCATTTGATATAGCTTACACTTCACTGATGATTTCCTGTCATTTCCATTTGATTTTATTTTTTTCAGTTACATTTTTCATTTAATTTAGTGTAATATTAACTACATTTTTTTATTTTCTATAGTTTTTATGTTTATTTTATTATTAAAACCAAATTTTCTATTAAGTATAAGTATTAAGTATTAGATAGTATTTATATTAGGTACCATAAATCCTTTTTCTGGACTATCTTCTGGTTTTTATCAATTATTTTTGTCTTAACTCTGAACTATAGCTTCTGGTTTTATTTTTCTTTGTATTTTTCTTTTTATTTTTGGTTGGGTTTGTATATTTAGTGTTTTTATTAAATCTTAGGCACTATGAGCAATAACGAATATACACAGAGACTCAAGACTTAAACATCTTTCAAGAGTATTGCTATTTGTTTTCAGAAAATTAAATTGGCTAGACTCAAATTCTAAATACTTTAATTCCCTGTGGTAGGTAATTGCTGAATTTTATTTTTTATCTTTCAGCCTTCCAAGTATTGGCTTTGGCAGGAGTTTCCGGAGCCTCCTCTTTACAAGCAGAGTAAAAAAGATAGTCTAAGGATTTAATGCTATGCTCAGTGACTCATTCTTTAATTTCTCTCACAATGTCTAGATGCACATGCAGTTGTGCATTTTGTCCTCTACCTCAATCATCCCAATGTTGTCTAGACCAAAGCGTATCCATATTTGACGAGTCATATATAATAAATCTCAGCTAGTGCAGAGTATGTCTTTCAAAGATTGATTCTACTATAGCGTATGTTTCTTTTTATTCTCTCTCCAGTGTCTTCTGATAGATACTTTAATTTTTTTAATCAAAAGTCTAGTTGCTAAGTGCTGGAGTTTTAGCCTAACATAAACTACTCTGTCAATACAATAAACAGATTTTGAACACCTACTGCCAAAAGATCAGAAATTTGTATTTTGTATTACCTTTGTATTTCTTCTTGCAGGTATCTTTCCTAAAAGTCTCTGTTTCAACATGTGTAAAAATCTATGATGGGAAAAATCTCCCTTCCCATTCTTCCTCTAAGTTATTATACATTCTTTCTCTAGGTTACATATCTGTTTCACTTTTATCTTTGCTTATTTGTTACAACAGACAACATCCATGAATTATCATTTCTATGATCTGTTATTTGAACTGCAGTCTCTTAAAATATTTTATTTTTATACATATTTGATATTTACTTAGATATATAGGACACCATTTTGTGTTTTTCAGTTTCCTTCTTTACAATTTCTCTTCCTTGCTTTTCTTTTTTATTATCCCTTTTATGTTGAAGAGTTTTTTCAAATATATAATATTCATTAAAAAGGTTTAATAATTGAGAAAGAGATAAACAAAAAAATTTGATTAGAAGCCTTGCATGGAGCTGATGGAAATATTTCTTCACTGTGAGTCAGTCTCACTTTAAGGATATTGACCACAGACTTCCTTTTTATTTGAGCATCCACATATGGTAGCATCTGTTTTTTTTTTTTTCTATCCAAAGACAAAATCTTTAATAAGGCTGGACAGAGGGTAATAATGACAGTTCTCAACTCTGTGTACTGCAAATGAAAGAGTAGAGATATTTCCCATTTAAACTATAAATTTTTCATTTAGCACCTGTGTTTGTGATTTCTTGTGCAGTTTTCAAATTATTGACTTTTCTCATCTGGTATCATTACCTCTGGAGTAATCTTTATTTGTATAGGTTTATATCATTTTAATTTCTATGCTTTTTGCAATAAAATGTTATCTAAGTACAGGGCTAACCTCCTGTAATCCTAGCAACTTCAGGGTCTGTGACTAACTTGAAGTCAGCTTTGCTAGTACCCCAGGACCCAAATTCAATAAAAGAAAGTTTAAGCCATGATTTTTAATCAGAATGAAATATTTTTTAGCATTGTGATTAGTTTGTAAAAAGTTGTATAGTAAACATTAGTATTAGGTCATATGTATACCAAATATTTACTCAAAAATGGGTGTTTAAAATAATCACACTTTAAGGATTAATGACAGAATCATAGATTCATAACACTTGAAACAAAATCATTCAGAAGCTTTGTTAAAGATTATAAACAATGTGTGCAATAGTTGTTAAAATGAAATTTTCCATCTGGTATATTTGGAAAATTCATCTTTTGGTAAATTGACTTTCGTGAAGCAGAAATTTAGATTTTTTAAAAATTTATTGTCTTTTCTATAGGGAAAGCTGAAATTAGGGAGAGTCTGTGTTCCTTACTTGGAACTTTAGGTAGAGAACATGGTACCAAGTTCCTTGCCAGTTTGGAAGACTTCAACAAACAAACAAACAAACAAACAAACAAACAAACAAACAAACACCTAACAGCAAAAAGTGGATAGGCTGAAAAAAATTCTTAGTATTTTGAAATTCTCTTGCCTTCTTTGTGATGAAGAAGAGGTCTGAGATTGACTACATATCTTGTGGAAGACCTGGAAACACGAAAATGGTCTCAGAGTGGCAAGGTGCAAGATGGTCCCATTATAACAGCAGGAGCAAGTGGCCAGGGCTAGGAGATAAATGGAGACTAAGTCTGGAATCAGAGCGGCATGCAGCTGCCAGTGACGAGATCACCAAGGCAAGAACACAAGACCGGAAGCCCTAAGGTAAATGACCAAACAGACCTCCCAGATTTCGGCCACAGTTCACACCAGCAACACAGCTTGGGTTCATGTGTCACATGTATAGGTGCCACCCGTGAGGGGATTGAGAGCAATGGAAGAAAGCACATAGAAGTCAGTGTAATTTCAAAAGAAGGTGAGTATTATGAGGTCAATTATTGATTCATTCAAAACATCATCTATGTATTTATTAATGCAAGAAATGCATTATCGGTATCTACAACATAGAAGGCTTAGAAAACAGATGGAAACAAGTCATCATGTAGATGTCAATGACTGAATAGGCTTCGAGTAAGTGATATAACTGACACATGCTAATTCACCTTGACCTCTGTAGAAGGTAGAATTGTGAAAGCAAATTTTAATAGGTTAAAAGCAGTGGAGAAATTCTGTGTTTTGTACATTTGGAGCAGTATTTTCCCACAATAATTCTACTACATTCCACATTGTATCGTTGTTTGAAGATGGGAACTTTTTTTATTCCTCATCTTAATATGAATGACTAAAATGTCTACTAAAGAAATAGGCATTTTTCTAATGGAAAAAGCACAATAATAAATGACCCCGCACTTGTATATTTTTTGCCTAAGAAGTGATACTTAGTATTTGCAAAAAATAGTAATGAGTTTCTTTTACTGACTATGTAGTTTTATTGAATGTAATAAGACATGTGTGGGTTCTTCCTTCATAGGTCAGTTAAAAATAATTTGATTGGGACCTACATTGACAGAGGGTCTGAGCTCTGTCGTGTCGCTTAGGTTTCTCCTGCTGGTGCATCTCTTTGGAGATTGTGCCACGATAGAATTTTTAGTGCCTGGGATTGTGAGTCTGCCCTCTGACTTAGCTATGATAGCACACGATGGATACTTGGGATCAGTGTGGACATATCATTGTTATCTAAGTCTACTAAGTCTACTTGAATATGTGTATGCATGCATAATGAGTCTGAGAAGGAACCGTCAGCATTCAAATTGATATAATTCATGAGAGGCCTGCTAGATTATTTATGCTACTGAAAATAGTGGCATTAAATCAATTAGAACAAAAATTAGAAGCAATAATTAAGTGCAAGGGATATATATACCGACCTCTTGGCACATGACCAAATCACTGTATAGTAATAATTTTTATGGACACTTAATTAAATGGTAAATCTTTATTGAATTAAAAAACTTTATTCAAAATTGCAAAAATGTGTGTATAATTTTTGCAATGTATATTCTATCAGAAATTGAATCATATATAAAAACAACTATTAATATTTGTAACACAAGTTCTCTAAATGCATTAAGAAGTATTTAAAAATGATTATATTGTGTGATAAAATTAGCATAAATTACTTACAATTTTTAAAAATTTTTCTGGATTTCTTTCAAATTTCTAGGCTTCCCAATTACTCTTAAATCAGATACTTTCAGGTTTAATAGAAAAGTTTCCTGATATTTTACTTCCTCTATACTCTTTTTAATATGCTTCTGTAATTTTTCTTTGTGGGTTTTGTTTTTTTAGACTATGGCTTCTCCGTGAGAATCCATCCTAGTTTATTAAACTCACTGTTAGTGAGTTATTCTGATATTCTGAAGTGGCTGCTTTATCATTTTTCACCACTCTCTTTGTCTTCTTTCCTGCTCTCCTCTTGCTCCTCAAGTGTCCTTCCACCTTGGGAGAACTCACAGGCGCTGGAAAGGCTGCGGTTTACATCTGTCACTAGCACTGCAGCCTCCAGCAACTTTTTATTAAAGCCAGTGATGTAGTGGGCACTTTGGCCAAAGCTGTCCGCATGATGGATAGGAGCACGTCTCCAGGGGCCTTTCCCTTGCAATGAGATGAGATTGGCTGATGTTGGGAGATGAAGCCTTTCCCCTCTAGGTCAGTGCCTGCAATCCATTCCAAGTCAGAGGGGAGAGGAAGTTATTACCAGCCAGTGGCTGCCATGTGGTCACTGGGAATTCTGTGACTGGGAGAGCCTCATCTCTCTTCTCTCTCCTTAGGACCACAACTCCTATCAGCTAATGCTACTACCATAGTCTCTGTCTCAGAGGAGATGCCCTGAGCAAAATGAACTGGAGTCAATTAACTAAATCTTGACCCACAGTGGAAAGTAAGGCAGATAATTATATTCTTTTGTGTCCCTTGGTATAAAAACAGTAACAACATTTCCTTAAAGACAGACCTCCAGCAGTCGACACTACAGAAGCCTAACTTTTAATCCAGAAGTAAGTATAGATGGTCCTGTAGCAGTAAGAATAAGACACAAAAAGCCTATGGACTTTATTCCGTATAAACAACTAGAAACCATGTTCAGGCAAAGTATAATTTGTATTTCTTTAGATAATGGAAGCTAATAGCTATTGAGCACATATTCTACACAATGAATTTATTTGTACAATGATGTCTTATTGATGTCAATGTGGATGTTGACTACCATTTACTCGGAGATTACCATACACACCAATCCTAGAATTGCTCTGTACTCCTTATCTGCTTCTATCCTCGCATGTGCCCTGTGATATGCTTTATATTCTTCTCTATTTAGTAATTAAATGAGATGATTGTCAAAGATATTAAGAGATGTGAAAGAAATTGAGAAAAGTGGAATTCAGAGAATGTAAAAATATGCAAGACCATTTTATTAATGGTTATACCACCTAATATTAAAACTCTAGCTTTTGTTGCTTCTCTGAAAACTTGCAGTGTATTAGGAAATAGAATGTTCAGGCAAGATGGACATATAAAAGAGAAATAAGAACAAAAAATAAAGAACATAAAGGCATAAAAATCATAAACTTAAAGCTTTTCCTTGAGAGACATATAGCTACAGGGAGCTTTGCCAAATTGAATTACATGTAGAATAATTGATTTCCATGTTGAAAACTCGAATGTGTCCAGAAATGGTTAAATCTGTTTCAATATAATCTGATCAGAAAGATATAAAAATTGCAAACAAAAATCCACATACCTAAGTTTTTGGTATAGTGTATTACACTAAAAATTGAATTTACCTTCTGGGGGATTTTCTATAGGGGATCTTGTAAGACAGTTAAAATCCTTTAGTAAATTTAAATGTACAGAAAATTCAAGTTCCTCACAGTTATATTGTTTATCTAGCTAAACTTTCAGGGAAGCTAGGACTCTATGAAATACAGACCACAGTATTATAATGAGTAGTTGTTCTTAGTTGATGTGTTATAACAGGAAGCGATAGCACTGGAAAGGAAGATAATTTCTGTTTTCCACATAAGAATTTATCCTATACAAAAATATTCAATTTCGGCCCAACCATGTTGTTATGTCTAATTTTCTCAAAAATAAAATTTCAAGAGACCATTTTTAATACAATGTCTGTAATTGTTCTTGAAATATAAGAAGTTAGAAAAATGCTTGCTGAACAAGTTCATTAATGAGTGGTGTACACATAGCTACACATTTCCTTCGTTGTCACTAGTAGTTCTCTTTGGCAAACAACACAACCAAAGGCCAGAGGGCACATGAGAGTGTTGTGAAAGTCCTGAACACGGTCTCATTAGCAATGTGGCCTTGTTAAAGGACTAAGGTCACTGAGGACGATGTCAATATGATCAGAGCTGTCATGGGCGTCTGTGCCCAGAAGAGCACAGTCTAAATTGAAAAACAATGTCATTCTTGATTTCTAAAAATTTATCGCCATTGATGAAAATATTGCCACATAAAATTCAGACATTTGAGAGAAATTTAGCTTAGTAAAATCATTTATTGAGAAAAATAACTTAGTGTTATGTTCATGACGTCTTTTTGTGTGACTTCCATGATGGTTGGTTGCAGTTTCAACTACTCTACTTTCAGCTAGTCAAGTAAAAGAAGTGTGTCTGAGAGAGTGTGGATTTGAGATTACATTCCTTATTTAAGAAAAAATTTTCCAAATAAACTAAAGATGCATGAATTGCTCCAGTACTTGTTAAACAAAGTTAGACAAATGTACTCTTTTGCAATATATTCTTGCACTGTAACCTAATAAACAATACTAAAAGAGAAAATGGGGACCCACAGGCAAAAGTCCCACATTATCACGCTAAACCTATATTATTTATCCAACCTTTGTAGAAATCAGGATTAGAGAACAACCACATTTTCCAAACAGAAAAAATTCAATTGGTATGATAAGGAAGTTCCTTCTGCCTTAATCCTTACACACAGAGATAATTTGAAGTAATGTGATTCTAATAAATTAGTTATTTCTCTATTATTTTTTCTCCCTATTCACATATTACAAGAAAGTAACATTGAAATGTCTGCTTCACCTTTTGGGTTCAGTTTCTGCATTCATCAGTTCTTTCTTGTCTATAAAATCATACTTGTCTCATAAGCTTATTGGAATGCTTATTCTATTTTATAAAGTGAACCATTGACTCATCATAGAATTAAAAAAAGGTCAGTTAAGATCATTAAAATACATTTCTGAAATGTTGCCTTTTGAAATAGCTCATTCATTTTTGAAATGGATGAAATGAGTTTGATTCAATTTTGAAACCTATATTAAAATAACCGTGTATAAATTTTGTTAAAATTTTTAATAAGGTCATAAATAATTTTGATTGCAATCATAAAAATGAACTTATTAGGCATTTGTTGAAATCATAAACATTTCTAAGAAATTTTATTAGGTCTGCTTAACTCTCAGTTTCACTGAAAATGTACCCTCAATCTTAATAATATTGTTTTTCTATATCATGGTTTGGAAAAAAGTAAAATCATTTTCTTAGAGTTATAGTCCTATCAACAGTGTCATCTGTTGCTATAACTTGATCTTTTCATATTTTTGTACAGAAGAAACATTGGAGCACTCATAGGTATGATCTATTGCTGAGAGATTACTTTTCCATTTCTTATCTTAATAAAATATTGTGATAATATATTGAATCCAAAGACCAACATGTATTTTAAAAAGTAGGTTACTTCCGTTTTCCTACAGAAATACAAAGAAATATGCATGGACACTTTCAGAGACAAATCTTATTTCATAATATATTTATAATATAACATAATTTTCTATAATCTCCTTTAGTTGTCTGTCTTAGTTGCTTTCTCGTTACTGTAGCAAAATGCCTGACATCTACAATTTAATTATTTGGCTCACAGTTTCAGAAGGTCTTACAATCCATTCATGAGCTGCCAGCCATGGAAAAAGCACATGGAAGAAGGCGGAGAGCTGCTAATCCTGCTCATCTGGATGCAAACAGGGAGCGAAGAGGCGAGAACAAGTCACTGGTGACTCAGCCACGGCCAGAGCTTTCTCTGGAAGAAGCTGTAACAATGCTTCTCCTTCCTCCTTTAACTACTTTGAACTGCCCACCCACATGCAGGGTGGGTGCCCCCCTCACTTTCTGGCCCTCAAGCCAGCAAGACTCACGTGGAAGCTCTGCCTTGGGCACCACCCTCCCCATCCCAACAAATAGACACAATCTCTCCAAACTAAATCCCAAGCATTTGCCCTTTCCAACCAGGCCCTCCCTCCCAAAAACACACTGTTCCAGTTATCTCACTACCTCCAAGTACATGAACACTTTGGGGGACACTCCAGATCTAAACTACACCATTACCTAACAATCTAGTTCTCATTAAAAAAATAATAACTATCAGAATTGGTATCCTCAATAAAAAGAAAATCCCTCTTGCTTAACTTTTTCTCCTCTAACCACACGGATGGCAACAGGGAGGAGTTTCCTGGTGTAAGACCATTATATGCTACCAGCTAAGCTGAGTGATTGACACTTTGCTTCTAGTCATGGGTGGTTCTGAGAGCCAGTAATAAAGGAACCCTCCCCTTCTCCAGATAGCTCTTTAGACAATGCATATAATTGTCCTCTTTTTATTTAAAATATTAGGTTGAAATTATTGATCTATACTCCAGTATAATGAATAACAAATAAGTTCGTTGGCCAGAGACTTGAAAAGAATAAATTGAGAAGGCTAGAGATATAAAGTTTAGCAAATAAATATGTGAATATATGCATCAAATTAGACATTTTAATAATAAAACTATTTGTACCCCACCTATATGTCCTCAGAAAGCACACGTTAAAATGTTGATTCAAAACCATGAATATAAAGAACTATTCTGTGAATATTAATCAATTTTTTCCACAATAAATAGAAATCAATCAAAGAATAGACAAAAGTGTGGTATTTGACAACAGGTCAAGTATAAAGTCCAACTGGTGAAAACCAAAACAGCCACTGTCTCAGAGAGAGATCCTGTGCGAGGTCTCAAACACAGACATTTCTTCTCAAGGGTGATCGGGTGCCACACTGCAGACTGTGAACCAGGGGATCACGACTGCTCTGAAATTCCTGATGTGTTGCCATTTCCTCTAAATGGCCAGACACATTGGTGGATTGATTACATCGGACCCCTTCTAATTTCAAAGCCAGTAACCATTTATCACCGTAGAAAGAGATTCATATCCTGAATGTGGATTTTCCTTTTCCAGATTCAATGCTTATGTAGGAAAGATTATTCTTGGAGTTTGGGAATTCCTTATTCTTTACCATACAATTCTCACAGAACACCACAAGGCACTAATTTTATGGTAAAGAAAATGTGGCAGTTGGTCCACCCCCATGAAATTTGTTTAACACATTGCTCCATTTCCCAGAATTTCTAGAATGGTAAAATGAACTTCCGAAGGTTTCATTATTGTACCCTCTGGGACACAACACTCTTCAAATAAACGCACTACCCTAATGATGAAATACATGATTTTACAGAAAAGATAATACATAGCAAATTCCTGGGGCTGGAGAAATAGCTTAGAGGTTAAAGCACTTGCCTAGGAAGTGCTAAGACAAGCTTTAAGTACCCAAGTTCAATTCTCCAGCCTTGCAAAAGATGGACATGGTGATGTATGCTTATAATCCCAGCACTCCAGAAGTTGAGACAGAAGGATTGCCTTGAGTCAAAGGCCAGCCAAGGTTTCATAGTAAGTTCAGGACCAGACATGGCTACAGAGTGAGTCCCTGTCTCAAAATAAATAAATAAATAAATAAATAAATAAATATAGCATATTCCAATATACCTGCATTATATGTCTCTGGCAGCATAAATGTTGACCATAAATGATTCCTCAATATTATTATAGTATTAACTTATTACAGGGAGTTGACTTCCGCATCTGTGCCATGTCAGCTTGGAGATTCTCATGTTCAAATACAATGGTTTTATCAGAAAATGGAATCACTTCATGTTTCTTTATATTTCTGTTTCTTCTGAATTAAAAGCCGAGCATTTGAAGTGGGTGTTTGAGGCTTCTTTTCATTTTGAACAATTAGATCTGGGGTCGTTCTGGTTGTTAGATTGATTTATCTCCTTTAATATCTTACTGTTGCACAAATTTTAATAGGAAATTTATTTCCATAGTGTAAAATCTTTACTAGGATATTCTACAATATTCATATGGACAGTAGTAAGAATAAATACTTGAAAATCCATAGTGATTGAAACATTTAGAACTTGAATCATGAAGACTGTTTTGGGTTACACTGCCAGGTAAAAATTTCAAGAATCCATGATGCTTCTTGAGGAGAAAAGAGACACCAAATGAGTCATAAAATAAAGGAGCTTTAATGCCCAATGTTCCCATTATGGCAATATACCCAGCAATGAACGTAGCCGTTGTGTTTTAGGACAATTATTGTGCCCGACATATCTAATGTCTTATGAAGCATATATTTCAAATTAGCTTTCAAATTCAAGATAATCCTACCGGACTCACTAGTGACAATGAAGAGGCTTATAGATTTTGAGATTCACCTGCATAGAAAAGTAAATTTTTTCGATCAGACAAAATCATTCTTCTCTGTCCATTTATGTTGGGGGCTAAAGGGGAAGACCAGGTAACCTGGGATGTCTTCTCTTTCAGCTTGTTTCCAGTTAATTTTGGCAGTAAAACTAATAAGAGATCACAGATCAAGAGGAAAACAATGTCTAGGCAGTCATTTCAGTACACATTCTTTGGTTCCCTCCTTAGCAACTCATTGTGTTTCTAGCTACGACTTTTATTTGTAGTCATCTTGAATGGGCTGTTCTACATCTAAAGAACCATGGGGTTTTTTTTGTAGATTTTGCTATATCTATTTCTCTCCTTCATCATGAGGTTTTGTGATGGCCAATATTTTCCTGTACTTCCCATGCTTGGGCTTTTGCCCATTATTGATAGAGTTTCTTAACTGTGAAACAATGTTCAATAAATTATTTCTCCTGTATGTAACAGGTTGGGTCTAATAATGCTTTTCTCTCAGCCGTCACGTTGACAATTACCACACACTAGGCATCAAGGAACCCTCCACCCTATGTGTCTCTCAGCAAAGTATTAACTTCTCATCACGTGGTCACTTTATCTAAAAACAGGATCTAAAAATGTCATAAGCTTCTTTTGATGATAAAATTTATGTATTTGGGAAGCCTATAAATAGTATCTAGCTGAACAGCTATTATATTATTGCTGTCATTTTCACAATATTAATTATATTTTTGTGATCGTTAATCTTGATTATCAACTTGATCAGCGTGAGAGACGGTTAGAATAATACTAAGTTACGCTTCTGGGTATGTGTGGATGGGTCATGAGGGCAGGGTCTTGGAGTCTATATCTGGTTTCTGGTCACTTTCACTTTGACTCTTCTGCTCTCTGCTTCCTGGCCAGTAGCAGAGGAACAAATTTCTCCTCCTATATTTCTCTCCCAAGTTCTTGCTTTGGAGCCAATGTACCATGAACTTAAACCTACAACTATGAGTCAAAATGAGTGATTTCAGCTTTAAGTTACATATATCAGGTGTTTGGTGTCAGAAACAGAAAGGTGGCTAGCACAATAATCATTAGAACTTCAATATTCTTGTGTCTACTGCTAAGAATGCTTACCCCAGATTTTGATCAGCATTCCTGAACAACAATTCTTACACAGTGTTACACTGGATACTTTTTAGGAAGCTCTTATATTTTGTAAAGCCCTGAATAACATCCTAATTAGGAGAATCTTTGCAAAGCAGAAGAGCCTGCTTCTATTTTTTTTCCAAGAAAATGACTCTAAGTACTATGGTCTACTAGAGCTGAACTGAGATAAAAACAAGAAAAAATAACAAACCTCAAATGATCTTGCATAGACCATCTTCCTCAACCTCATAAGCATCCTCTCCAACTCACTGAGCATATTGGAAACTGTCTTTGGACCATCAGGAAGCCATTGCCTTTATTTTTCATAACACTCCTCAATACACACAAAGAGGATTGGCACAGATGGTACAAAGTAGGAGCGCACAGAATTTTTAAAACAGATCATTGAGGTATAGCTAAATAAACTCCACACCTTAAATAATAAATTCAATAAGATTTGAAATATGTCTACTCTGGGAATGCCACAATCACGATAAAGGTCATAGCAATCATCCCCAGATCTTTCCTCATACCCCTGTGCAGTCAGTGTCTACTGCTACAGGCTGAACTTGGCCTCAGTGAGCAGGCATCTACTGGTTGACTTTTTCTTACTATAAACAAAATTGAAACTTATGTAAATTATGTACATTGATGTGATAATATATTCCCTTTGTTGATCTGCTTCATTTTCCCACATACAGTCATTTTGGAAATCATTCATGTTGCTGCATGTATCAACAGGCGACTCCTATTGGATCCTTGTCATCCTTTTGTTTTAACAACCAACAGTTGGTGTTAGTTCCTATTTGAGTGCTGCTCTCAATAAAACTCTTTTGAACATTCTTCAAGGAGTCATATTGCCGCACTACATTTCAAAGTGATTCCCGGGGGGTGGGGGTGGGGGGTTGGAAATGTGTGAATTCTAGTATTTTCATATCCATGCAATATTTGGTATGGTCATTTGTTTCCATTTTAACTAGTCCAGTGTATAAGAGTATCAAGTTTTCATTCACACCCCAGCTCACTCCGTTGCTTTGTTAATTTTTTGCAATTTTATTTATTTTTATTTACATATCACATCTTGATTATTTTTACTTCCCTTCCACTTCCCACCGTCTCACCTCTCTATATCCCTTTTCTCTCACCACATCCATATTTCATTTCTATTACTTTATTTATGGTTTGATTTTTCCCCACTATGTTTATTAATATACGTATGTAATACATAGTGTTTACAATGAATTTGGGTATTTTGTGCACATATGTATCATGTCAACTTTACAATCCCTTCCCATTTTTGATCCTCCCACCCACTCCCTATCCCTTCCTCCAACTCCGGCTATCACTTCATGTGGTTCTACAGAATGTCTGTGTTCTGAGTGTTCCAAGTCAGAAACTGTACAGTACTTAACATATTAATCTTCTGCACCTAAATCATTTCACTTAAGTCACCACTCTAACTCAGCTTCCTATTCCTTGAATGGGTTGCGGTAGTTAAATCTTGATGCCTCTTCTCTGAATCCAACCAATCCCTTTATGGGAATATTTACCCTAAGTTTTTTTTTCTATATTTTTCTATATCTTTGTTGCTATTCTTAAACCTGGCCTTACCCACCAGTTCACATTAGAAAATAACTACAAGCATGTAGTTCAAAAGACTAGTAAATTTGGGAAAGAAAAAAAATTAAATTTCAAATGCCTTAGCTGAATACTGGAAGGTACATGTTTGTCCATTCACAGGATTATATTTACATCAATCAGTTTTCCTAGGATAAATTTTCATCAGTGACCTAATAAGTGAATTGCTACAATAAAACAAAGCTAAAACTATATCACATTGCTACATTAAATGAACTTAAATCTATATCACATAAATATACTTAAAGTAACATATAAGGGCAAATTTAGTTATTTCAGAATATCCTTTAACTTCCATAACTTATTTACTCATATTTCACCGATTACTAACATTCTGCTAGATTTGGTTTATAATTTTACCTGTCTATCCATCCATATATTCTTGCATTTTTATTCTTAAGACATTTTATGAGAAATCATTTGATATTTGGTCTTATGTGTTTAATTCATTTCAATAAGCGTAATGGTTCCAAGGTTCATTCATTTTCCTGAAAATGATTCAAATTTATCTTTATTTATATAGAGTAGTATTTCATTGTGGAAATAGACCATATTTATTTCTTGGTGGACATATCAGCTATAAATTTAGCTATAACAAGTTATACTGTTATAAGCATGAGTTTACATGTATCACTCTGGTAAGATAATGGAATACTTATTTTCAGTGTTTTTGAGGAATCTACATACTGCCTCACAACTAAAAGCCCTGCGTGTATTTCCCAGCAACACGTAGCTGAGTGTGGTGGTGCATGTAATGTCGGCACTCAGGAGGCTGAGGCAAGAGAATTGCTTGAGCTACGTAGTAAGTTCCCGACCAGCCTGGACTAAAGAACAAGACACTGTCTCAAAAAATATTTATCAGTTTTCTATGTAAATATATTTATGGACTATATATTCTGTTTTATTAATTTTTCTTTCATTGTTATACCATATTTACTCAATTATTAGTTTTGGATAAAATTAGGCCATATTAATCTTTCTTTTTTTTCAAAGCCATATTTTCAAATGAGTTTTAGGAAAGTTGTCAAGTTCTACTGAAAGTTTTACTGAAATTGCATTGGTCCTGATTTAGAGAAATGTGACAACTTACAATTGCGCCCTGTAAATATTATATATATATTAGGTGTCCTGTAATTTTTTGCAATATTTCTTTATTTCAGTAAATATTTATTGATACACATATATTTATGCACAGATATCACGAATTTTTGTAGCCTTATCCTTACCTGTTTTATGCTCTTCAAATTGTAATAGATTTAGTTCCAATTTGTAACTATTTATTGCTATCACATAGAATTAGAATTATAATTGGTCTGTGAATATGATCTTCGCACTCTACCATTTAGTAAACTCACTTTAAGTAGATCTGTTCTATAGTGAATGTGAATTTTATATAAGTAACGATGTCTTCTGTGAACATTTACTTCTTCCACCTAAAGGAAATTTGTGTGTGTGCAGGCGTCTTTTGCTCCATTTTGTCTTGCTTTACGCCAATTAGTAGTAAACGCCTGAGTAGAAAGCAGACACACTTGCTCTCATTGTAAGAGACTTAGTCCTTCAGCATCGACTATAATTCAGATGCCAGGTTTTCTTTTACAGCAAATCTTTGTCAAGTAGAAGTATTTCTTTCATACTTTTAGTTTATTGAAGAATCAACGTTGATTTTTATCACATTTTTGCATAAACTGACATAAACGTATGTACTGCTCTGCTTTAATAGGTTAACATGTGAAATTAAATTGATTTTCAAATGTTAAATCAACACTGCATGAATGAGAAGCATTCCACTTCATCATTGGGATGCGTCATTTTTACATGCTTCTGAAGTTTGTTTCTTAATATATTGTCAGGTGAGAGAGTGACAGCAAGGATATGAGATTATTAGTCTGTAATATTTTTGCAATGTATTTATTTATGTTGTCGTGATATTATGGTTGTCTGACATGAATTGAAATATGCACACTTCTCTTCCAGTAGATATTATGGAAAATTCTCCCATTGCCTTCTATAAATGATAAAAATCACCAGGAAAAAATATCTACACCAGAGATTCTTTTTTTTTATTCTTGTTTATGTATTTTTTTTCTTTTTTGTGGGCTGGTGACCTTAATAAAAGCTCTAACTGCATAGGTCTGTCTAACCCCAAATCCATGATCCTTCTGACTCAGCCTTCCAAATGTCGAGATTACAGATATTCAACAAAATACATGTCTTTTTCAAAAGGTTTTAACTAAAAATTTTAATTTCTAAAATGAAATTTTAGGGCTAATCAAGTTTTCTCTTTCTCCATGAGACAGTTTTATCAGTACATTTTTTTTTTCTTATACTGGGGTTTGTACTCATGGAGAAGTGAAGTACATCACAGACTTATTTATTAAGGCAAAATCTTTCTAAATCTCCATGATGACCTAAACTTCTCATTTTCCTCTAAGTAGCTGGTATCACTAATGTGGTCCACTATGCTCCAGCTGATGATTTCAAGGCAGATCAATTACATCAAAATTGTCAATTATATGAGCAAAGATTTTTTTGTAGTATTCCTCCTACTATATTGGTTAATGTTTTTGGACAGAAATAATCTCTATTTTGGTAATGCACTATTTTCTCTTACCAGTTTAGTCCATTGACTTACCAATCTAATAGCTATTTTGAGAGAAATAACTTTTGAATTAATTGCTTTGATATTTTCAGTTAACTGTAATTTATTTTGGTTTTACTTTTATGATTTCCTTCTGATTTTTGTAGGTTTGGTTCAGCCAACTGTCAGTAATCACTTAATATGAAAGCTTATGTCTTTCATACTAAGATTTTACATCTCTCTTCTTTTGAAATATTAAATAATCTAGGCCCTCTTACCTTTAATTACAATTTTATCTGAATCTTGCAATTTTTGATATGATGTTTAAAATTAAATTTATCTTAAGCTATTTCTTCTGGGACCTTATTTTTTCATAGTTGATAAGTTTATTGTCTGGTTCCTAAGTATCTAAGCATTTTCTAATTTTATTGCTGATATTGATATCTAAATGTAATTTATTATGATTTGTGCCATTTGTCATTTCTTTTTCTTAAATTTCTTAAGATGTATTTTATGGTTCAGAGTATAATCTACTGTTGTGAATTTTTCTTATGCACTTGGAAAGAATATACATGAACATTCTATTTGGGGAGATGACATAATTCTCCAAAGAATACACATATATATTCTGCTTGAAGAAGATAACATATTCTCCAAGTATTTAACAGATTAAGTTGGTAGAATGGGCAGTTATATTGTGTGCATCATCACTGATTTTCTGGTCATTCGTTGTGTCGGTTATTGAAAGATGACAGAAATCCCTAATCCTAACTCTAGATGGTCTACTTAGAGGTCTATCAGATTTTGCTTTGTGTATTTTAAAGTTAAATATTGACACATATCATATATATATATATATATATATAGAGAGAGAGAGAGAGAGAGAGAGAGAGAGAGAAATAACTTTTGTCAATATGCAATTTTCTGATATGGTTTCAATCTAAAATGCTCGCTCCTCAAATTTTGACATTCAGAGTTGGGGTTTGGTCGAAAGCAATGCATCACCGGGGTTTCACTTGCAAAGGAAAGGCTGTATTCTTGTTCTCAGCTTCTTTGACTCTGCTTCCTGGCTTCCGTACAGTGAACATCTTTTTCCTGTCAAGTCACACCGCCGTACCATTTCAATCTTGTAGTCAGCCTATGTTGTGCTGAATTCACTAAAACTTTGAGCCAACATTAGCCTCTTCATGCTTAACTTGTGGGGGTTATTTTTCTCCACCAATAAGAAAGTAGAGAAAACTGGTATCAGGAGTGAAGTTATTTCAGTAACTCTATGTCAACAAGTTTAAGAGCCCTTTGAAGTTGTTTTAACTTGTTAGAAAAACCTTGTGATAGCAGGCTAAAAAATATTTAAGAGAGTTTGTAGTGGTGCTTGATTGGAAAACACTAGTCTGATTCAGAAGACCAGATGATAATAGGAACGCAGATAGTAAAGGCCAGCCTCAGTAGGTTTTATTTGTGAACAAAGATTCTACTGGTAGTTACACTAGAAGCCATGTATGACACGTTTTGGAAAAAAAAAAAAGTCTGCACTTTTCTCATATCTCAAGACTTTGAGAAAGACTGAGATTAAGAGTAGTTAACAAGTTAACCTGTCATAGGAAATTTGAAAGCAGTCCAATGTCCAGGCTAGAGATACACCACTTGGAAGCCAGTTGTACAGTAAGACTTAGAAGCAAAATTCATAGGTGAACAGTTTGCAGATTGAACCCCCCCCCCAAAAAAAAATCAGCATTATAAAGAAGCGAATGGTTTATACAGTAACAAGAAAATATTATGAGGGCAACTCTGGCATCAGAAAGATTTCACCCATTGAGAGACCAAAGGTGTGCAAAGTTATAAATCTTTTATTAGAGAAGAATTTCCATGGGATAATTTTTCATTCACATCCACTTGGGTAGTATATCTTCAAGTTCGGAGATCAAGGCACCTAAAGGTTTTTGCAGCTATGATCAAAGGGGGACCACCTGTTTCTCAAGCTGGTAGCAGACCTCAGTGTCATCCACATGGTACTAGTTTTATAGATATGCACAGTGCAAAATTTGTGGAGACATGGAAGCTTCTACCCAGATTTCAGAAGAGGGCCTGGAACACCAAGCAGTGTTCCCTGAAGGGAGAGTGATGAATGAGGTTGTAATGTTAAAGCCAAAGTAGTATCGTAGAGAACCCAGGAATTTGGAATGCCCGAATCAAGGAACATCTGGGAAAGAAGCTTGTAGAATGTGAGTGGATACAGCCCAAGAGAGCAGCCATGTGGGTTGTAACGGAGAAGGCTGTGGGAACTGGACAACCAAAGCCCTTTAGATCTCCTTCCTCACTGCTCTGAATTCTGGACATACAGCCACAAGAATCTTTTACCTTGCTGGGTTTCCATCTTGCCTTGGTCCCACTTCTGTCTATTATGTTTCCTTTTTTGAACGCGAATACTTATTCCATGTCGTTGTATGTTGAAAGTTTTTAACTTTCCTTTTGCTTTCTACAAGGGCTTGAGGCCAAGTGTTTGCCTTGAGTATCAGAGAGATTTTGCACTTGGACTTTTCAGCAATGCTGAAATTCTTAGGCAGTTGGAGATTCTTACGGATAGACTAAATATCTTTTGTGTGGGATTGGCATAAATCTTCTAGGGACTGGTGATAGAATGTTATAATTTAGATCTAAAATATTGCCCCAAATTCTCACAATCAGTTCTAGGAATTGTTTGAAAGAAATGGGCTTTGGGGCATGAGACTTCCAAGGCTGCATTCCCCCTGGGGCCCTTCTCTTTTCTCTCTGCTTCCTGCCTGCTATCTAGTGAAGAGAGGACCTCCACGTTCCTGTCCTGTCGTTCAATTTCTCCTTGAAGTCAGCTTGCTGTAGTATGAATTCACTGACATGTGAGCCCAAGTAAATGTCTCCCCTCTTAATTTGTGGGGGTCTGGTATGATTTTTCCAGAGATGAGAAAATGTCTAATATAGTCTTTCTTTTCATTCATGATTGCAAAATATGCAATTTTATATCTTTTATTTTTATTTTGTTTATAGTATAATTGCATTATCAATGATCATTCCTTGTCTCTACCTAAGGTGCTTCCATCAATCCGACATGGTTCTTCCTTTGAATATAATACAGAAGAGCTAGGCCTTGGTGATGGCAGTGGTCACTGTTCCATCAGCCATCGTAAAAAAGAAGCTTCATTCGATTTTTTCTGTCCTTTCTATTTTGGGAGATGGGACACATGGAGGAGACTAAATACCCCTATGTGTTCATCCTATAAGAAATTTGGCTTTTAACAACCTGTACTCAGCCTCTTTTAAGTCGTTAAGTTTTTCTGGTTGGTTGTTTTCATGGACTCCAGTCTAGTAAGCAAATGTTGAGATACTGTTTCTTTATGCAGAGTGCAGTCTGATCTTGTGACCCAGGTTAGTTGTTTGGCCTGTATACTCAGTGAATCTAGGGGAAGTCTTTCATGTTTGCTTTGCCCATCATGTGGTGTGTGTGTGTGTGTGTGTGTGTGTGTGTGTGTGTGTGTGTGTGCAGGAGTAAATGCTTTTTCTCATTTTCTGTGTATTTGACCTGAAACTGGAAACCTCCAGGTTTCATTATGTATTATTTAAAATATTAAAATATATTTATGTTACGTTCAGGTGGGATTTTCTTAGGCATAAAATGTAGAAATTTGTGGAAACATTATCTAACTCTAAGGAGTGGACACTACTTCATATCTATAAAGAAAAGAGGACATTTATGAGATATGAAAATTTAAAAATATATTTTTCTTTAAGTGATTAGTAATATTTATAATTGGCATGTGCTAAAAGCTTGAATTCAAATTATTAGAAACAATATGTAAACTGGTCATGTCAATATCATACTTGTGGGCAACGTTTAACCTTCTCAATTAAAACAAAAGATCTAAGATTTGAGAACTGAATCTCACATTAACATCACTATCCCAATCAATAGCCAGTTTGTTAGGGAAAACAACAAGTCTAGAATGATGCAAAGATTTCTTGCCCTTTAATATTGGTAGTTCATTTCTTTGTGGAGAGAATTAGTGTCTTTGTAAGTCTGTCACTCCCTACAGTCTGTCATTGTGTGAAATTAAGCCCTGAGCACACTGTCCACCTTTAAAAGCATGCCAGATCCCTTAAGACTTTCATTTTCCCTTCAGCTTAATTTTTGGATGATATAATTTTGTCTTTTCTGCTTAATAAATAACTCTCAAATTTACAATCCTATTGATTAATAAATCATTCCGTGCTGAGTAAGAAAGCCGCATCAAATTTCAAGAAAAAAAATTGAGCTTTTTCTTGCCTTTCAAAATCTTTAGAAAAGGAACATGGCTCCTGTCTCAGCTCTCTTACCATTATATTAGTAAATTTTAGTTCATCTAATAGGCTGCATAATCGAGTAATACGATAGGAAGTCATTAATACAAGAGAATCGGAGAAGATCAAGCTCGTCCCTTTCTCTTTGCATTGTCAAGTGTTTCAATATTTTATTTTATAATGTGATGACCAGAACTGATCATGGTAATCTAAGTGTGGATCTGACTAATGTATTGTATAATCAAAGATTTCCTTTTAGATGAAGATTCATTTACATTCTGTAGCTTGCCTCCTATCAGTCAGGCCTATTGAAATTGCCACATTAGGATTTTGTTCCACAAGAAAATCAGGTGTTGCCACTAGGGGAAAGTGGCAATAGTGACAAAAAAAGAAATTGTGAGGTTGTACTACTCTTGACTGTACCTCAGTTTCCACTGTGCACAAAAAGTTCCAGTAGACACCACAAACCCAAATGCCTACAGATATGGACAGACAATTGAGATGGTCAAGTCATAGAATGAAGGATATGGATGAATCCCTGACAGCTGTCAGTGTTCTCTGGTGGCGGTGGTCCTCAGGTCCAGTTCATTACTGCTATGCAAGAAGGCAGAAACAGCTTTTACAAAAAATTTAATTCCTCTGGAATCTCAGTTTTCCATAGGAACTGTCTCACTATTAATTTATGAAACTATTTCAAAATCCTGTAGCACAGGGGGTTATAAGAACAAATGAACCAAAAAATCCTCATATGAAGTATTTATTTGTGTTATGTTATTAGAAATTCTCCAAGGATCCTTCCAACTCTACCTTGTTGGGTGTACTTTTGAAGATTATGAGTCAGAGTAGTTTTTATAGAAATCACCTGACTTCATTGTTTATGCTGAGACCATCTGCAGAAGCAGGAGCAGGCTTATCCAAAGGTACTAATTAAGTGTCAAATCCTACAGAACTATGGTAAAAATACTTGAGAAATTAAAAGGCATAGTTTTTTTTTCTTTCAGAAATAATACACTATATGCATTACTTTGAGAAATATTTATTGAATAATGAAAAGTCAATAAGAATGAAATAATTCAATTTTCCTTCCATTCTTCTCCCAAATTATTTACACTTTTCATATATTTGATATTCTCTATTAAGAGTGAGGATACTTTTATATGTTCTTAATTTTTTGTTTTCTACAGTCTTCAGGACCTCTACATTAATTATACCTTTAGTCCCTTAGTTGTGCTGGTTAATTCCTTTAATTTTCACTTACTCTATTTTCTTAAAGCTATGTGTGTGAATTACTACATATGACAGGATGTCCTACTTGGCCCTGCACCTGCTTCTCCTCTTTGATCTTCTTGTTAAATGTCTCAGAAGAGTATCAAGGTGCTATTGCCCTCATAATCACTGCTCCATTTACAGGAAGCAGTTTCATTTTTGCACAATGTTCTTATCCAAGGCCTTGGGAAGACAAGGGAAAGACTTGTGGTGATGCTGGATTGCAGTGAATGAGTAGAGAGCTCATTTACTAACTTCCTCTCTAACTTGTGTGAATGAATAAGCTGGGATGTTTAGAGCAGGTTAAGAGCAGTGAGTGGGCTCACACAGCCAGCTTGCAACTTGATTCTGCCAGTGTCCAGCTATGCAGTTTTGCGCTGGCTCTTTCGTCTCTTGTGTCTCAATTTCTTCACCTGTGGCTAGTCCTCATTCCAAAGTGGTGCTGTGAATATTAAACATGTCAATTCAGTCACTGTGTTCTTGGGTCTCAATCACATTATATTACCCAAAACAAAAAAAAGCAGTATTGCAATAAATAAAGGTCATATCGATATTTACATATCCCAAGCTAGTAATAAGGAACAGTGTCTTATTAATTTCTAGTCTCTATTCTTTTCTCAATAGAAAGTTCACGATTTCTCTCCCCAGCAGTTTCAATAAGACGCTTGAAAATTTGTTTTGCTTTGTTGCAGATAATACGCTTACTAAGAGGCAATGTTGCTTTATGGGGCCAGTTCTCCTTCTAAATGTTCAATGCTTTTCTGATTTTATGGCTCAAAGTAGTTGACTGTTGACTTTTAACTCTTCCCTCCCAGCCTCCAGGACCTGCCTTCTGCTACCTAGATTCCATTGGGCTTATTCCCAGAAAGGCTAAGTTGGTTCTTTAAAATTAAAAACAATTCTTTATGAAATCTGAATTTAAGTTTATTTTAGTCCTCTTACCCCTCCAAAATGCACTTTTTACTCAGACTTATAATTTCTGCCTTATAATAATATTTCCTCCAGCAGCCCTCAAATAGCCTGGTTATAGGCAAGCGATTGAACGGGCTCAAGATTTGGAATTTGCAGAAGAAAACGGAAAACCTTGAGGGCTGGCAATAATGTGGTTAAAGTTACTCCTCATTAGTTCCTGGCTCAGCAGGCAAGGAAATGAAAAATGAAATTCTGAAGTATGGGGGCAGGGAAAGGGGAGATGAGAGAGTGCTGAGTTCATTCAGGTGAAGCTCCATTAAAGGGAGAGTCAGTGATAAATGAGAAAGTTGGGGGGTTGTGACCAAGTTTGGAATACTAGGCTCTAAGAACTCAGAGATAGAGCTATTCCAGACGGTTCCTGATATAGTTGTCAAAATGTGTTTTCAAAGCAATCCTGTAAGTTTTTATTCTCAACTTCAGTTTCTTTTAATCCAAAGGCTGCAGGAGTTAGGTCTTAGCATTAATTATCACAAGTAATTTTTCAGGTGTTTTGCCATTTGCATTCCCCTTTTATGGGAATGTTTTATGTAACCGTGATCAGCCCCAGTAGCCCACTACCGTTCACAAACTATAACCCACAGTAGTTTGCTTGAAAGAAAAGCTGAGGCGTATATCGGAAGGCAAAGTTTTCATTAGATTTACAAGCAGGTGTTTTCATTATTTACTATGGTAACAAAACATAGGACATAGAGGAAGACTGGAATCACAGTGCAAATCTTCACTGAACTTGGATGAATGCCTAAAAAGTGTTCAGAGGAGACTGACAAAGCTGCTACAGTCTATAGTTGAGACTCCCAAGAAGGAGATTAATTTTTTTCCTTCCTTGAGGGAAAAAAAAAAATACTCGTCTTCACATACAAGGACTGCAATCACAGGGAAAATGCAGCCTGTGGTAGGGAGTTGGCCAATCCTGGGAGCCATCTTCCTTCGCTTAGAAGGAGAGAACCTGTCAAACGAATGACACTCTGAAATTATACAGATTATTATTTCTGCTCTGATCAGGAGAATGGGAACCTCCGGAAATATTTGAGAAATGTTACTGTGGGGAAAACAATTGAAGTGAGGAAGACCATCGTGAAGTGTTGCGATCGTTCTGTGAATGCAGCAGTGACCTAGGTGGGCCTCCAGTGTCCACTGGGTCACTCCTGAAAAAGCTTGGCTTCACTGTCTGCATGACCTTAAAACTTTTGGTCAGACCCCTGTTGAACAGTGTTGTGTAACAAGGTTTCTTGGCCCTAAATTTACCCAGCCTATGCCACTTCCCTTCAAGACTGAGGGCACCACGTGAAGAGTAAGCAAAAGCAATCCTCAGCATTTGCAAGTACATCCACTTTTCAACTTTTATAAAATCCAGTTCCAGCATCCCTTAAGTGATGCCTGGACATCTCTTGTCATTGTTTAAGTCTGTCGTCACCTCTGATTCCAGGAAGAGTAGAGCCTCAGAGTATACCAATAGGAAGTCATCCTCAAATGAGAGCAATTACATGACGAGGTTGGGTACATCCAGGGTGTTATGGCCACAGATGGGACCAATTATCTAATGACAGGAACTGGGCATCATAATTTTTCATGAGGACCAATTTGGCCCCTTAAACAAAATGGATCTACAGAACCTCACAAAACCAATCCTGAGATATCAAGCAACCAGATCACTGCTTGAGCAAGATACCTATGCTGCTCACCATGCAGAACTAAGAAATATGCGATCTATCCACCTTTTTAACTGCCTTTTTTGACAAAAAGAAAAAGTTTTGTCCTCCCCTCAAAGATTTTGAGCATCATAATCTGTACTTCCAAGCACAGCCACGGTGACTTAAGCTCATTTCTTCTCCTCACTCACCTTCTCTTTGATCAGTGCTATCGGAAGGAGATTTGTTCTAGGATTCTGTTTCCTCGGCTATGAAAACAGATAAGGCTCAGTCCCTTATATGAAATGGCATAGTATTTGCTTGAAACCTAAATATCAATATGGGTAAAATACATAGTGAATATTCAAATCTGAAATGTTTTTTGAGTAAAATACACATTGCCATAAATTCCTCCCCCAAGAGCTCCACTTGGCTTTGAACTCACCTCCAATTCTTGCCACCATCTGAAGCAGTTCCGGAAGTTCTGTTTCATCAGGATCTTTATATGCCACAATCAAATGCATGATGAAGGCTGCCGCTTTGTGCCATCTGAGGGAAAGGCTATTACGGCGTGTTGTCCTTCACTTTAGGAACTGGACCTGGCACAGTAGGGCTTGGCCTCTTCCCCCAAGTCAGCGACCACATCGGTTTTGCAATTTGAATACGATTAATTTTTATCACAGGCACATCCTAATAAAAATAATCGGGCTGGGGAGAATGGCTTTTGAGTCAATGTCAGGAAATAAAATAGCATGACCGTGGAGCTAAAGAAACAAAAGAGGACTTCTAGAGCCACCTCAGGGAGGGGTAAGAATGATGAGACAGATGTGTTTGAAGTGAGGGGGCACAGTCTGACAGGGATTAATGGCAATGTGTCTTTTAGCATAATTTTTTAATTTAAAGATGTTTCACTATATTTTTGATCACACCTCATGTATTTCCTCTTTAACTGTAGATAACTTATAAAGCCTCTTACCATGAATGCTATGTCAATATTGTTATACTGTACCTTTATAGAAATAATGACAGGTAAAAGAAGTCTGTGTATGTTTAATATGCATGTTGAACTGTAGGCCCAAAGTGTGTGTGTGTGTGTGTGTGTGTGTGTGTGTGTGTGTGTGTGTGTGCATTTTTCTTTTATAGAGACAGAATCTCACTCATCCAGACTGTTTCTGAACTCACGGCAGAGCCCAGGCTGCCCTTGAACTCACAGCAGTCCATCTGCCTCAGTTACCCCAAGTGTCAGGATTACAGATTTACACCACGATACCCACTTGTTGTATTGTGGGATGGCAGGCAGGCATTCTAATCACTGAGGTTTGTCCCCTGCCTTGATGGACTATATTTTCAATCTGAGGTAATTCCAATCTGTGAATGTGAAACTTGCCGATGCAGAGGGACAAGTTTATTTGCTTGATGGTGGAACAAAATTTCACAAAACAGATTTCTGGTCTCTGAAGGAGGAGATTTCCTTTTAAGAAAGGTCTATGAGGTTTCGGTTCTTTCCCCTGGGATAAATTCCAGCACCTAAATTAAATGAAGAGATTCCGGAATTCTCACTGTGAAATGCAGCAGCCGTGGACATCCACAGTAGAGACTGTTTCAGCTCATGAATACCTAAGAAGGTAGCTTGGCCCTTGATGTCTTACTAACCGTAAGAGATTCAGCCATACACACAGGGGGTTTAAGTTTGATGCCGAAGAACTACAGCCCTTACACCTGCACAAGGATACAAGCTCTGACTAAGTTGTATCAGGTAGTTAAGAGGCAGATTGCAGCGCTCCTACATGTTTCAACTCTCGGCCACCTGTGATAGCTAGTGACAGGTAGAGAGTCAGGATTGTCTGTCTCTCTCTATCCTGCCACACCTTCAGCTCCGAAATGCCATGGATTTTCTTGTCCCCATTTTTTAGTGGTATAAGGTCCAAATTTTTCTTTTTTTTCTTTTATTTTTTCTTACCTGGCATTCTAGTTTCTCTCGGACTGAGCTCAGAAAAATTTCTCCAGCTTGCTTACTCTCTAGTCTTTCTAAACATCAAGGCTTATCTTTATTTCTACAAGCTTCACAGACTTCGTTCAGATTTTTAGCTACTTTTCTGAAGTTTCAGAGGTCCTCGTTTTGAAGGCTGGGCTAGTAATTTTTCACAGCCCTTTTCTTTTGAAACTTGGCTTTAAAAAATGCTTGATTCTTTTTATACCTTCGTCTAAAACTCGGAGTCATAGTTAATTACTTTTAGCATTCCCTTAGCACTTTATACCGTCCACTCTTAGCAGTCAGTGACAGTCCTGCTTTGTGTACCTGTTCCCTCTTTAGATTATAAACCCTCCTAAGGAAAGGCTGTGTTTATGTTCCACTGTTATTCTCCAGAGAACTCATCTTAATACCTTGAATAGAGTGTGCACCGAACCAAATATTGCCTGATTGAATATCCATTTTCAGTGAACGAAACAGGCCTTTCAATCCTTATAAACAGGCATGAGTCACAAAGAAACACTGCACACAAATCAAGTAACAATTTATCCTTAGTCCCCCCAGTGGTTTGAATAGGTAAATGACCTTTGTCAGACCACAGAAAATGTTTAACTTCTTATCGTTTAAGGGGAAACTTGAACAACAAAGACATAGAGATATTTCTGTATAATGTGTATTCTATAAGCAACATGAGTGACTTGAAGACAAAGTTACATTTGTTTTCAACATACGTACAAAGCGGTCCATGTCAGAAGTCTGGCACAACCAAGCTCAGGCAATGACATAGGCCTTGTGTCCCAATGGTAAATTAATACCCGAGAGTCAGAAGCATTCCATAACTATAGTCCCCCATAAGAGGAACTTCAGTCCTCTGGAATTCTCTGCCCCTCTTTGTGCATTTCAGATTGACATGTCGCCTCTTCTGAATTGAGCACCATTTCAGAACTTTTCAGACTCATCTCTTTTCTTTTCCAGGCATGGCTGGTGTGACCTATTCCCCTGGCTCTAGAGCTTCCTGCTGGTAGTGTAAGCTGGACACTCAGTTTCATGCCCTTCCATTCCCCCCACAGTGTTCCTGTTCACATGGGGCTGACCCTCAGGAGCCCACACAGCTTGTCGTCAGCAAGTGTGTGCCAGAAATTCAGAATAGTTACCACCGCACAGGATGAACTATGGCCAATATGGATAGAAACAAGTGGAAAGTTCTTTATAAGTCCAGAACGATGATCCTGAAATATCCCTTCTCTGAATTGAGAAACCAATTTCATACAGAATTTCCACTTAGTATTGCATTCCTGTATTTGACTTCCTCCACCGGTTCTATTCACTCTGATCCCTGACTTCATTTCCATAGAATGACTTATACACTCAAAACAGTATGATTATAGGCAAGCTTTTTTTTTTCCTCAGGTGCTGCTTCTTCTATATGTAGGTTGAGACATAGCATCATTGCTGATTTGGACAGGGAAATATATAAACCAAACAAAACACGGCTAAAAGACAGAAGGAGATTAGGTTTTTATTTAAAAAGGCAAATACGCAAAAGCAAAATGTGGTCGTATCATCTTAAAGGATTTGACAATTACAGTGGACTTCACTGGGACCTTCTTGTTAAAGGTGTCAAAGATTCCAAGGACTTTTCTTTGTAGCCACCACAGTTCACACCCCTTGGGATGCTAGCCTGATCATAGTGGATAAAACTGCAGAGAAATCTCACAGGGGATTATAATCACAGCAACCAAATTAACCCAACTCCACCCCATTGCTCTATGCCCTGGAAATGGCGCTGGAAGCTGGGAAAGAAATGCTCACTAATGGAAAATAACCAAGAGGCTAAGGAGAGAGATGTTATTTTTGAACTTTTAAAGAGAACATTATAAATAGCAGAGAAAATGGAAAAGCAGAAATTAAAAACAATAAAAACAAAAGCAAGTTGACAGCAGCCCCTTTAATATGACAATTTTGGTGCTTCTAAAGCTCGAGCTTATGGACGTAATAGCTGAGTCCCACTGAAATAGCCAAGGACCATGGGGTTTAAGCACTTAGTCACAATGGCATTTTAGGTTAAACAATCATTGACTCAGCGGTGAAAAATGAGATAAATTAAAATTATTTTCTTCACAATGGCCGAGGGGCTTGGCAAGTAATATATTGAAGAAATTTCCTGGACATAATAGGTTACATTAATTTTCAACTGCAAAACAATTCCTTCAGCATTATTTTTCAAGGAGAGAGAAAAGAAGGGGGAGAGCCACCCTGTTACTTGCACTATTTACTTCTGGCCTAAATGAGAAAACATGTTTCAAAGGGAAGATTAAGAAAGATGTATCAAGACACACAGCAAAATCCTGACTGTAAAGAATTTAAGTTGGTCAGCCGTTACCCATTTTGCCTGTTCAAATGTGGGTGGTATCAGCCCAAGAAGAGCAGACAAGGGTTGTGAAAATCATTGCTTCAGGAAGCCAGACTTTAGGTTCTCCAGTAGGTAAAGCACCTTTGGAATATGGAAGATATATGAGAGCAAATCTTTCTACTCAAATGGCTACCAGTTACGGCCAAAGAGCTCTATGGCTGTAAATGAAGCCTTCTTGTCCTTGACAATCGAACACGTGCACTTCTTGCAGAACCAGCTAAATGCAGCTGTGTAGGATGGTAGGGGAAAATAAAGCCATCAGCAAGTCACAGGAGGGACAGTAAAATCTGTATTCCTTTTCTTATAAATAGTTTGTGACTTTTGGTCTCCGAGTTCTATCACTAGTACTTTTTTTCTTTGACACCTTCTCACAGACTGCCTTGGAATTCCGTCCTCCCCGCCTCAGCCTCAAAAGTCTGAAATTACAGGAACGCACGCAAGTATTAGTCTACAATTGCAACAGGAAAACACCCTTAATGTCAGTTAGTAAACAGAATGATCTAAAAAAAACTTCATTTGTGGGCACTGAAAGTTGAATTTCTCATAATTGTCATGTGTCATGAAAGACTTCATTTCTTCATTTTTTAATTTTCAACCATTTAAAAATGAAAAACAATGATTCTTAACTCTCAGAGTATTAAAAAAAGAAATAGAAAAACAGAAAACAGCAAGCTGAATTTGTGGACTTGGCCTGCAGAATATTGTTGATCATCTATCCCCGGTTTACAGTAAGAAAACTACAGTGATACAATTCAAATGCATCGTGCATTTGGTTGAGATAGGAGTAGTAATTTATTTGTTTAATTGTATTATCTTTTGTAAATGCTAGAAAAATGTTTCATCTATTTCTTTGTGCTACCCACAGTGGGATAGCTACAGACAAAATGTAACTTTGCATTTGATCCGTGTTATCAGCACTTTCTCCATTACTTTTCAGACTTCACAATCAAGAAAATAGCTCAGAGCCCATTTGTGTCCTTTCTGAGTTCTGTGGTGGGAAGTCTTCCACTGTCGCCACAACTCCCTTGGTATCTTTACTTCCATTTCATGTTGCACACAGACGCAAACACATGCGAGGTGCTAAACAAAGATACATTGGTAGAGTATGTGTCCCCGGATAACTCGTTTTGTGTATCACGTCAAAAATGTTTTTCTTCTCTCTTTTTCTCTCTCTCTCTTGCACGCGCGTGCGCACGCGCGCGTGTGTGTGTCAGTGTCACTACGGATTCAATCCAGGCTCTTCACACTGAGCTACATCCATAATCTTCTTTTTATTTGTTTTATTTTGAGACAATATCTCACTAAGTTTCCCACAATGGATTCCAACTTGTATTCATTTTAAATGACCGACATAGATTACTGCAACCAAATGGTGCATTCATTTGTGTGTAGTATCTAGTGATTACTAAGCTTGATCGTCTATGACTGGCCTTCAACTAGTAGAGGAGTCAACAGTGTTGGTTCAGTTGCTCCTAGCCCTTCCTCTGTTCATCCGGTTTCTCTGCTGTCTTCCCCTGCATCTTGTCTCTGGTGGCTTTTCTCTTCTTCCACTCAGTTCCTCATGGGTTCTTCTGGCCCTATCACTATTCTAACTTTCTTGGTACAATAAAATACTTTTCATGATATTCATTTGCGAAGACAGATAAGCTTGATTTACAAATAGCAAATTTTGAGCTTCTGGTTTAAGCTTCACAAGCCTCTGGAACTGGAGGAATAGTATAGTCGTTAAAAGTACTCACCTAGCAACAAAAGGCCCTAACCTCAATTCCCCAATATTATAAATAGCAAATCTATTATGCTTATAAGCTTCCATTTGATGGAAATCACGACCCTTGAAGCAAATGTATGTTTATTCATTCATAATGTCTTTCTACAGTCTAGAAGTGTTTCTAGCACATATGAGGTGTTTGGTGACTATTTTTGGAATGCACGGCACAAAATCAGTGCAACTATACAATTCCCAGGCTCCGATCCTTCCCACACTTCGATCCTTCCTCCTTCCTCATTGTTTTCCCCAGTAGTCTTTCCAGTTGGAATAAACCCTCCCTAGGTTCCGCAATTCAAGTTGCAACATCTCATTCTTGTAGGTTTTGAATGACTGATTGAAAACAAAATGTCACCCTTCCAAAAATGTGAGGACTAAAGCTGAAAGAAATGTTTCTCTAAATGTTTTATTATGGTAAGATATATCAAACATAAAATGCACTACCCTAATCATTTTCTGTCCGATTTTGTTGTATTGAGTGTAGGAATACTGTCCTTCGATTTTTTTTTATCTTGTAGTCCTGAAATTCTACACCCATTACACAACTTTCCTTCTTCCTCTTTTCAACCCATGGCAAGAATCATAGTAACTTGTCTCTTTAAGTATGAATACTCTATGCATTTTATAGCAATGGAATCACACAGTATTTATCTCATACAGAAATTTTAAATTGTATGAATATTGGACATCAGTGAATATGAAGCTTTGGGAAGAAAAATAATCTATGATTTTTGAAAATCACACTCTATATATAGCTGATAATTTGAAATATACTGTCATGGTCAAACTAAATATGAAGCAAAGACCTTTATCTAATATTCCAATAGGCAAAAAAAATTATAAAAGTCTAGATTTACATATAAGATAACAAAAATGATATACAGACGTGAAATGGTTTGAAGTTGATAATAAGCAGTAATTTATGTAGGTTTATATTTAAACCTCTCTTTTTCTCTTTTCACTGCTGATTAAATGCAGGGCCTCAGGCATGTCAGGCAAGCACCCTACCATTAGCTACTGTGCCATGCAACATTATTTTTTGTAACTTTATTTCTGTAACTTTACCGTACAAGAAAACAAGGCTCCACTGTAATTCTTAAGAACTCTAGGCTCTTTACCTGAGTCCACAGATTCTGGGGACTTTTCATCTAATCTCTTTGTACTAAAGTGCCCCTAGCGTGGTATAGCCTCCACTGTCAAAAGTAATTGGATGAAGCTCACAAGCTTGGAGTCAGGTAAAACACTTGATGCTGGGAGAAGTTTTCTTACCTCTCGGAGCCACTAGTTGCTGCCCAGGTTACCATGAACAAATTATAGGAAGTCCACAAGCCTCTACGGCTCACCTAATAAACAGACATGCTCCCAACTTCTGTTTTCCTTTGTTCTTCCCTATCCTTGTAATAAAGATGTCAAGAAATTTGACCTAAAGTGCCATTATAAAGAAAGGAAAAGACTTGAAAGGATCTGATAGTTATGCTGACACAGACATATGTGCAAAGCTGTCAATTTAACCGCAGTACACTCTAATTGAAAATATATATGCTTAATTTTTTTCTAAAGGAATGGTGGAATTCCTTCTCAGCCAACTGATTTTTCTTGGGTAAGGCACAAAAAGTCTTCTCTCTGGTGGGGTCTGAGAAGTCTATTCCACTATTCTCCTGTAGTGAAGGACCCAGTTTCTGTGGATCTTGTCTGGGTCTTTGCCAAATCCAAAAGCTAATACAAGTTTGCTTTGACAGGGCCTTCATCTTAGGATCTGGATCACAGACCAGTTCAACATCTTCCAATTTGGTCTTCCTGAATAGTCTCCTTCTTACCCGGTTCCACAAAGATTCCCTGGTATCCCCCAACAGCTTAAAAATTAAGAGCCCATGCCGTGCAGGACCTGGCATTTTTCCAAGCTAAACGTCAGTTACTCACGCTCTGGTCACACAATCTGATCCTCCAAATTACATTGGAAATATCTTCTGTTAGTTAGTTCTAGAGGATACTACTCAGTGGTTCCTGACAGGCTTCCTAAAGGGATTTAGGTTTAATCGTCCTAAAATTTGCCCTCGGTCTTTCAATAAGTAACTCTTTAGACTCCCATTTCCTGTGTTAAAGACCTTAAGCTGGAAAGTTGATCTCTTAGTTGTGTCCCTCTACAAATTGTTCCTTATTTGTTACTTAAACAGTTAGAGCCAATAAAACAGTGTTATCTCTGTGAGCTTTTCTTCCAGATGATATTCTTCTAGTTGAGGGACTATTGATCATGCCTAGGCTGAAGTTAGCACATGGATTTTGGCACAACTAAAACAATCTATACCAAATAATGAGAGAGCATATACCTACAGGCATATCATACAGGGCTTCCAGTTACAAATGCATAGAGACTAGGCCTTTGTAGAAGACTTCCTAGTTGCTATGCAGGTTACCACGGCTGTCATAATAGAATATTATGGGAAAGTGCTTCATGTGAGGAACCCAAGCCCAAAGTGAACAGTGACTTCCACAAGAGTAGGCAGTTACTGTTGGCTGAGCTAGGAAGTTTTACCCCAACTCCTCAATTTCTTCTTCCGTATCTCTGCTCAATGGAAAGTTACCTTCTACATTCTCCAGGATACTAATGCACAAGTAAAAGCCTTATTGGATGAATATGATAATTTAAGAAATAACTAGAATACAATTAGAAACATGAAGAGTTTTCATTTTCTTGTATTCTAGTTTGGCTCCACATGTTAATGAAGAGAAAAATTATCAGGAGCAATACTTAAAAGAATATTTCTTCAAGGTCTTTTTCTAAACATTTTCCCCCTTGAACTCTTGGAGTTCTCTAAGTCACTCTCCATTTAAGTGAAAAGGCACGAATAAAGATGAATTTATCAATCTTCCATTTCACATTGTCAGCTATATAATTTCTTCA
This sequence comes from Ctenodactylus gundi, assembly GCA_004027205.1. NCBI lineage: Eukaryota > Metazoa > Chordata > Mammalia > Rodentia > Ctenodactylidae > Ctenodactylus > Ctenodactylus gundi. The sequence goes on from PVKB01000987.1 coordinate 248,786, forward strand.
GATTCTTCCAAGATCATTAGTAGCTACTACTGATAGATACACGTATCAATCTTTTCTTTGGGGGGACAAGTGAAACACTGAAACTTAGAAGCCTTCTACTTAGGCTTGTATTCCTTGTCCAATAACCTTGAATAAAGTAAAAGCCAAGATTAGATAAAACATTTTTTTTGAAAATCTGACTTGCCAATAGATCATGATATTGTCTTTGCCTTTTAGCCTTATTTAAGGCGCTAGGTTGTTGGAGCTAGCAGGTCCCTTAAAGTTCACCTAGGCTAACACTCTCATTTTCCAGATGAAGAAGCTGCACCTGGGAGAAATTAAGTGAATTACTCAAGGTCACACAGAAAGTCACTCTCTGAGTCCAGCCAACATTCATGTCTTTTGCCATCACTTTACCTTCCAATATGCTGCAATGTCTCAAACTCAGCAAACCAGAATAGTATTTTAATACTTTTTATGCAGTAATTTTTATTTGTTTCTTAATTTCTATTCATTTCTAAGTCTGGACTTCAAGATTAATAGAATTAGTAATTTCTGGATGTGGCTTCCCAAGGTAAAGATTTCCAAAAATCAATGTTCTCTAAAAACAAAACTATTATCTTTTTTGTATAAGAAAAGCTTACTCAAAGATTAAAGAGTATTTGAGTCCCTTTTCTCTTTGAAAACACTGAGAAGAATGTTTAGAGTCCCAGGTCTTACTCCCTCCTGGGGCTGCTGTGTGAGATACAGTGAGCCCATTACACCAGACAGATGGTTCCTTGCGCAGAAGTCTAATGCACGACTAGTCTTGGAACTGGTCGACGGCCTGGAGATCACACAGAGAAATGGTCTTAAATTAATTAGAATAATATCAGATCCCAAGAGATAGTTAGAATTCAGGCATCTTAAAATTCTTCACTGCCTCAGCTAGGGAAAGATCTGGAGTAAGATGAGAAATTGGAAACACGCCATCTCGGTCCCCTCTTGGTCCCTACAAGTAGCAGGAAAGAGGTCATATTGCTAAAAAATTCAGAGCTGTCTACTACAGCCAAAAACTGGGTGCAGCATATGGCCAGGTGTCACAGGTCCAAATGCTAGAAGAGCTTCCAAAGTGAAAGACAGGATGGTGAATGCCCATGACCAAGAGAAGACAGGGCCTTCTGAATTCCTTGAGTTCTCCACTTCTACAGGGCTTTCTGCTATCTCACCCAAGCAACCCTCTCCTATTTTTACCTTGCCATGGCCTGTATCCCTTTTAGAATATCAAACTCCAAATGCACATTCCCCTGGGCAACCTTCTGTCTCTCTGACTTACTTCGCAAATGAGCACGTTGATGATAAATCCAGCCAGTGTGATACTTTCTCTCTCTTGTTTCCACCACCTTTTTTCTCTATCTGGTCCCTCAAATTCACTCGCTACTTCACCTAGCCTAATTCAGTGTTAACTAAAATTATCTTTCCTGAATAAGAGCAACAGAGACTCTTTCATTTCTGATTGTACTAATTTGATAAAGTACTAATAATATTAAATTGATAAGTACAAGTCCACTTTTAAAATAAGAGAAGGAGAAATTTTGAAATAATACAGAAGTGCCTTATAGTATTCTATCATATATATGATAGAAATAAACTTTCTATCTCTTAATAAAATTAAAGTGTATTTTAATTAAAACAGCAATAAAATATAAATATCAGTCAGATTAGACATTCTTTGAAAACAAACTTCAAGGAAAACTCAGATAGTAATTTTCTATTGATCTCTGTAGTACTTTTACTTACTTATTTGTAATTATGTTATAACTTCAAAAGCAAGCATACAATTTTCACTTATGCTTTTTTGTTTGAACCCCCTCCCCTTACTCCCATCCAGAAACTCACATAAATTTAGGGCTAATAGATAAAGCTTATTGGTTCTCAAACTTCAATGAGGCCTTTGAAATCACAAATTACTAAGCCTTACCCAGACCTTGTGATTAGATTTCAGGCCAGGCCAATATGATTTGTGTCAAGAGAATTCTTTCAGAATCATTGTAATAAAGAGCCCAACTTTCTTGCCATATATATACATTAGGTCTGAATTCTCGGATCAGCATTTGATGTCCTTGTACTACTAGCTAAAGAAAAAAATGTGGGTGATGTGGCACAGAGAATAGAGAGATAGTATATTACTTTTACCTCTACTATTATTCTCTATATATGGAATAAAAGGAAAAGTCAGAAATGCACATAAACTGAGTTCTTCCTCACCAGAAAGACACAGCAAAGATTTGCTTCATCATAAGCTAATCTCAGAGTTTGTCTGTGACCGCAAGGGACGGAAATTCAAAGTGCTGAGTCCCACAGTTACTGTATCTTTAAGTGTAGGTGTTGAATGATGTTGTGGTGAGAAATTTAACTGCAGTGACCCCCTTAGCAGTGGCTCTGAGTTAAATACAAAATGTGTTCCCATTTAAAGATTTTGTTTACAAATCCAGGCTTATGCTAAAAATTACAATTTTAAAGAACCAGTTAAACAAGATTTTGTAAGACTTTTATCACATGTCCTCATTTTGCACATTAAACATTGCCACAAATACAGAGGACAAAAGGCATGAGTTAGCCTCAAGGTGTGGTACTAAGTCGACTTACATCAGAAGCCTTTTGGTCAAAATGAATATTGTGATAAATACGATGAGAACCTCTGAGCTGAGGCCGTGGAAGCTGCCTGTGGAACAGTGTCCACACTGTAGTGTTAAAACTCTAGGGGGAGTACGCGCAACTGTTCGGACCTTATGCCATGAATGAAACTGAGCTGCACCTTCTTTTCCCATCATGCTGATTTCTATTTAGGGGAATGTAGGATATTGTAGCAATGCATTTGGAAGATAGTTTGCACATCAGTTTACCTTCTAGATTTTGAGCTTGTTATACGTAATTATAGGACAACTTATTTAGACCTCCTGTTATTATTTATGCATTATTGTATATACTACATAAAATATTTTATTATGCTAACATTGAAAGATTCATGAAGAAATCAAGGAAGGTAAAATCAAAATGAACAGGACAGTTGGAAGGGATGCAGAGTGGAAAATATTAAAAAGGCAAAAAAAATGTGTGAAACAAGCCATCTGAAAGCACAGTGTATCATTATATTCACAATGTGATGTCTACAGCAATGTTTATTGACTTGCTATGTGAAAGTTGTCAGAATCAGAATGGTGTCTTTTTTCAATACCTAACTCAGAAAGAAGGAAGGAAAGAAGGAAGGGAGGGAGGGAGGGAGGATTTCAGGAGGCTAGGAAGGAAAGACTTTCCCGTGTGCTTGTTAGAAAAACTATTAACAGAATACTTTATCTGAAACAACCTTGTGCAAAAGCAATCCCAACTTTATACTTAAGGACCTTCTGCAAGGACACCTGCCTGTACCTACCTGATCTTGGACTGACACCACACTCGTTATTGATCTTCTAATACTCCTGATTTAATCCTACTGGCCAAGGATCATGGTTTCAAAATACCTCACATAATCCTCCTTGTTTTGCCTTGCCTCAACTTTAAAACAATGCTTGTAATGTAACATGGGATGTGTATTCCTCTTGCAATTCTTTTCTATCACAGAACAAATTTGTGAGTATCTGAGGGATCTTTCTATATTTCATCTCTCAAATGAATACCCGGAAGACCGCCAGTCAACCCCTCACCAGGCATTTCTTTCATGCCTTTCCCCATCAGTGCCTCGTCCAGGGTCACTAATCCTCCACTTCCCGTCTCTATACAATGTTTGTCTCTTATTGAATGGAAATAGATTAATCATACAATATGATATCTTTTATGCTTTGAAGATTTTATTCAATGCAATAGTTTTAATATTCGCACTGTCATGACCTGCAAATTTCCAATGACTAATTTATAAAAGTTAACTCACTTAAGGAATCAAGAAAGTATAGTGTTAGCTTGTCAGTTTTGCTTTTTTGTTTAATTCCCTCAGACAGAGACCCTTTAGATAACCGTAAATATCCCCAGGTTCAGAAATCCATGAAAGCCAAGTTCAAGTCTACAGGAAAGTTGCTCTTGGGGCCAGGCCAGTCCCCCAGAGCTTGTAGAAGCAGCAGAGCTTTCTTCCTCCTTGCTTCTGCTGCCCAGGTGTCCAGAGTGTCCAGGTGTGACCTCTTCTGCTGTCCTGGATCCCAAAGCCTACCTGGAAAATCACTGAGCACATCTATTTTGGAATTTTAATTCCAAAAGTTTTTATAAATCTTTCACCAGGCCAGGTGTGATCTTCCAGATAGATTTGTGCAGGAATACTTAGGCTGTTGCCCACACCCTCCTCGGTGACTCCAGGGCCACCACAGTAACTCAGTCCAGAAGCCTTCAGAGATGATTGAATCACCTAGAACTTGCACGTCTAGAATTACATAAATAAGCTTTTTTTTTCAGCAAATGCACATCAATGATGGACTATTTATATTTGAAATATGACTCTATAAATTCTATTTGTTTTCTCTAACATATTTAAACACAAGAATTAAAGCATGCATAATACATGAATAGATAAATATATGATCTGGTTAGGATGAAATACATAATACAAAATAGGAGGTGATCAAACACCCAAGGAAATAATAAAATCTCGATTCTAAGAGAGGTTTCACCAAGGCCAAAATGTGCTCAAGCCTGTCACCCCTCACCATGTTGTGAGGCCCAGGGAAACCTTTCTCTGACAGGATTCTGTCGGCATCGATGCCATTTAGACCTCAACGCCTAATTAGAGCTCTTTTATTTCTTGCCAGCCCAATTTTCTTTGACATTCTGCAGAAGCTCTCCCCAGATATGCCGCACCACTCCACCACGCCATAGAATGATATGTAATACCTTCTTTGCCAACCTACTGATTACCAACAGGTGGAATTTAGTTTAGAGTAAATGTGTTTGGCTCAATTAATCATAACACATACTTATCACACAGTACCTTTTGGCATCCTGGCCTGTCAACCTGTATAACTGGTTACTCATTTAATCTCTCTGTGAAGTGATGGCTACCTACTGCATCAACTAAACTGTATTGCTCGAAAATAAAACAACAATTATAAAATTTTTGAAAAATGATCAGAGGCATTTTAATTTTTCTCAATATAAAACAAAATTTAAGAAGGTATAACTCCTTATATGAGTTATATCAAATGCTTCTGTTCTTCAACTACATATCTAGTATGACCAGAGGCATATAACTATCTACCTACAGACTTGTGTTTTATAAGATTTACATTCTCACATTTACAAATTTTCCTAACAACAACCTCTTCGGTTTTTTAAATTGTAGTTTGCAAGACAATACAAAAATTTTTACAAGACATTAGATTTTATAATCACCTAAAAAAGAAGACCAAATTGCCAAGATTTCCTCACACATACAACATAATTCTGAAGATATGTGTCTCATGTAGTAAGCACTTTATACATATTTGGTAAACTCAACTGAAAAATGGCTTCAAGAGCACTAAAATCGCTATATTGTAATAACTGTTGGGCAAATACCTATATTTACCCTGAAAAAAAATATTTAAAAATCATTGGGCATGGAAATATCACATTTTTAATAACAAAATAGAAACCATGAATTTTTTATCTTAAAAGAGGCCTAATTTTTTAACTGCCTAGAAATAAGTGCAAAGAAGTTAGTGACTCACTGAATGAGATATAATAAAATGGCTCCTTGACTCGGTCTGGAGCCAACCGTCTGCACAAGTCACACCTTAAAGCTCCCTGCGGAATTACCCTGGAGTTGAACTCCAGCAGAGATCTCATCCTGGCCCACTCCATTTGTCTTATTCTCTGCAGACCCCATCGTCTCCTTTGTGGGAAAGCACGACCTTGATAAATCACAGGAGTTTCTTGAGCTTTAATCTTTAAAAACTTTAACCTACAACAATTGACGAAGAGAGTTCCTCATAGGAAGAAGACAAATATGGGGCCCTGAGATCTGATAATGTACAAGTGTGATGTCCCGGTAGCCAGGGCGGCCCAGATCTAGTGATAGGGCATTGACCATTCGGGCAATCCAGTAGCAGGGATGCTCATCTATATGAACTAAAAGGGGAGGCACTAACTGCTGTAAAGGCTCTAGTATTTGATAGATGAAGAAATGTAGGAACAATAAGGTCTTTAGAAATGAGTAACTATTTCTAAGGATCATTAACCTATTGATGAAAGAGCCATGCCACACCAGACTGAATAGTCAGTAATTTAAAAGCATATGAAGACTGCTCATGTCCTCTAGCTGAAAGGCAAACAGAATTGCATGTTAGGAAGAGGTTTAGTTCTGAGTGGCAGAACTTCTGACAAACTGTTAGCCTAAGATCCCCATGCTAAAAAATGTCCCAGGTAGGGAATCCTGGGTCTTGCTGTAAGAATACACTGGTACATGGAGTTCAAACTTTTAAGTTGTTGAGGAATTACAATCTTACCATCATACCCTTATAACTTTGCAAAAGATGTAAATAAATGAAGGCTTGTTAGGCAAAGTTTGTCATACAAAAGATGTTTCTACCTTTAATTGTTGCTCCCAGATTCATAAGTGATGTCAAATTTAACCACAATCAGTTGCCAAAAGCTATGTCTGCTGAGGGAGAAAAGAAGACATATACCAAGAAATCTTCAGAATGTGTCTTATGTGTCCTTTTATGTACCAGAAAAAGTTGCTCTTGAGAACGTATCTTGAGTGGCCTAGAAGGAGAGGGAATGGGATAAAGGAGTTGGCTTATATTTCCATGTTAATCCCTTGCTGGCATCATGAGAAAAATTTAGACAAGTGGCAATGCTCATTAATCAGAGATGAGATACACAAACTGCCATAGAAAATAGAGAGGAAATAAAGAGATTATCAGAGAAGTGGCCAAGATAGAAAGGGTTTCGAAGACTTTAGTGTATAAGACTAGAAGACCTATCATTTGTCTCCGTCTACCCAGAGGGTGAGGTTATCCTTTGTTCACCAAAGTGAGTAAGTGCACTGATGATGCAGACTTGTTAAGAAATTTAGTAATAATTTTTTCTCTATCAGGCTATCCTTGAAAAGTGAGGTAGCTGTCTAGAACTGAGCTCCACAGGAGCAATAGCCAAAACAAACCAAACCAAAGCAAAACAACAGAAACCAAAAGCCTAAAAAAGTAGAGAGCAGTTGGTAGCAGTGGAGGCAAGGTGGAAATAAGACAGTAATAGAAAACGTGGTCGGTAGAGCTCTGGAAAGGAATTCAATAGGATATGAGGACTCTGTTCATTTCAAAGCTCATCAGAAGATAAGAAATAGTTGGTTGTAATCAGATGGTGCAAACAATATGCTTTGCCTGAGGGCTATGTAATTTATTTAGCTCTCTTTCATGAGCTGAAGGGACTTGATGGTTTAGACTCTCAGGAGAACATCACAGTGGTCCACTATATTGATGACACGGTGTCAATTAAGTTAGATGAGCATGACTTGAGAAGCATGCTAGGCTTTTGGAAGACATATGTACTCCAGATGGTGAATCATAAAACCAACGAAGAGTGCTGATACTTCAAAAGACCTTTTTCAGGGTGCACAAGAATGCTATATTCTGGGCCATGCCTTCTAAAATATCAGCATCTTTCAATTTGCTTCTTCCACCAAGAAAAGAGAAACAAGCAAACACAATAATTGGCAAGCCTCCTTGAGTTCTGAAAAAGGCATATTTTACACTTGAGAGCTTTCCTTTGATCATGTTATTGAGTGACATGGAAGACTGCCAGCTTTGAACAAAGTGAAAAGCAAGATTGTCCAGTAGATCAAATTTTGTAAAAGTACGAGGTGTAATGGAAGACAACCATGAAAATTTACTTGGAAAAAGATTTACTGTAATAAAAAAATCCCAATGCTATCAAACTCCCTCAAAATACTCTTGGCTTCAAACACACCTACGTCATCACTCTTGCCCCGTTCTGAAGGATTTCTGGAGTCCTGTTTCAAAGGTGTCTTTGGTTGCACTAGTGGGGCTGCCATGGTGAAGTGTTTGACTTCCGTGATCATTTTGATCCTGAGAGAAAGCCAAATGTCTCACCGTGGCAGGTGCAGTGAATAAGGTGAAGGAAGACACGTTGTTGTGCTTTCTCAAGTCTGCTTTTTCATTAATAGGCACCTGGCAGCCACATTTACTGCATTTTTGACCACACCTCATAAAGGCCCTCACAAAAGAGGACTTCAAGAACTTCCCAAAGTGACAAGAAGGTTGGGATAAGTGTGCATGAAGTAACGGAGAGTATTTTGAGGAATATTAATGGCAATTTGTCCATTACTACATTAATTCTTTTAAACATTTATCTTTTATTTTGATCACCTCTTGTAGCCCTGTCACTTAAGTCACCTGGAAGAACCCTGCCTTAGTTAGTTAACGATGCTACAAGAGAATAACACAAAATGCATAGCCTATAAATAACAGAAGACTATTTCTTAGTATTTTGAAAGCTCAGAACCCCAAGATCAAGATACCAGCAGATCAGATTTTCAGTGAGGGATTTCCTTCTGCAACACAGCAGACGTCATAGGACCCTACAGTCAAGGTGTGCCTACTAGAGGATGCAGTTACTGAACAGAAAACTGTGGTCTTCCCTGGTTCATCCTAATGTCCCCTCATCAGGAGATAAGAAAGCACAAAAGTGGGGTATTTGGTCCAGTACTTATTTCAAGGGGTGTGTGTGTGTGTGTGTGTGTGTGTGTGTGCTCTTGTGGCTCTGGATAGTATAGGTAAAAGCACAGACTTTCAGTGTAGATATGCAAGTGAATAGTGCAACAGTTATTCAAGCTTTCATAGTTTTAGTTTCTTGATAGTGTTTTGTTTGTTTTTGTTTTTGAGACAGGGTCTCACTTTGTGCCCCAGGTTTGTCCTGAACTCACTATGGAACGCAGGCTGGCCTTGGATTCACGGCAATCCTCCTGTCTCAGTCTCCCAAGTGCCCCAACTACAGGCGTGCACCATCATCCCTGGCTTATGTGATGCTGGGGAATCGAACTCCGGTACTTAGCATTTGACTTAGCACTTGCTGAGCAAGGGCTTTAACCACTGAGCCATTCCTCCATCCCTGCTTTCAGAACTTATAAGAAGGTAGAATAGTTTCTGCAACACAAGAAGGATCAAAATATGTCTGAGATATAGATTACCTATTGGAACATGTTTTTGTGCCCTGAAACTATAAGTGGGTGGGGACTCAAACACAGAAAGAGAAAGACACAGTACAGTAGCAGGGGCTGGCCCTCTCCTGGATGAACATCTCAGCGACTCCACCAGGCAACCTACGTGGCCCAGCAGAAGTGTTGATGTTGACTCTGGAGTCTAGATGCTTGTGAGAGATGGGGAACATCGTTACAACCTCAGAATCAACTACATCAGTAGTACTTTCCTCTCACATAGATCTTTCCAGAAATTTCAACTAATCACAATCCTGGATTACCCTTTTGTGGATGACGCGAGCTCAGTGTAAGAAGCAAGTGGGTCTGAGTGCTGCAAGGGGTGAATTTGAGCACCTGCTGCTGTTAGTCCTCTACTCTTTCCTTCACCTAACAATACTCTTTTTCATCAGTACATTTATTTTCCAGCAACAGTGGTGCCTGCTGGGAACTACTCCTAGTTGCTCCCTTTCCTTGATAAATTCCATCTGCTAACTGGAATTCCTCTCTTACATAGGCCATTCAAGTGTCCTGTAGCCCCTCCGTACCCAGCCCTACCAGGCTGCACTAAGGACATAGAGCAAGTGATCCAAGGGTATAAGAAGAGCCCTGAAATCTGGGCTAGTCAGCCTGTGGGGTCCCTTTGGTGACAGATGTTTCCAGAGCCCATTAAAGAGAACATTTCTACTTAGTTCTCTTTCGTGTTTCATCCTGTATCTGGTAAGCCTCTTCTCTCTACAGCCTACCTACTTCCATAAATCTCTTTCCATCGAATCCCTTTCAGGATGTTTTTTATGTGAAATTATTCTAATTGCTAAATTTATTAAAGAAAATTCAAAGTGATCCATTGAAAGCTGGCAGTATTTTTCCTCCTCAATGATCTTGCGATTCCTCTTTACAAAACATATAAACAGAAATCCACCATTTTGCTAAGTAAGAGAGAGAAGCAACAATCGAATGCCCAGTTCCGTGTCACACAATTTGAAAATAATGTGTGCAAGGGTGCATTTTTGTCCTTGAGAAATATGGTGTTAGCTGGGCAGTTAAAACTTAGGTCTAGAAGTTACTAAGATTGATGAACACCATCTGAATAAACCTTTACTATCTAGATATACATTATCCAACATGTCTGGAAAATAGGTTTCCTAGTATACAGCGACTTTATGGGTAAAACAGTAACATTAAAAACATAACCAGTTTGGATGGGAGTCTATAAATTTTTATTACAATTTGCATGCTTTCTTAGACAGAGGATATTGGATATTATTTTGTCTGTTTTTGATGACTCGAATTATGGTTATTAACAGCTATTACTGCTGAAATGTACTATATTAGTGATGCCTCTGACTCTGCTTGGATGTGTTTGGATTTGCAGTAAATGAATAATGATGGCTTTGTTTTGTGTTGCTGTGCCTGATTTTGAGAGTATTGCTATCCCTTTCCACTGCTTTAGAATTTGTATCTTGAGTGAACTCATCCAGTGCCATTCTTGTCTTTCTCCTACTTTGTTAATATTAATATTTTAAAGGCATGAAATAAAGTAACAATTATTGTTGAATGTTTATTGTGTTTCAGGAATTACCTAAGGGTATTGTATACATTAATTTATGTAATATTAACAAAACCTGAACTAAATCACATGCTTTTAAATTTAAGAAAAGTCAGTCTTACAAAACATTATATACGCCTCTTTTGGAACATGTATATATAAATTTCAGTGAATGAACTTATTGACATTAGCTACTTTTATGTCTTCATAAGATCTTAGCCATACCTTGGCTGGCATTGAAAATTATGGGATAGAAACTAAGAATGCAAGAGAGCTGAGATAAATTGTTATGAATAAGATGCCAGAGATTTGCTTGTATGTCGAGAGAATGAAAGTCTGAATAAAAGAAATCATTTGGCAATAACATCTGCCAAACTACAAGTTCTAAACTATTCTATAATCATAGAATATATAATTTTAAAATAAAATTACTTTAATTTCATTAATTCTGAAAGAATGTCCTTCCTCATGATGATTCTGAATTCTTTTGTCCTAGTTTTACATTGGTTACTATAGCTTTACCAAAAATGTCTTAACTATAATAGAAAAAGGCTTCTGCTACTTTTATACAGAACTATAATTTTTTAGATATGCCTTTATCTTATATTCTAGAATTTCTTAGATTCTAATTGAAGCCTCCCATGCTAACCAGCTATCTCATTCTCATACCTCTTTTGGAACATGGAAAGGCCATGGAGAGCATCTCCCAATTCTTCCTGCTCCTCTAAATGTAGTACCACCTATGTTAGCCCATTGACCGTAGCCAGGTTTGGTCTCTGGTTGTGTTCTTAGCTCTTCCTCCAGGGGATGGTAGATTAGTGTCTTCTTAGCCTCCCATTAATTTAAGACATTCTTTTCCAACATGTGTACAACACTCCCCAAAGTAATATTGGTTTATAAATTACACTTGTTGTTTCAGGGCAACAAACAAAATGATGAATGCGGGCTTTGTTCAATCACCTTTTTATTCATGAAAGGGAAAACAAATATTCTAAAAATCATTTATCTACATCAGAAATAAGCTATAAACCTTTCAAAAATGCTCCAAGTAATCCAGAAAGAAACCACTAATTACTGTCAAGACAGAAAAGGATTCAACTACTCTAAGTGTTTGCAAAACTGTACAATGTTAGAGATGTAAAATTTAGCCCAGCAGTTTCCTTTTATGAAAAAGTAAATCCCTGGAGAAAAGAAATGATTTTTCACGAGCCATCTGAATAGTCACTGATGGTATCAATTTTAGGCTCTGGGCTCATGGCAACCTCATTAAGTAGTAGGGATTGGCCTTTTCTACGAGCTTCAGGAATAATACCTATTTATTTTGCCCCTTCACAGTGTAGTTTTGTAGTCTCTCTGTACATGGGACTGAACATGGAAAGACAAAGAATTCTTAAGAGATAACTGTTCTTAAGATGAAAAACCTTCTAACATTTCTACCCTTGTAAAAAATTGTCATGTAAATTTTTTACCCTATTGAAACATGATTTATCTAGTATTATGAGGAAGAATTTTGCGATTCCTCTTAAACTTGAGAATAAAGACAGGAAAAATGACTTTCAAGTTGAAGTTTGGGATAACATTCACATCTCTAATGCTAAAATTCCATAATAGTGATTTTAAAATTCAATGCAATCAATGTAATTTCTATATACATGCATATTATACATTATATATCATATATGCATATAAACTTTCTTCCACAAAAACTACTCATGACTTTTATTTTGAAAATATTCAGAAAGAGCATCCTTTGGCATTTCTGCACATACAGCTTCCCCTTTATTCAAGTTTTGTAATATATGTGTGATATATGTTAACATTTAAAGAAAGATAGCACAGGGACTTCAATGTTTAACTTTACCACAAGTAACTGTGCTAAAATGTGCTGTTATTAACCCATTTTTGTATTTTAATCAATACTCACCTTTTTGTTAATTCATCATTATAAAATAATTTCAAATTTGCATAAAGTATAGAAATGAGGTAAGAATAACACTCTTCTAGGTTTACTAATTAGAAACATATTAAGAATCTCTATACGCATATATATTGTTTTTATTTTTGAAACAAGTTAAATATGGTTTGAATGCATTTTCTGTTACTTCTAAATACTTGTAATTTCTTCTGTGTCTTCTCTAAAATAAAGGCACTCTTCCACAAATGATGATACAAATATATTAATCTAGAAGTTATAAAACACTACCATCTAATGACAAGACTCATCTAAGTGTTTAACATTTTTGAGGCAGGGTTTCACTTTAACACAGAAGTTTTTTACATAGCATTTTTTCCTGTTAAATCAGAATGAATGCAATCCAGAATTATGCAGTGCATCTAATAATAATTTTTCTTATAGAGAAGTTCCTTTTAAGTTTTCTTTGTCTTTTCTGTAATCTTTATTTTTTTAGTCCAACTAACAATTTTGCAGATTGTCTCTCAATTTGGACTAACTTGAAGTATCTTCATGACAAAATTAAGATTCTTTATTTATTGAACAATATTAAAAATTTATTGAATATCACATGTGCAGGTGTGCAGTATTAACTTATATAACTGGTGACATTACCTTTGAATATTTAGTTAAGGTAGTATCTTTTAAGGTTCACCCACTGTAGTCTGACCACAGTTTCATTTTATAACCAGAGGGTGTTTTATGAGAAAGTGCTTTGAGAATATGTGACTATTCTCTTCCTCAATAATCACTTGCCTACTAATTTTAGCATCCCTTGACGTCTCTTCACTTGAGTTAGTTATAACTCTAATAATTACAGAAGAGTGACTCTCTTAGTTACTTTTTCTTTGCTGAGACACATTACCCAACAGCCTCACATAATGGGAGAAAAAAAATTATCTCACAGGTTTGGAAAGTCTCAGTCCACTCATGGTTGGCTAGCAATGATGGATGTACAGGCCAGGGCCCTAGAAAGAGAGAAGCTGTTCAAGTCATGGTAAAAAAGAAACAAAGAAAGTGAGGAAGGATAGAACTATGACTAGCACGTACCCTTCCGGTGATGTACAAGTAATTTGCCCCTTCTAGGTCAAGCTCCAGTGATCTGTCCTTCCAACCTGGCCCCACTTCTTAACACATGGAATCCATAGGTATTCCCCAGCATCCAAATACAGAAGTCATTTGAGGAATATTCTAGAACCAAACCACAACAGTGACTTTCTAATTTCATACACAAACACACACACACACGCACACACACACGAATAGCAGGGAACTAAAAGATGAAGCTCATTTCAACAATTAACTTATACAATCATTCATTTATGTAAAATAACTATTCTGTTCTCAACAATCTTTGCCCATTAATTTTGACATCTGTTGATGATTCTGTGCCTAGTCAGGTACAAGTCTAATAATTCTGCAAGAGTAACTTGCTAACTTCATATACACAGATGCACAGATACATGCACATACACATATATACACACAAAAAATTAATACTTAAATCAAAGATGGAGCTCTCCTTCTCAATGATTTACATAGTCACTCATTGATCTATCAGTATGAACTTCTGTTTTGTTTTTGCTTTTGTTTTACTCTCTTAACTGGGTGGCAACTCATTGTGATCTTTACTTATTTTTTCCCATTTTATTGATATGTATAAGCATAAAATTTATGGTTTGCAATGAAGTTGAGTATTTTGTGCACATGCGTATCTTTTCAAGGTGACAAGGACTTTCCCTCTCCTCTTTTGACCCTCCCCTTGCCACCCTTCCCTGCCTCCCCACCTTACCTCCCTGGTTCACTTTGTTTTTCTTTTTAAGTTGCATGAAATAGTTGTGTTCTGGGTTTCTCATATCAGAGACACTATTTTATGTTTCACTTTCTGCCTCCTAGAAGACAAATTAGGCAAGTATCTAAAAGACATAGGGGTAGGCAAAGACTTCTGTGGCAAGGCATCAAAAGCAAAAGAAATTATTCCCATTATTAACAAATGGGATCTTGTCAAACTAAAAAGTTTCTGTATAGCAAAGAAAATTATCAACATTATTTACTTATTTTGATAAACAAATGAAATTTAATCTAACCAAAATAAGTGTGATTTCCTGAGTTTTCCTGAAAAAGTGTCTGTTGTGGTTGGGATCTGGAATGTCTTCCAAAAAACTCATGTATTTAGGTGTAGTGGGATACCAAATAAACTATGTGTTGTTAAGAGATGAGGCCTGATAGGAATGGGTACAGCATGGGAGTTTTGCCCAAAAAGGGCAGATTAATGGAACAGGACCTGGAAGGTTAATACCATACTCCCTCCTTCACTTAACCTCTCTATCTGCCATGGTATATACAGTTCTCTTATTGAGCATCCACAGTGTGCTTCCAGAGTTACTGGATGCTGGTGAATGAACAGTATGAAGCCTTCTGAAACTGTGAGCCAAAAAAAGCTTCTGTTAAGTTGGGAATGTCAGGCATTCTGTCCTGGGAACTAATAAGTAATTAAGACAATGTCTATTTTCTCACCACGTTTACACTTCAAGAGCAAAGAGGTAACCCAGCGTTGCATTTTATTTTCACTTCCCTAGCCATTGAATTAAATAATTCTATGAAAAACAAACTCGACTCCCTTTATAAGAAAATATTATTTAGAGTGACTCAAGAAAAAAGTACTAGATGTGCTCATTGTTTCCAGGATTTCGCTGCTTCTAGGCCTTTGAAACTAAAAGAACTAGAAAGTTTACCAACCTATATACAGATATAATGATATATTGATGTATACTTGCATCTTTATGAGTGTATATGTGTATATACCTACCCACAAATATATATATATATATATATATATATAATGTTTATTGCTGTATAGCTATATATCATCTTCTTTTTATAAGTACAAAGAGACATGTAGAGCCATATAAATGTATATATGTGTGTGTTTCCATAGGATTTACGTGTAGGCATATATTAGCACATAACAATATATAATCACATACATTTATAACACATACATTTATAACAATATCTTCCATTTCAAACCAACAGGAACATTAATTCTTCACTTCTTAAATATTATAACTCTCTTCTGCCACAATAAGAAAACTTGAACTTATTTTCCCTAATATATTTATGCATTGATGAGTTCTTATAAACAACCAGTCTGCTGATAGCCCCGGATACTTCCTTGGGTCCTTCTGCGCACGCCTTAAAACACCTTAATTTTGCATTGCCTTCTCAGCTGTAACGCTTTGACATCATTCCTTAGACTCTGTTTTCTTAACCACTCCTTTGCTAGCCTTTCTGGTTCTGGTCAACTCAAAGAGCGAAAAGAAGAGGGAAAACAATTGCAAATAATAATTCTGTAGATATCATTTAACATGAGAACTCTTAGGGGCATTCTTTTTATTTGTACATGTCTTCCTTGGTCGGTGGAACAGCAGACTGGAGTTTCCCTCCTATAATATATAACAAATACAGAAGGAGAGCATATCAATATGGCTGTATTTACTTGTAATGCATAATTTTCTGAAAGTATGATCTATGAACACATTATTTTATCAATTGTATCTTAGTGGTCTAATAAATACTTAATTAACAGAACTTATAAAATTATTTGCATCTAATATAACTCAAGAAAGGACAGTTGCTTGATGAACAATAAAATGAAGACTGAAAGTACAGGAACAAAGTAAAAGGATAGGAATAAATTAGTAGGAAAATATATATTGAGTAAAATGGAACACTTTACAGCCCATATTTGCAGAAACCTAGCAATGTATACATTTCACTTATGAAATCAGTTTTGGGGAGTTCCTTGCCTGTTGCTGATTCTACCCTCCAAGCAAGAGTGCATCCAGGTTGAATTTGATTAAAACTTAATAGTGCGGATGATGCCACTCACTGCGTATTCTGTCACACACACGGTATCTGGTCCATGATATTCAATAGACCAGCTCATTGTTTAAATAAGGTGAGAAGCTGTGAAATGAAGGCCACGGAGAAGACAATTAGAATGGCACAGTGTTAATTCTTGAGAGAAGGATGGAGAGCCCCAGGAAATAGAGAGTGAGATAAGAGACACCAGGATGGCTGTCTTCAGATTTTGGGATGATGCCTTTTGATTGATTGTTGATTGATTGACTCCTGTTCCAAAAAATAGAACTTATAATCGAATCTATAGCTAAGCAGATAGTAATAAATATGAACCATGATTTTAGCCTCCAGGGTGAAATACTGAAAGAATTTCAGCATACAATGGGAAGCTGATCTTCAAAGCTGTCAGCATTGAATGAAGTGCCGTGGGTATTTTGCTCACGTCTGGGATTTGCCATGTCATGACAATGAGTTGCTTTATTTTTTCACTGAAAATTAGTGTTACATTTTTCAGTGATTGTATTAGTCTCTTAGGTCTTCTATTAAAAATCTAATTGCAAAAGAGATGTTCCATTCTGTCTCTACCATTGCTTTGTCCAGTATCGCCATAGACCATTGGGTCTTTTAGTTTTGTCTGAGAGTAAAGTTCATAGCACGAGTTGCATTCCCTGAATTCTGCCTTTTCTGTGAGTTTTTATTTAGAAACAAAGAAGAAATCTACCTTCAATGACAACACTCTGTTTTGATCACTTTTATGCCAATACATACCAAGAGTAGGTACAGGCCCCAGCTTTCAAGTTTATCAAGTTCCAATTAATATCTCCATCTTTGTTTCTCAAGATTTGGTTAAATTGGCATCAAATTAAGAAAGAAAAATTATATTTATCGGTCATTTTATGTCAAGGAATTTAAATATCTTTGCACATGATTTTCCATTTGATCATTAAATAATTGTTGCTCTTACCTTCATTTTAAAGATGAGGATCAGAAATTCTGTGTTACAATTATTTTGTTGTAATCCCAACACAATCTCACATGGGTTAGTTTTCTTCTCAAATTTATGTAAGTGGTAATAAAGTTTATTGGTGAAAGACTTGCACAAATTACACGATGGATCCAGGACTTGAAAGTACCAGTGGTGATTGGACATATGGGATTTTAACAAAAGCTTATTGTAGTAAAAATGCATTGCCATTACCTTCCCTCAAAATTCATGCCTTATATGTAACTACACTATCCTATGGTTTTTGCAACTTTTCAAAGTAGTCCTGGAAGTCTTATATGTTGACCAGAAGTTTCTTTCTCCTTCATAAGCACAAACTTCTCTTCCACTTTGGCAATTTCTGTCAAAGAAGGATGATTGATATATCCTCGTCAATATTATTAGTAGTTTTGGAACTGGAAAACATCTAGATTTTCCCCCAAATCCAAAGGACTGCAAGTGTCCAATGGTTTGAATTAATCCAGGACACTGAGACAGTTGAGACATCACAGTTAAAGACACTTGTAAGAGAAGATTTCCAGAACACCTTCAGAGAGAGGCATGGATGATTGGATGAATATGATTAAAAGCTGGGGAAGCCTCTGGAGAGAAATAAATATCTATGGATCATTTATAGTAATATATTTTTAAAATGTAAACATTATCCATGGGTTGATCATACCTCATTCTATTTCAAAACAGAAAAGAGATGGTTTCTCAACTAAAATGCTTTGAAGTTTATTACAAAAAACCATCAGTTATTTTGTTAGGAGGACTAAAATCCCACTATCAGCATATTTTGGGTTAGGACATAATATTTTCGATATTATATTGCAATGTCACCAAGAGGTGTTTAAATTAATGTTTTTTTATTTGATACTAATGTCAAATCAAAAGGAAGAGAAAAATAAGGAATTACTCTTAAATAGAATGTTGCCAAACAAAGGCAGACTTTATGCCTTGCAGGAGCAGGGCAGGGGGAAGATTGGGGTAAAATAATAACCAGGCCATATGGCGGCCCAACAACTCCAAAGGCAGATTGTGTTTGCTAAAGTTGCATTTTAGCTGAACCTGCTGTCAGCTGACACTCCATAAAGTCCTCTTGATGCTGATATTGAACATCATCGTTTAACTTTCCTGTATATCTTTAAAGGTGAAAACACACTAATAAATTGAAAGTTTCATGAATAAACGTGTCTTTAGAATTGCCTACCTTATTTGTGTGAATACACTCAGTGAATTTACGATGATTAATGGTAATACGATGAACATCACCGCGCATAATAATGATTTGCAACTTATTATAAAACGTTGCCAATATTTTGTACACCCAAGCAGCACAACACGTAGGAAATTCAATGAAACCTTTTTAAACAAGCCATGAGGAAAGTGAAGAGCAGATCGAGCCACACGCTCTCTCTCCAGGGACAGAGGCCTCTCTTCCATCATAAATAGATTGCTCTGGCACCCATGAAAGGCAACGGGGGCAGTTAGAGGACTGTGTGAAGAGATATGACTGTCACAAAGGAAGGGGAGACAGAAGACTGCCTCAAAGGAACGCAGCATTTCTGAACCTGGGAGGACACAAAGACAAAACTTCCTTTAAAATAACTTGAATTCTGAATAGCCTCAAACAATACAAATAGCACAACCCCCCCCCTCCAAAAAAAAGGAAAAAAAAACATCTTCAGCAATATTTGGATATCTTAGCATCAAAACTATACTTTCTTTTCAAATGCTCCAAATCTCAGTGACCAATCTACTATATTATAAGGAAAATTGTGGTGGGAAAAAAAGAGCTGGTTGTAAAAATCATGTTAACATAAAAAAAAAAAAACTGTAAGGAACCCGAAGGCTAACTTTTGTAAAAAAAAAAAAAATATATTAAATATCTCGTCAGGTCGGAGCACAGTTTACCAGTTTTTATGAAAGAAACACAAAGTGTAGGACTTGAAGTTACAGTATCCAAAAATGTTTAATTTCTCAGGACACCCAAAAAGTAAAAAGAAGGAAAGAGGAACTCTTTGAAAACTGAATGCTGAAGGGTAAGCATCCAAATTAAGAGAAATTGTGTGCGTTGCAAGACCAAGAGGATTAAAAATGCTAGAAGACACATGTTTACTCCCCTCTCATACATACATACATAAAACTCACTAAAGAATACAAATTTGACTACTGAAGAAAATGACAAGAATAAGCATTACTAAAATCTAGTAAAACTACAAATATTGGGCTGGAGGAATAGCTCAGTGGTTAAAGTGCATGCCTAGCAAGTGCTATGTCAAGCACTAAGTATCTGAATTTGATTCCCCAGCACCACATAAGTGAGGTGTGGTGGCACATGCTTGTAATCCGTGCACATGGGAGGCTGAGGCAGGAGGATTGCCATGAGTTCAAGTCCATCTTGGGCTCCATAGTGAGTTCAGGACCAGCCTGGGCTACAGAGTGAGACCCTGTCTCAATCAATCAATCAATCAATCAATATTTTATTTTAAAAGCAAATAATATTGACTATGTCTTACATAACAGAAATTCCTGCTGAACAACCAATAATGTATCAGACATTATGCATTTTTGAGTTATGCCTCCAAATCTTTGAGTGCATCACTTAAAATTAAGTAAAATACACTCAAAGATTTGGAGGTTTTACAAGCACTTTAACTCGAAAAATTCAGATTGAATACTTGAAACTGGTGAGATAGAAACAGATGAAATCAGGGAGGCAAACAGACAGAGTAAAAAATGATCATTTGAACTCTGAAAATGTAAGGAAAAATATTCATCAAAGGTCTAACTACCAATAGAAAAAAACTAATAGAAAACACCAATAGAAAAAAAGAATTCTTAACAAGCATCATTGAAGACAGCCAGGGAAACCCCCAAAATAGTTAAACTCAGATTTCTATATAAAGAAACAAAAAAAAAAGGCCAGGAAAATGGTGGAAAAAAAGATGAATGGTGGTCAGAAAAGAAATAATAATGACTTATGAGAATTAATTTTTAATAAACATAAACTAAAACTAAACAATATTAACAGCATTAAGGTTTAAATGTACAACAGAAGAATAGTTTTCCTTAGAGGAATACCTGAATTTATGTATTGAAAGGGCCCATAGATATGTGAAAACACTGGACTAGAATGATGCTATGGCTTATGTCCGAAATATCTCCTAACAGTCTCTTTTTCAGAAGTTAGATGTGGTTGGAAGAAGTGAGTTAGTGCAGTGGAGACTTGGAAGAGTGGATTCTTGTCTCTCTCTCTTTGCTTCACTCTTGGCTTTCCAGCTGCCACAAAATGAACAGCTTTCATTCCATAGGCTCTTTCACTATTATTCTTTCTGTTTAGGAGACAACAGATATTCATGGGCTGAACCCACTAAAACTGTGATCCAGCATAAACTTCTCCTTTCGTTGTGAGTAGCAAATGTTTTGTCCTAGCAATGGGAAGAATGGCCAACACAACGTATATTCTATGGGACATATATGATGTAAAAGATCAAGATCAAGCCACACAATCTCTCTATACAAAAGTTGAAGATTACATGTTTGAGCCGATATAGAGTGAAGCGTCTCCTGGAGGGGTGTGTGCTGGCTCTGTCCTCTCTTCTAGACTCTGCTCTGCCATGTCCTGAGGGTCCCTGGCTGTGGCTCTGGCTCCAGCCTGGCCATGTTATTCCACCATTTCTCCAGGCACCTAGTCATGAATGGACTGTGACCTTCTGAAGGTAGGAGCTAAAATGAATCTTTCCTCCCTTATTTTATACGTGCCAGGTATTTGATCACAGCAATGGAAAAATAACTAAATTACCACTATACTTAAAAATAATTCAGAAACTGAAGATTA
Organism: Ctenodactylus gundi; assembly: GCA_004027205.1. NCBI lineage: Eukaryota > Metazoa > Chordata > Mammalia > Rodentia > Ctenodactylidae > Ctenodactylus > Ctenodactylus gundi. The sequence goes on from PVKB01000987.1 coordinate 270,109, forward strand.
AATATAGCACAATTTTTGATACTCTAGTATTAGTATTAATAAAAGAACAAAATATAAAAGAGAGAAAGAGAGCATGTGTGCAGAGGGAAGGGGTATGTGGAAAGAGTAGACATGGAGGAAAAGATAAAGGGAAGTAGAAATAACAAAGGTGATACATCTATATGTACATATATGTATCACAGTTGCATTATATATATATATGCATCGATTCTCCAACTTCAATATAAATCTTGTGTATCACAGGTCTATATTAATAAAAATAATTTTAAAAAAATTTATGATCTATATTTTGTAAGAAAAAATGGATATAAGAAAAAATATATAAACATGATTCTCTAAGCTATAAGTAAGTGAAAAAATCAATAAATTAAAAAGTTTTATTGATTGAGGGGAATGTGTTGGAACATACTTGAAAGAAATAGAAATAATATAGAAAAATTAAAAAGTAGCTGATACTTTTTTGTAAAATTCTGATATTTAGAACAATATATGTTAAGAACTCATATAATCACATAAATAAATGATTGTATGGTGAAATAAGCCCTGGGGAAAGCCAAAATAAAACAAACTGGTAAAGAATGTTCTAACTTTATTGCAAGTAACACAACTGCTCTGAAGATAATAGAACAGAAATGGGTCAACTGAAATAACTTTGGAAACAGTATTCACGTATTTTCAATAATACCACAAATGAAAAGAACTGTGGACAAACGTTAATCTTTAGAAAGTAAATCAGTTTTTTACAGTAGTACAGGCCAAAACCTTTGATTGCAGGGTGTGCGGTAAAGGACCAAAAATGAGAAAATGTATTGGAGATACTGAGAGTCAATTTCATCATTGTTAGAAAAAAAATTTCCATTTAAGCATTGAAATTAGATGTATGAATCTATAAATGTGTGCATCTACAAGCAATATATTCTTTTGTATATGCACAAGGGTGTGATAGATTTAAAAGATCTGTCCATCATCTAAAAGAGTCTGGAACTAATGACATACCAATATAATGAACACATCTAGTATGGGTGTCTTTGTGTCCAAATACCATTCTCTACTTAATAAAGACAAAATATTCCTAGGAATAAGGTCTAATTCAAGACTTGGGGCAGCAGAATTTATGAAGGGGATCCTTGGTGACATTCTTAGTTTTCCTGGTTTCTCTTTTTCTGTGAAAATAGTATTTGTGAATATTTTATAACTTAAGTTATAAAATAACTTAATGGTGATTGCAGCCCACACTCAACAAGTTTACTTGTGCTTGATGAACACAAATAAAGCAATTTTCTCCAATGACTACGGGTTAATGGGAGCATTTCCCGACGTTTTATTGATATGTATACCTGCAAAACGCAAGGTTTACAATGGAGTTCAGCATTATGTGCACATACGTGTCTTGTCAAGGTGACAAGGGCTTTCCCACTCTCCTTTTGTCCCTCTCCCTACCCACCCCTCCCTCCTCCCCCACCCTACTCCCCTCTTTCACTTTGTCTTTCCTCTTAAGTTTCATAAATGTTGTGATCTGGGTCTCTCGTATCAGAGAGACCATTCCATTCGATGTTTCACCTTCTGCTTCTGACTTACTTCACCAAGCATGATGTTCTCTAGTTTCTTCCATTTGTCTGCAAAAGCCTCCACGCTGTTGGATTTTATTGATGCATAGTATTCCATTGTGTATAACTGCCAGATTTTGTGTATCCACTGGTCTGTTGGTGGGTATTTTGGTGCCTTCCATATTAATGGGAGCATTTTAAAGATGACAACTGCTGCTAAAACATTTCATTGTTTTACAGAAGAATGACAATAGAAATTGACCTTTTATAGGGCTTTTGGAAGCTTTAAATGAAAGAATTCAATAGCCAAAGATATAGGGTCCCTCAAGATAGTGATAATACTCTCAATAAAAGTTAAGGCAAGAAGGAATAGAGAGCTATGTAGTTCAGGTAGCTGTTGTTGAAGGAAGTCAAGAAAGTCTTTAAGGGAAGTTTGCAAAGACATGGGTAGTCTAAGGAAAGGACTGGGCACTACAATAATGAGACAAAGACCTCCAGGAAAAAAACAGAGCGAGTATGAAGACAATGCCATGAGCTGGAGATAAGAATCTTTACAAAAGATAAGAAGAATCACCCTAATGATACAAACCAGTGAATATCGCATGACTATAGGCATCTGTATCATGGTAATGAGTTTGACTCTTAACAAGCAAAGCATTGGGATATCATTATGTTTCTAAGCCTGCATGCATGTGAAGAAAAGTGAAAAAAAATAGGATACTATTTATAATTGAAAGAGAAATATCTGAGGTATGGCGAGTTCCTCAGAAACAGAAAGAGTAGGCCTTGGGAGATAAAGAGTCTTTCATAACAGTCAAGGTATGATATAACACATTGAATTACAGAATAAGAGAAGGCTTGGGAAAACATGGATGGAATAGAGAGATTGCATTAGGAGATACAATCCTTGACGTCTGTTATTTTATTGACTAAAGTTTGGGAGAGAAGTTTGTGAAAGGTGAATTTACAGTCTTATTTTGTACAAATTAATCAGCATTTGTACCATTTACCAAGACATGGTAAATGGAGGAAATATGGTATCTGAGGAAAGGTTAGATAAAAAATTAGTTTTGTTGTTGTTGTTGTATCATATGGTGAGCTTGAAGTGCATTTTATATATTCAAAGAAAATATTAAAGAGACATTGTATTCATGGGTCTGGTACTCAAGAGAAAATTTGAGAAAAAGATATGAATGTTTAAATTTTAAGTGATAGATTGCTAAGGAACAGAAGTGCAAATGTTGAAAGTCATGGTTTCTGTCTGGAAACCACGGTGCTCAGGTACAGGTAGAACTGGGGAAAGTGAGTGGGCATCAGCGGAAACAAGAGATGGGTCACTTGAACAAAACAAAAAACAAAGGGTGGCTAGTGCAGCTTTCCAAAAGCCAGCCGAGGTGTCTTTGAGGAAAAAAAAAAAAAAAAGATGAGAAATAATGCAAAACTATACAGCAAGTTCAAGGAAAAGGAAAATATTAAGTACTATCTAGTGGATTTAATACTACGAAATTTTATGTATTTATTTGTTAATTGTTGGAACTAAAGTATGGTAAGGGGGGGGCTGTTCTTTTAAAAGAAACAATGCACTGAGGAAAAGATTGAATCAGATAAGTCTGCCTACATGTATCAACTTACACCAGGACAAAAGAAAAGCTATTATACAGATTAAAATTTGTATCTTCCAATATCTAATTTTATAATTAAAATACAATAATAAAATTTAGAAGTTATCATTGATTTAATATTATGTAATCCAAAGTCATATTCATGTTTTATTAATTGTCGAAAATAATGACCTTAGTTCATGTTTAACCCAGAAGCTGATACGGGATTGCAGTTCCCCCCGGGGTCTTGCTTCTGTATTCTCTTTATGATCTATCCCAGGCTCTGTATCTGCCTTAATATGCTCCATATTGCTGACATGTCAGTCCAGCCCAGTTCCGTTGTAGAAGGGCCCTAAATGGGTTGGTCTACAGACTGCTCAGGACTCGTTGTTGCCATGGCAGTAGGAGGGAGACATTTCTTCTCAGCACACAATGTCAGGAAGCATATAACATGGATTCGTCCAACACTTGGTGACACTTCTCCACATAAGATCTCAATATGTGAGAGGGAATTAAGAGATTTTCTCTTGGTGGCTTTGCAGTTAAAGTCATGTGATTAAAATATATATAAGAGGCCCCTTGAAGCTTAGAGCAACTCCACCAATGTGTGGCTTGACTGACTCCATTCTTACATTTGCAATGAACTAGAATCTGTGCAAAATCTGAAAGATGCAGAAAGCAGATCATTTATGTAAATCCTCCAGATGAGAATGTCAGTTGATCAACACCTCAGAGTGGGACCTTGAGTTCAACCGTAATCTAACCTGTACCTTTGCCCTACAAAACCAATAACAACAAATATTGTTGTAAGTGTTTAGATGACTGTCTCATATTTAGCCGGTGGCCGTGCCTTCAAGCAAAGCATTATGTCCTTTTGACATGTCATGTCATCATTTTTAATGGGTTTGCTTGTGTTCCGGTGCATGTATGAACACACACACACACACACACACACACACACACACACACATACACACACGCACAATATTTCAAATTGATTTTATAACTTATCCTCACCAATCTGCAAGGATCACTATTTCCTTTTAGTGAAATAAGTTATTTAGAAGATCTCTGCTTATTTATCGACTTACTTATTTTTTGCAATGCTAGGGGCCAGGGCTTTCACAGTATTTTGAGACAAGGACTCATTAAGTCACTAAATTGCCCAGGCTGGGCTCCAACATGCAATTCTCCTGCCTTAGCCCCCCTGAGTGCTAGGATGACAGGCCTGAGCCGCCAGACCTGGCTAGATCTGTCATTGTGATTTTAACATACTCAAACTGCCTTCCCCAACACACAAAACAAATACACTCACAGACATTAAGTGATGTTTCATTTACTGTCTGAGCATCTTATAAAGAATACTGTGATAGACATAGTATAATATGACCATTTTGTATTCATGGCAGGATGTTTTTGCAATTCACCTAAGCTGATGAACATAGGCGTAGCTTGGTTTTATATTGCATACCAGGCTGAGACCACGGCTGCTTCGCAACTTTTTAAACACTTAATGATGTCAATTTTTTTTAAATTGACAAATAAAATGGGTGTAAAATAAGTCCTTCTGATCTAGTTCACTTTTCTCTGTGTTCTAATACAATTGTCTATACTTTAATAAATAAATTGTTTTTGAAAACCTTCTTACCAACTTTCTAGTAGCTTGTCTTATCTTACTAATTTATTATTTATTTATGTGTTTTAAATTTGTTTTCCTTTTTCATTTATATATGTTACAAATCTGTTTTTTTTTACCATATGCTTTCTTTTCATTATTTTTAAGCTAATATTCCCACACAGATACTGTATAGTATATTGTTTCCCACTAGTGGGTATGTGGAACCTTAGATCACCATGATGGGGCTTGATCTGACCGGCTTGTTGTCCTTACAGAAAAACAGAGAGCAGGAGCCTTTCTTTCCACGTGAAAAAAAAAAAAGAGAGGAAAGGTCCTGTGAGGACGCAGCCAATAACTAGCCATTTGCAAATCAAAGAGATGGGACTTCCCAGAAGTCAGGTCTAGGGGCCCCTGAGGGCTTGGGTCTCACTTTCAAGAGCTGTGCAGAAGATGAAGCTTACTCTTTAAGCTACTTAGTCTGGGAATCTTGTTATAGAAGTGCAAGCTGATGAATAACAGTGTCACTTAATGAATATATGAATAGGGTTTTCAACTTACCCAAATTCTGAAATTCATCAATAATTTCTTCATATCAGTAATAAATTTTGTCTACAAATTTCTCGTTAATTTCATAAAAATATTCTATGTTCTTTCTAAATGATTTAAAATTTACCCTTTTCACTTAAGTACTCAAGTAATTATCTAGAATTAATTTTCATAACGTGTGAATAATCTCATGAGATAATTTTATATAAAATATATAGCATGTGCTGTATTCAATTCATCATAACATTATATATATTTGCTTATTAAATGGTTATTTTTCACCTTACCTATTAAAGCATTTATTTGTTAATGCTCTATGATCTTAGTACACGTGTCTTAACATCTGAAAAGTAGAATTTCTCAATTTGCTTTTTAAGAAAAATCTTGTTATTTTTGTTACTTTTGCACAGAACATTTCAATCAGATGGCTAATTTCATTAAAATTCTATTACAGTTTTGATTATAATTTCATTGATGCATAGATCAATATGAAGAAAATGATCACATGTTGTAGTGATTGTCCATAAATATGATTTGCCTTCTATTTTAATTTCCCTTACAATTTTTTCTTGAAGTCTTGCACACTTTTATTATTTTTATTCTCAGTTATGTTGTATATTTGGTGCTCTTGGAAAGAAATATTTTCTTTAAATGTATTTTCTGAGTTATGATGGTGAGTAGAAATGCAATTGATTGCATATATTGATCTTACAGTTCAGAGCCATATTGATGCACGCTCTTATTAATACTAATAATTTGTCTGTTAATGCTGTTGGTTTCTATGTAAACAACTGCAACATCTAAATTAAGTTTACTTTGCTTGCATTATTTTTTTCATTAATATGACATTAATTTATCTTTTCCTATCTTACTTTGCTGGGTTCTAGTGTCTACCATGCTGTTGACGGCACATGATGATAACTAATATCACCACCTTATTTTTCATTTAATATTTTGCAATGTTTATTGATAATGTGTAACATTTTCAGAGATTTTTTGTCATTGTTTTACTTTTGTTTATTGTGCAGAACCGCAGTTACTTATTGCTTCTTTTACCAGCTGAGGAAGTTTCATTCTGTATCATATTTATTAGGATTATTTTATCATATACTAATAATTTCTAATATTTTCTGTATCTCTTGTGATATTCTTATTGCTGTCTGCTTTTTAATCCATTTATTTAAAATACTAGACTATTGAATATTAAGTATGCATTTCTAAGTATAAGCCTTTTTGGCAAACTGCTGAATTTGTCTTATTAGCGTCAAATTAGGATTATATTTCTTCAAGTTTGAGAATATTTTTGCCTGCAATTTTCTTCTGTTCTACTAGCCTAAATGTGCTGGTGGGATAAGAATTACGTGTTCCTTAAACGTTTGTCAGGTGTTTGCACAGCGATAATGCCCAGACCCCTGAATGCAAGCGAGTCTGCCTTTCTCTGACTGCAGAAGGCCATTGGGCCCATTTTCTGACAGTGCAGTAATGCCAGGGAGAAAAAGCCCCTAAGAATCTCAGACGACCAGTAATAGGTTAGTACCAATGTAAGAATATCCAGTTTCCTTTCTCCCTCTCCCACGTGAGAAAATTTGGAAGGATTGGCCGCATAGTCACTCAGAGTTTCTTCTTAGTATCCAGCTATTTCCTACCAGCAATCTGATCCCCAAATCGTCTTCTATTGAGGTTTTTTTTCTTTTTCCTTCCTCCTTCTCTTTCTTACTCTAATCAGTGATTCTTGGGAGAATTTCCCAAAAAAACAGCTTCATTCAAATCCCTAGTTTCAGTTTGCCTTCGGGGGAATAATAAGACAAAATCCTTCCCTGCAAAACTGGATGAATATAATGTTTTTCTCTTGGGAAGGATTTTCAGCTATTTCAAGATCTTGATGGTTTTGAAATACTTAATTATTATAATAATATTATAGGAGAAGATTTATACCTTTGACAATTCTTCTAAATTTCACATAACTTTTCAAATGTATTGGAATAAAGTTGTTTATAATCTTTTCCTATTCTCTCTCTCTCTCTCTCTCTCTCTCTCTCTCTCTCTCTCTCTCTCTTTTTTTTCTCTCTCTCTCTCTCTCCTTTTATGTTTGTTTGTTTGTTTTTACCATGAAGTTTCACTCAGTGGTCCAGGCTAGACTTGAACTCACTGTGTTGCCCCGGCTGGCCTCCGTCCTCAGCCTCCTGAGTGCTGTAATTACACGTGTGCTCCACCATGTTGGGTTTATAAACTGCTGAGGATTCCACTCACGGCCTCGTGCTTGCTTGGCAAGCACATTAAAAGCTGAGCTACGTCTGTAAACCTCCTACTCACTTTTTAATATTTCTACTACAAGTCTTCCTATGGTACTCTTTCTAAAACTAACACTCATTCATTTTCTTGATCACTCGTAAAGAAGGGTTAGCAATGTTATTAGTCATTTTAGTGAGTGCTTATTAGCTGCAGGGATTATCTTGATTATTTTTATATGTCATTCATCTCTTCTTTCTTTTGGGAGTTAAACACTTCCCTGTTTATATGATGCTTACATTCTTGGTACTTAGATCACTGATAGTTACCTCCGACTTTTTCATACAAACATTCATGACTATCTTTTGTGTGGTTATCAACTTCTTCCTACAATGTGCTCTGTCATTTTTTCCTTCTTTATTGTTTTTCTAAATATTTTGATTGTCCACTGAGTTTTCTACTAGGAATTATGCATTATTTAGAAACTTAATTGAATATTCTATGTAGTCTGTTAATGTTTTGCTGTTTAAGTTTTCATTTTATTTCATAAGGAATATTCAATAAACTGTCTTGTCTGCAAAGAAAGAAACAGATTCTTTAATATAAGTTGAGATGTGTTTTAGTCCTAATTTGAGATGAATTTACATACAGATCCTAAATGTGTTAGAAAGAAACTTGTGTTTTTTGCTTGTTGGGTTCAATATTGCTTACGCCTTCGATTCAACCCAAATTTTGAACACTGTTGTTTATTCTGTTTTTTACTGCTTGTGCTTGGTTTCTTGTTGTTACTATGTTAACTTTTGCATTTTTGTGTTAGCTTTATTTATTTCTTCTCACTGTTTTGTAAATTTTATTTACTATATTAATATATTTTATCATTTAATAAATTTAACATATTATTTAATATGTTTTAAATCTTTTAGAATTAGGTGAATACAAATTTAGAATTTTTATGTCATTGGCAAGAATAATTTTGATGTATTTATACAATTTATTTTTGCAAGGTTATATATTATATGATATTGGCATATCAAATCATCTAATATTCAGTTAACATTTTCTCAATATATATTTTCAAGTATTTTCTTATTTGAGGGTATTTATATTCTAATTAGATCTCTGATATATAGAACAGAGTTGTAATATACAGTTCTGTTTTCCATATAATCAGGTAATCTTTTATCTTAATGTGAGTTTTCACACTAGTTATAAAAATAGTAACTGATGTTATACTTGGGTTCCTCTTAATTTATAATGCTTTCAATATTTTTGTTTCTTTTGTCTCTTTTCTTAACATTGTTATTGACTTATTTTGCTTATGGTCGTTTTTACATTGTATTTATGCTTACCTGAGGAAAACTTAATGCATATTTAAAATAAGAAAGACAATTTTAACATCTTGATATAAAATTTCTGGTCACTGTGAATTAGCAGAACAGTTACTGATTGAATCAATGAAACTTATACTTAAGGATTTCTGCTTCCACTTTATTTTCATTTTGTAAAGATTTTTACTTTAAAAGATAATGTTCAGGAAATCTCCTACAAGGCAGTAATAAAAAGCCAAACAATCTCATTAAAAATGAGCAAAACAAGCACTTTACAGGAAAAGATACAGGAATATATATTAGGCAAATAAACAAGTACTAACTACTATTAGTCATTATAGTTTATTTATAATAACACATATTTATAAACTCATAAGAGTGGCTAAAGCTTTAAAGTATGGTAAAAATGAGAAACTAGATACCAAAAACATCGTTGAAAACATTGTGCTATTTTATCATACACCTAAGCATACATATTTCTACCAAATAGCTAGTAATTTATTCCTATATATTTGTTCCAGAAAAACAAAAACACAGTAACACACACACCAAAAAAAAGATCTCCCTATATAAAATGTTGGTAGCAAGTTTGATCACTATGAAAATCTGGAAGTACTGCCAAGTACCCATCAATAGTAGATGACTAAACAAAAGATGGTGTGTTCATTTAATGAAATATTACTTAACAGTACAGAGGAGTGCATTTCTTATTCACAGGAAGCAGGAGTGAATCTCAAAAAGCACAGTAACCCAAAAAGAAAGACTTAAGTGTTGTATATGTCTACATTAAATTCCAGATCCGTGGAAACAAATTTCTGAGGAAAAAAGTCAGTACAGTGATTGGCTGTGGAGGATGGGGAGTTTCACAGGGACAGGACAGAAGGGAACTTTGAGAAGGTCAGAAATGTTGCATAAGTTAGTCATGTCACTTTTGTCGAAATTCAGTGATGGTTAAGACTAATGAATTTTATTTTATTTTATTTGCATATTTAGGTATTGTAGCATAGAAGAAAAATTGCAAACAAGTCGAACTCTTGCTGATAATGTGCTCTGGGTGATGCGGACTGAGGGTGCTGTTGCTGCATTTCTTAGAGCGCTATGAGGGGACCGGGAGAGCAGATGAGCTGGGGGACGACACGCAGGGAAATGTTTGCAGTGTGATCTGAGCGTGTTCGTGTGCAAATCTAAACCTGCCACTGTTGTTCTATGTTCCGAAATTGTCGCCGTAATATGTGGGAGGAGAAGCACCTGGAAGAAGAGAAATTGAAGGTCAGCTCTTCATTGACCTTTTTAAATCATCCCGCACTCCCCTGGAATATAATCTGAACACAGCACATTAATAAACAAGCAAAAATTAATAGCAAGCCTTTCCTCTGTTCAAAAGCGTCTCATAATTTCTCATCTGTATCGGAATGAAAAATAAACTCCACAGCTGGGCAATGTGTATCACGTCTGTGATCTCAACTTAGTGAACAGCTACGGCAAGAGGACAGCTTCAGCCCAGAGGTCTGTGACTACTCTACTGCCCCGAGCAACATAACAAGACTGTCAAACCCGCCAAACACACGGACAAACAAACAAAAACCTAACATGTTCCTAGTAGTCTTGACCTTCTTACTATTCTTTCTTGATGTCAGGTAGAACAACCAAGTAAGACTCCCCCCGCTGTCATCAAGCACACCCTGCCATTTAGGCCTCGGGGTTCATTTGGATTATGCCCTGCAACTGGACCACGCTTCTTCCAGACCTCAACAAGGCGAAGGGGACCTTTGCCGCTCTCAGCCCTCCCTCTGGCTTTAGAAGCCCACAGGGTCTTTCTTGCCTACTCTATCTACAACACCTGCCACAGGTCCCATGTACACAATCTCTCTCTCTCTCTCTCTCTCTCTCTCTCTCTCTCTCTCTCTCTCTCTCTCTCTTGCTTTTTACTCTTTTCTAGCATTCGTGTATAATAGCATGCTATATTCGTATGTATTTATCTTGTTTCTGTCATTCTTGTCGCATGCAAACCACCCCCACAGAGGGCATGCCTGTGTCCTGCTTGTTGCGTTTCTCCAGCAGCCACAGCGGGACTCAGCACGTAATGCAAACTCAGTAAGTATTATTTGAATGAATAAATGACCTATCATGTTTATCCATTAACTCAATGCTCGTTAATAAACAATTTCTTATACCTATACCTATCACAATCTATCGGGGCACCAAATTAGAGAAAATCTGGAGAGGTGTCAAGCTGGGAGTAATGTTTTCACTGGCTACTTGCTTCTACGTATCATTAATCAATTGAGTCATCATTGTCTCTCCCTCCTACTATCATCCCTTAATGTAAAAAAAAATTGGTATTATGGTTTGGATTCAGACTGTCACCAAATCCTCCTGCACTTGGATGTTACGGATTGTCTGTGGAACCATGAGCTGTTAGGAGATGGGGACCTGGTCTGGAGGGGTGGATTAGATAGCAGGAATGTGGCAGGTCATAGATTGAATGTATGTGGCCTGGACTGCAAGTATGTATGTGGTGGAGGCTTAATCCTGGAAGGGGTGGAACACTGAGCGTGGACTCCCCAGGTGTGGGACCTGGGAGGGGACCTGGAGGGATATCTGATGCTTCCGTCTTTCTTCTGGGCTGGGCTTGGCTTCCTCGTTGCCCTGCTGTGAGAGGCAGCCTCCCCCATGTCTTTCCCTGTCGTTGCCCCATCCATGAACTGACTGTGACCTTCTGAAACTGAGAGCTAGAATAAACTTTTTCTCCCCTTATTTGCATATGTCAGGTACTGAGTCACAGCAATGAAAAAGTACGTAAGACAACTAGTGATGCACTGAGCCAGGGACTTCACAAATGCAAATGCATGGAACACGTTTGGATCCCTGGAGGAACAGTCCCATGGGCAAATTTCTATCTTCTTTCCTTTCCTCTACATGCATTTCTGTCTTAGTCACTTTTTTGTTGCTGTGACTCCATGCCCAATATCCACAACTCAAGGGAGGAACGATTATCACTCGAGTTCAAACTTTCAGAAGGTCTCGATCCATTCATGAGCGGCTAGCAATGGTGGAGACACACACAGCACATGTGTAGCTGCACGGAAGCTGTTCACGGTATGGCAAACAGGAACCCACGTGAGCAAGGAAGGGCAGAGCTAGCTTATGTCCTTCCCGCGATCTTCCCTTTCCTGGAATTCTGGCTCTTCTGACTGGGACACGCCTCTTAGTGGTTTCATTGCTTTTTCACAACATCCACATACATGAGGCTTTAGGGAACATTCTGGGTCCAAAACATAACAACAGCGTTTGGTTATGTATTTCATGTTTTATTTCCCTCACTTGCCTTTTTTCAAGCTCACAAATGGAAAGATTCATTTAGATCACTAGCAAAAATGTTGATCATTATATCTGAATTTAGTTACAGTATGTGTATAGTCATTAGAACACATCTCTGGTTAGATGAATCCAGGGATCAAATTGTGGATCTATTGTTTTATAACTGAATTATTAAATACTGTTCAATATGGATCCTGCACATAAAAATGAAGAATAAAAACAAGACTTGCGCAGAGTTCTTTTCATTTTGTTTCCTTCTGCTTTGTTGTTGCTGTTGCTGTTATTTTGTGATAAAATCACATGGGAGGAACCATTGGATGCACTTATCGCCATGTCTGGCTCTCAGGAAGTGTCTGATAATTGACTGCCTTTGCTTTCTTTCATTGGTTTCAGGACCACTAGGTGAATTTACCTGTGAATTCTAAATATTTCTCTTCAAACGGTCTGTCAACTTGATATTTTATAATCAGAGATAATTATGCTTGGTGTATTACAAGGTATAAATTGATGTGAGCTTGGAGACAGATAAGATCAGTTGCTGAGTTCCTTCTTGCCTGATTTCTACTGCTCCACCCTGCCCCTCAGCTACCTCCCAGCATATCTCATCACCAGGCCCACATAGGTGACAATGACAAAAAGGCCTGTGCTGGGAACAATATAGTGGGTAATAAATCAAGGCCAGGAGGGGGGCGTAGCACGCAGGATGGGAGGAGGGGTGACGGGGTATTGTGAATAATCAATGCAACAGACTCTGTAAGAACATGGCAAAACATCTTACTTAACATGCTTAATAAAGTCGGAGAGGCGAAAGCAGTGGTAATAGGGACACCGGCGCAGCGTTGCTGGAGAGCTCCCTGCAGGGCCGCCAGGGCAGCTGTGGGAAGGGAGGAGAACGGGTGCTGCTGTGCTGGCCTCTGTCAGGACGGTATAGCATATATGATCCTCCCACTACTGCCCCTCCTGTGACAGTTTCAGAGATGGGGGTGGGGAGAAAGAGAGAAGCAGGTTTTGGAAAGTTTGTGACTGTGGTCGAATGCAACAACAGGTAGCAAAACCTCTACAAAACAAGGAAAACCACTCCCAATTTGTAGGTAAAGATAAAAGAATAACCAAGGATGTAAATGCCTAAACTGACACATGGCTGGCACTTCTTTAAGATAACAGTAGAAGAAAGGATTTGCTGGACTGCAGGCTTCTTTTTTGCTGCTGTTATTACGGTGATTTTTGTTGTTATTTGTCGTTGTTGTTGTTGGGTACTCCCCTCACCCTGGCTCACACCCTTCTAGTTTTGACCAGGAAGGGAGCAAGAACTCAGGGACAGTCACATCCATGGTGAGTGGCAGGGTGGAGACCAGAGTCCAGCAAGCCACGTGGCTGCGGACGCATGCGTGCAGCAGCACCCCAACAGATAGCGGACAGCAGCAGGCGTGGGGCGAACAAAGCTTCACTTCCTGTCTGCGTCCTCCTGTGCAATTCTATTGGCTCTGCCGATTGACTCCGGAAGGAGTTCCACTTCCTGAACCATGCCTGCTGCTGCTGGCCATTTCAGAGCTATCCCCCAACAGCACACGGCGCAGAAAGTGCACACCTTACTCCTCCCCGACCCCCACCCCCATCATCCCTGATCCTTGAGAGAATGGTCTTCAACTAAAGTGGTCCCTGGTGTCGAAAAAGTTAGGGACCGCTGCTCTCGGCTACCAGGTTAATACATTAAATTATATAAAATGCCTTGGACTCGGGAGCTACTCCATAGCAGGCGATCACTGCCTCTTTCCTCAGCTCTATCCTCTTTTGCTTTTCTTCCACATTCTGCATTTAACAAGAGAAGAAAAATGAGTGCTGTAGACAGAACTTAAAGACAGGGATCAAAAGCTGACTCTTTCACGAAACAAACGTACAATTTGAGGAAAATCACTGATCTTGAGTCTTCCTTCACTTCTAAATTGAGTAATTAGTTTTGACGGTTTAAAAGTCTAATAATCTTAATTTAAAATATTTTCATTTTCAGATTGAATATGACCTGTCAGCACCTTGGGGAAAATAGGGGGCGGGGAACACAAAGAAAAACAAGACTATGATGATATTATAATAACATCTTGTCCCTTGGCAGCTCAGAATAACTGTGTATTGTTAAATTCCGTAGTACTGTCTTAGCAAGGCGAAAACAAATGTAATGTTTGCTAATTGAACTATAAAAATAATAATTACCTTTGATGTAGAGAAACACAAAGTCACCCACAATGAGCTCTGATTGTATAACTGGAAGCAGTTAGCATGAGAAGCCAAACTAGATCTGAAGGTTGCCGTTGAACTGTATCTGGGTGGGGTTAAATTACATCAGGCATGGGGTGCTTGCTGGATGCCAGGAGAGAGGGGGCACACAAGGACTGATGAGTAAACATCTGTGTCCACAGAGGATGATAGCATCTGCAGCTTGTGGAGGGGTGGGGACAGTAACAGTCAGAGTTATTATGCTGCCTCCCCCCAAGTAAACAAGATGTTGCTAAGATTTCCAGGGTAGTCTTCAACATTTAGACCAAGTGAACCTCCTGCCTCATCGCTGAGGTTAGGATACAGGTGTGTCCTATGAGGAGAGGCTCTTAATCAATTCAAAATATTATCTATACTGTTGGAACTTACAGTTGCTTGATAGCTTTGTGTCCCTCAAAGATGTACCAAATATCAGGAGGAGCATGAATCTACCTCCAGAGATTTACAATGCTGAGTTCAGAGCATAGGGCACACTCCGTTCTCACGTCTTGGCCTAGCAGGCTCCGGATAGGGGGACGTGAATAACACGGAGCATGTGCCTCCGGCCATTTACAACAATCCCAGGCCCGCAAAGTCAGTCGTGGAGATGGGCACTGTCTCTGAGTCGGTGGACCAGCAGAGTATTTAAAACATCATCGATTAGACGCTTTCTCCACCTGCCATGGACTAAACACGCATGCCGCCCTGCTCCACATAGCATGTGTGGAAGATAAGAAATCAAAACGGTGGTAACAGAAGAAGGAGGCTGTGGAAAGTGAATAGAACATCAGCCCCCGAAGGCAGGAGGCCCAGAGGGCTGCTTTGCCCTTTGTACTGTGAGTGGACCAGGCAATATACTAGGAAAGTTTCCAACCAGACTGAAGCCGCCAGTGGCTTGATCTTGGAATTTTTAGCCTCTGAAAGTAAGAGAAATAAATCTCTGCTTAGAGGCCACCTAGTTTATGGTGTTTTGTTACAGTACCCAAAATGGAGTAAGACTACTGTTCTCAGCATGGCGAGAAATTCTGAGCAAGAGAGAAAGGCCAGGCTTGACTCAAGCTATGGAGCAGCAGGTGAGTAGGGCTCTGAAAACGTGAGCACCTGAGACTTCCCTGCGCCGTGCCCTCTAGAGCTCTCTTGAGTGTTTATTCTCCTCCACACACCTACGCCGCTGTCTCCTCCTAGACAGTCTCTGGGTTCCTCCTGGACATCACCTGAGCTAGTTTCGTTTATTTGCTTGTTTGTTTGTTTTTCTCCCGACTCCTCCTCAAGCCTAACAGTGATCAGGACAGAAATTGGTGCTCAGGAGATGATTGCTGATTGAAGGATTAGACTGAAGGATTTGATTGCTTGACTGATTTGAAATAATTTGTCTAAATCAAGTGTAGACAAATTCATATAGAAACTTAGAAGAGAAGCCATTATATCATCTAGTCTGAGATATGTGAGAATTTTTTCAGGGCCTCTTGTCAGAATATTTTCAATGAGTATTTTATTATACAACAAATTCTCTTTGGAGACCCCCTTCCTCCTGCTTCCAATTTCTGTTGGCTGCTAATTTTAGTCCTAGCTGTGCTTCCACCAGAGTCTGTACAATTTTACTTCCCATCTCTCACTGGCCCCCTCCCCAATCATATCATACCCATTTTTTTTTTTTTTTTTTTTTTTTTTTGCAGAAGGCAAAATATAGAAACAAGCATCTGTTTGGACAAAATCAGTTTTCACTTGTAAAAAATGGTTGCTTTCTAAAATCACAAGCAACAAGAAAAAATGTCAGGAAAAAGGAACCAACTGTTGGAGGGGTAAGAAAATCGTCACTCCATAGTTAGATGAGCTAAGGAAGAGACTTGCTAACGATGAAGTAGACAGGACAAAATGTGACTTCGGATGAACCCTGAATTCCAGTCCTCCTAGGCTGCTTTCAGCCTTAAAAACGCAGAAGAAAAGGAAGTAGGAGACAGCCAACACCACTTTTGTGCTTTGAGCTAATATGGAGGATCACCGATATGAAGAAGAGGTGGCTATTAATTTTTTATCAAGTCATATTCAAGGGACATTTCTCCATTCGATACAGAAAAGAAAGTTACACAGACCCCTCCTTCTAAATAGTGCTGCTTTCAAAGCCTACAACAAATTTAAGTACAATTTTAATGATGCATTGTAGAAAACATGTCACGTGAATAGTCCACATTTTAATTCCTGGGTCTTTCTATTATTATTTTTAACTTCATGAACCTCTTGGGCAACTAATTTTCCTTTGAAGTCTTGAAATTTCATCTTTGGCATGGAGTTGGAAGGTTCTTTTTTATGTCTTATTTGAAAGAATTTAAGGTAAGAAGCCCAACAATTTCACTCAACAAGTATTTATTAGTTACCACTTCCCATTTGCCAGGCATCAGACATGAGGAAAAAAGATGCTAACTTCACTGAACAGCTGTAGCCTAGAGACAGAGACAGGAAACTTCACAGACAGCAATAAGATCTATGAAAAAGTGATGAACAGGGGACAGCTGGAATAAGAGCAAAGACTGTGCAGGTTTCTAAGGCTTTTGAAAAGTCTTTGTATACATCTTTACACACTTCTTATGGCATCTAGCCCAGGGTCCTTGTCGAGCAGAATCTCAATACATGTTGAACAAATAATCAAATTTGCAAAAGTCTCGGCATTTTATGCCAAAGCTGATAATTATTCTACTAACTTTGGATCCACAAAACTAGACTCCAAGTCTTAAGAGAACAGGTTTGAAATGTCTCAGAATATTTCAGGGTTTTTTTTAAGTTTATTTTAGAAAAATATTTTGTAGTCTCTCATGCATTCCACTTTTGCCATCAGTTCTGAGGCAAAAATTGAAAATAAGAAGCTATATGAAGATTTTAGGAGTTTGTGTTCTCTAGAGACTTAGTAACATCTCAATAAGTTTACTAGTGTTGAAGTAATAATTTTCCTGTGTTAACTGCCTTTCCTCAAACAGAATCAACATAATTATCCCAACTATTGATTTCTGCCTGAACTTTGTAAGAATGGGTCTACAACTATGCTGTTTGACCTTAAACAGTACAGAATTTACAAGTATTTATAATATTCAGAGTTATATGGCTTAAACATATGTTACAGAACATTACAGAAACATGCTTAATCAAATATGCCAGTGGGAGGTTATGGGATTTATGTATGATCGGTGCATAAATTGAGCAAGAATCCCTGAAAGAATCCCTGAAACTTTGGAGGCAACTGATGTGGGAGAGAAAGGAGATAAATGGATAACATAAAAAAATCAAAGACATGAATGCAATAGCACAATATTAACGAATATCAGAAGGCAGTGGAATTGAAATATCCTTTGAAGAGTGTCTCTTAATTATGAAAGAGAAAGACGTAACTTCCTACCAGGAACACCAGTACCTTGAGAATCTTTCCTGCCTCTCTCATTCTATTTTAGCATATTCCTCAATGACTAATCAGCATCCCTTAAGCCGGGATTACATTTTCTGATCCTTACACATTTTTGTCACTTTTTTCTCAATTTCTTCAGAAAAACAGACTTTATCTCTACTTGCCATTTAATTCTTAGAAAACTAATAGTAATTCCTCTGTGACAGTGGTTATCTGAAAGATTCTTTTCATTCTGAGATCAACCATCATTTATTGCCTGTGTAATATATATATATATATATATATATATATATATATATATATATATCACTAAAATTTTATTTATTTTTTCAAACTGAACTTAAAATAGAAATTGCAAACATATCCTGAGAACAGTAATTGTCTTTTCCTACCTTCCAGTGTTTAAGTATATATATTTCTATACAGTTTAAGTACTTAATAGACATTATTAATTAACTAGCAGACCAAAAAAAAAAAAAAAAAAAAAGACAGAGTGCGGGCAGATGTCCTTTCCAGGCTCCATCTCCACACTGCGTAGTTTTCTGCACGTACTTTCTCTTTTGAGACCGTGTCTGATCCCACGTGGGTCTCTCATCCTAGCTCTGACATCGCTTCATTATGGAAATCCAAGAATTACTTGAATTCTTGAGTCTTCAGAGTCTTATTTGCAATTAAGTAATAGAAATCACCTCAAAGAATTTACTTAGAAGAATTGGTCTATTAAAAATCTGTAATAAATTCTCACCAATTGCTTTATATTTTCTCTTTACATTTTCCAGAGCCAGCAACGGGAGCAAAGAGGCCAGATTCTTTTGAGGCAAATGCAAATGGACAAGAGAGTCGAGAAAATGGATCAGAAAGAGGGAGGAAGGCAGTGACAAGAAGAAGACAATCTGGTCGCATGGAACACTAAGTGGCTGCAATATTGCTCCTTTTGGCATCAGGATCTCGATGCATCTGAGTACTGCTGAAGGCTACTTTACTTAAAATAATTCGTCCTCCAGAGCAGCCAGGATCTGCCAAAGCAGACGTCATTTTTCGGTTCCTTGCAGACTGAATTTGGACATGGCCCATCCCCTAGAATTCTCATCCTTTCACATCATTGTAAGGCACGTGTAATTACATTCTTAGGAGAACCAGGATGTGGATTCTTGCAACCGTGGAAGTGGATGAGGAGCTGGGTTCTGGAGATAACTGAGTTCAACTGAGGAAAGGAAGTTTGCAGCCCACGACTTGGAGTCAGAACTTTTTTCTTATGCCTGTGGCTGACTGTGGACACCAGTGTCCCATGCCAAGACAGCATTTAAATACCAAGAGATGAGATACATCACTGCACAGGCGTGATGCCTGGCACCCACACTATCTCCAGATGGCTTGATGTGCAGAAATAGCCTTTAGGATCAAACTCAATGTGGCGAAGTCCAAACTCGTGATCTGTCCTTCGGGGCTTCTCTGTGGAATAACACCCCTCTGCTTCTTAGGAGCACAGCTCACAGTCTGTTAGGGTGTAGTTGGATAGCAGAAATTTCACCTCTTACCAACAACATAAACACAGTCACCCCACCTTTGACACACTGTACCAACCTTCTCAAACAGGATCCTCTCCCTTAAGTGGTTCCAGTTGAGGAGAGGATAAAAGATTGTACGGGAAAGCCTCACGATTTCTATGGGTTTGCATAGGCAGGCCGTGTAGATTATGTACACAAAGTGATAAAGAATATCAAAGCAAGAAGCTACATGTTGAATTTGTGTGGAAAACCCAAAGACAAATATCACAGATATTAACACCAGAAGTTTCCTTTCAAAGTTGGGTTGTCTTCAAGAGGACTTTCTGTGATGGTAAAATATCATTTTTGCAACATCTGATATTATCACCATTAGCTGTGGTTGCTATGTGCACTTGAAATGTGGCCACTGGGACTGAATGACTGAATTTTATTTTATTTAATACTGATTTGAATAGCCATATGAAACTATTGGTTTCCATAGTGTACAGTGCTGTCCTTGAGTATTTAGCCTCACGCACAGAGATATGGAGGTGGCTTAGTTCAAAGAGTAACTTATTTACAAGTGAATTCTAAGTTTTTGTCTGGGAACAATTTGACCTCATGCTGACTTTAATACAAACATAAAGCACTGTTCTCATGACACTGGATAGGTGCAGTCCTTCTCAATAAGCTTTGCTTATCTTAACAAAACTAAAAAATCTAAGATCAAATTTATAGGTTACAACACTCTAAGCATCATGAAACTATAGACTCCTTTAGTCTTATTAACTTACGTGCAACACTTCAAATGGCAAATGAAGAGGAAGTGAACAAATCAATTGGCAAATATATGAAAGGGCAAAGACATCCTGCATGTTATCGTGAAGAACTTGGCTGAGTAAAACGAGCTAGTGTTTGTCATAAGACTTCTGTTATCTCAAAGAGGAAAATGGCTAACTTACAGTACAGGCCTGGGTCAACCTGATTCCAACACAAATGTTGACATATTTTAATCATTCATTCATATTTATTGAATTCTAGCCTTCCCAGTTAACTCTGTGTAACCAGGATTTTGCCCACTTACTTATTTTTTAATCCCACAGAATGCCTGTCATAGGAAAGAGCACATACCAACTTCCCCTAAACTTTCATAGTTGAATTATATGTGAAGGGAGAAAGAAGTTTTCCAGGAATCCCTAATCTCTCCAGGGAACAAGTCATAAAAAAACTACAATATGTGCTGTCTTTTGTCTTCTATGTAGTTTACCAGACATAATTTTGCAATGCAAATTTTGTATTTCTTATAAGAAATATTTAGGATCAAAAGTATTTTGGGATTTTGGAATAGATAAATAGATATCTTTGTACTGACCCAAATCTAAACATAAAATTCATTTTTACATATACCTGATTTCCTTAGCATGAAGATAATTTCGGGCAATATTTTTATTGTGTCTACTTTTTTATATGACTGGTCACATGAGGTGAGGCATGGAATTATCTACTTCTAATCTTGCCAACCCTAAAATAATTTCAAATCTTGAAGCATATCGTATTTGATATTATTTGATTAGAGACTCAATCTGTACAAGGAACAAAAGTATCTTCTTCACTTAGTGAGTATTTTTAGTGTTGGCAGTACAGAGTTCACATTACCTTTTTTATTTGTTTTCTTTCTTTGTGTGTGTGTTATTGTTAATTAAACCTAAGGCCAATCCTCAGCATCTTTTATATTGTATTTTATTTTTAATATTGAGACAGAATTTCTCTAAATTCTCCAAGCTGGGCTCAAACTTGTGATCGTACCTTCCCAGCCTCCCGGAGTACACGAATTTCAGGCATCTACTACAACTCTTGGCTCATATTTTTATTTCTGTAGGTTGAAAAATACCATTTCTGCCCCACCTCTTCTTCTGTATTTCTACCACTTCCTTATTAATTTAACAACCTCTCACATAAATCAAAATGTGCCTGTGTGCTCCCCACCCCCAGAAAAGAATCTTTCTGCCTCCCCACGAATGTGGCATAAGCAGATATCCACACTTGATTTTTTCTGGTGGAACAGACACGGGACTTAACCCTCATGTTGGCACATGAACTTCTTGTTTCTGCCAAACATGTCTGCTGAGATGGGGTTGCTAATTTATTTATGGGGACATATGTCAATGTCACTCTGAGAAAATGGTTCCAGGACATACGCCCGGCGTGTGCACGTGCACACACACACACACACGCACACACACACTCACACACATTTCTGGCTGCTTTCAGGGCAGACCTATGCGTAGGTGGAATAGCCACCTGTTCGTTCAATTTTTGAGAGATTAGAAGCTCCAGAGAGACATGTCTCATTAGAGTTCTTGCTCAAAGAGTCTTCTCTAACTGAAATTCAAAAGAATGCCAACTTTAAACAAAAAGTGAGTACCCATAAGAAAAACATAGACTTTTCCCTAATCTCTTAGGTGTTTCCAAGTTTGGGCAGGGGTTGGAAGCAGACATGGGAGTAAGAGAGTAGGTCATGATGGAAGGAAGGGGCAGACAATAAAACTGGACGACATAGCATGCTGCAGTTTCTAGACATTCCTGTAGACTGGAAGTATTTGCAACGTGCAGGTACAACAATTTGTATGTTAAACACAACTCTCAGATGCATCAAGGCAGTATAAAAAATCTGTCTGTTTGCAGAACTGACCCCGCAGTAAAATAATCTAAATGCCTCTGTTTTGTTTCCATAAGGGTCACCATTTGCCTGCAGATCTAAGATTCTTCTAATTCGGCTTAACACCTAGGATCCACAGCTGCTCACACTCAGCAGGCAACAGAGCAGCGCCGGCCCTAGGATTTTTGCTGCATTCATGTCTTCTATTCAATAGAACCATTGTCACTGCCTCTGTGATCACTGAGTCTCTGGACCCTGACTGTTTAAGCTTTTGATATCTACTTGCCTAGCTGACTTCCCTGAAACGTGTCCTCTGACCTGTCAACTTCCTGGATCTTCCAGCCCACACACGGGTGACCAAACCCTCAGCTTAGTCTCCTCCTGCTCCGTCTAAGACTGTTGCTGTCCACCCTCAGCATGACACCCGGGATCCTGCCTTGAACAAGAAACCGACATGAAAGCTTTGTGAAGGGGCTGAAACAACATTTAAGGTAGTTATCTTTGTTGAAGGTCTGATGACAGTGGTCGTGGTTGGCAAGGAGGTGGAAAGTAAGCGGACATCAGAAACGGTGGCAGAGACAGAATACAGTCTCTGCTGTGGTCAGCGACATGACCTTGGGTGATAGGCTTAAACTCTCAGGGCTTCAGTTTCCCTATCTATAATTGGATGATAATAATATCCACCTCAGTGGCTCTTGGGAGAATTAAATGTTTGAAAGTACCCGGGACAAGTCTTGGCACATAGTAGGTAATCAATATGTAGGGGATTCTTTTCTTCATTCCTTAAAATAACTGCCTAAAGCCAAGGTGAAGGATGAGATCAGCTGATATCTATTTACCCCTTGAGCAAGGATCCCCACATTTTATTCCTCATCTCCACAGGCATTGCCCTTCCATGCCAATGTTCCAGTCACACCTGTGCTATCACTTTGGTGTGAGATGTGCCCTTCTAACCCTCATCTTTCTCATTTCAGTAACAGAAATGATCTCACTTGTTTCTTGTCCTCATAAGTATTTCTATTGGTTTCTATAGACAATTATTTAACTGTGTGTGTGTGTGTGTGTGTGTGTGTGTGTGTGTATGCATACCATGTATACATATGCATTTACATATACATGTATAGCACTTACGCAGGTTTAGCAGCATCAGATCGTAACCGTAATCTACCAGCAATGGACTCTCCCATTACTTATGGGTAATCTAAAAATCAATTCTGTTGGACCTACAGTCCGGTTGCAAGTCGCTGATAAATATAAGAGATAAGACTCAAGTCCAGATTGCCTGAGTCAAGTCCAGTTTTCTCTTATTATATGATACAAAAATAATTGAGAAAGATTATAATAAAAAAGCAGGCCAGAGGGTAAATGCGATTGTTAGCATTTACCTGAGTTCAATTTCCCTGCAACACATAAGCTGGGAATTGTGGTATAAGGCTATAATCCCAGCACTCAGGAGGCTGAGGCAGGAGGATTGTCATGAGTTCCAGGCCATCCTGGGCTACATAGTCAGTTAAGAACCAGCCTGGACTACATAGTGAGATCCTCTCTCTCTCTCTCTCTCTCTCTCTCTCTCTCTCTCTCTCTCTCTCTATATATATATATATATATATATATATATATATATATATATATATATATTGTAATAAAATAAGTCACAACATTTGCAGCTGGAAAGCTGAAAACTAGTTTTCTTAGATAATGAAAAGATAGTCTCCAGTCATATTTACATCATTCCCAAAGAGCTCTGCACAAATTAGCCTCCTAGAAAAGTTGTTGAGGTCACTCATCAAGTCTACAGATAAATGGATATTAAAGAGTCAATATCTTGCTTGTTTTAGTGAAGCACTGCCTCATTCCATAGTACTGGTATAGAGTCTTTGGAAGAAGCAGAACTTCCAGTCCTTGACGTCAGGTAGTTTTATGTCTACACAGGCAGGCTGGATAATATATGTGAAACACAAATTAGTAAAAAGCTACACTGAGGGGTGGGCTTCAAAGCTAAAGAGGGAGCCCTAGAAAAGCCCAGCAAAGGCAAAATTATTATAGACAGAAAGACAGCAGTGGATTTTGGGAAGAAATATTGACCGATATTCTTAGATTCTTGCTTTAGTGTGATTTACAGTGTGGGAGTTATTAGCAAGAACAAGCTACTCTTAAATTACACATATCTATAATCTCTTCATTTATGTAAGTGACACCTATCACTTCTGGGATTTTTACATTCTTTTCTCTTTTTTTTCTCCCTAATGATTTTCTTTTCTTTTTTTTCTTTTTTCACTCATTTCTGACTTATAACACTGGCTTCTGCAATATATTTCCTTGTTTTCGTGGATTTTAACATCTTGTATCTCCCAGGATCTTAGGTTTTTAGTGATTTCTTTTTCTTTTCTCTCCTGTTTTGATACTGTATTGTCAAATGTGAAGTAGTAAAGCTAAAAACTGGAATTATTAAAACTTCAGTGGAAAGTCCTGGAAACCCAATATATAGGATCTCAATCATCAGAGGACTTTGAAGATTCTCTGCTTACGTGGATAAAGCCGGCTTGAAACCTTACTTTGAAACCAGCTCGTTTCTGTTGTTTGTGAGGAATCGTTTTATAATTTGGAGTGGTTTAAATTCCCCCAAATTTCTGAAGCTAGGATAAGCTTCACTTGTGATCATCCCCAGCTTGCTTCCCCAAGCATTCTCAAAAGCTGAAAAATCACGTGTAGTTCCGCACCTGACTTAAGTGTGACCTCTACTTTCTTGCTGAGTTTTCAGAATTCTTAGTTTTATGTCTCTTCTAAACATTTGACTATGCATTTGCATCTTATTTTCATATTTTCCTAGACTCTCTCTGAAATGTGTTTTTCTATATTTTACAATTCTGAACTAAAGAATGTCAATTACTGTTAAATCAGTGGGTATCATATCAAAGTTATTATTAAGCAAACACTGAGTCTGGCTTGAAGAACAAGTTACATAAGATTCAAAGAAAATTCTACAGGCAATAATAGATCATTGTTTTAAATAATCTTGGCTCCTTTATTCTATGGACCAAAAATATTGTTTATAAATACGTAAGTTTCAAAATCCATGTAGAAAAATAATTTTAAGAAAGAATCGGCATATAAAACCTACTGAGATCGTCTTTTTCATTCCAACACATATACCACAGCGTTCTTCACAAAAACATCAAAGTAAATCTAAACGTAAACTCTCTCAATCAAAATGCAAATAAGATAATGGTACGCCCAAGTAAAACTGACAATTATTCTTGACTTATATTCTTGAAATAGTTATTGCCCTTACATCTTACGATGGATATTTCCCAAGTTAATGTTATCTAAGAGGGATTCTAACTGGCAGTCCAGATGCCTTGGTTATCTAGCAGTTGCTGAGAGCACTGGTTTCAATTCCTATTCAGCCTATATGTGTAAGGGCTGTGTCTTTCAAGCTTAAAGCTAATAGCCACTTTCTACCACTTATATTCCTCACATAGATTCTGTCTTGGTCACAGCAACCTTCCATCGAAGAGTAAGATAATTTGGACACATTATGTGCAAATCTGCTTTATAATTGCCTCTTCAAATAAATTAAATTCATAGCCATTGTTGCTGTAAAGAGTAGAAAATATAGGCGAAATTATTTTAGACTCAAATGCCTTGGACTTTTCAGGACGTTTTATGAATAAAATGAATTTTTAAAATATGTCTTTGTTTTCAGGGGTGCTTAAAAGATTGTACTGAATAAACACTTGAACAAACTTTGAAATTAAAAACAAAAGCACATTTAAAATTTACTCTCCCCTTATTATTATGCTTTTTTGTTTGTTTGTTTGTTTGTGTCTGAGGACATTTTTACCAAAAGTTGTAACAATAAAATAAGACCAGTAAACTTTAAAATCAGTTAAATCAAATAAAAGTTATGTGAAGAACAGCTGGTCAAGGTGCCTTTGCTAAACTGGAAAGATATGAAAAAAAAAAATGTAATGCGATTATATGAGCAACTAAGGCCCTCACTCCGGCCTCCCTCAGAATCCATGTTTGAGTGACCACAATCTCATATAGATGAGAACCAACTCTATTTGAACTTACAAGGACTAAGGAGAAAAGCAACTCAAAATCTCAGTCATGGGCTGCCAACATTTTGAAATATTATTAGACCTTGGATCATAAATCTGAAGGCAAAAAATGAATCAATCAATTCAATCTTTATGTGCAAATCACTCTGCTAAAACCAACAAAAAATATCATGATCCTTACACACCAAGACAAATGATCAAGAGCTAATACAATTGAAAGTAGGCATGATAAAAACAGTATCTTTTGTTTATGTAGCACTTTATAATTTACAAAAGAATGGTACACATGTTATTATTTTATCCTCACAATGATCTGTGGAGGAGATATTATTTCCATGGTAGATAGAAAGATTAATAATCTTTTTTTCTCAAAGTCACTTAGACACAGATGGTAAAAGAAAGGATCGGGGAGAAGTCACTAGTACATCACAACACCTCACCAGCCCTGTGACACTTTATGTTACACCACAAAGACTTGTTTCACTGAGCATGTGGCATCATGGCATCACAACCCAAGTGAGCAAAAGAACTCTCCGAGCTGTTTGGTTGAGGGTGGCTCACGGAAGGCAGGAAGCTTATTTAAGGACCTAGAGAGTATGGAAAAATCTAAACACCTCAAAGAAGTGGCCTCCAGGTAATTTAGGTAGAAATGGTGGAGAAAACAAAGCAAAGCAACATACAATTGTAAAGATTGTGAAATCCTTCTGCACAATACTCTTTGAGTGAAATTTTATTTTTCTACCTGTGTAAATATATATACAATTATTTTTAAGAACTGCATGTCTTGATGTGGAAGCAATTGGCTCAACCGTTTTAGTCACAAGAAACAAGGGTGAATTGGTGATACTGACAGCAGGGACACAATATTGGATATTTGTTGCAAGGCTGAGGTGCCTCATGGGTAAAAGTGAAATTAATAAGCAGAATGTAGAAACCAGTTAGTCTATAGGCGAAAGGAATTATGAAATAGGGGACCCTGAACATGCCAAACTAGGAGAGAGCTGCAGGGCTTGGCACCTGTCTGTCCCTGCTGTACGCACACAGCCATCAGCTTCTGCAGCTAATAAGCAAGCCAAGAGAATGACAGGCTTTACCTAATGAAAATGGCAGCTATCAGTCTGTGACTTGAAAGGCCTGGCTCCTGTTCCTCTTACAGCTGATGCTTTGATCCTTGTTGAATTAGTAGGGCTGTAACAAGGAGGCCATGTGTTAAAGCTGCCAAGTGTTCTTTTTAAATCCTTTCCAACTACTTATTTTCGTGCTTTTCCACAGAAAATTGAGGCTACTTAAGAGAGAGTGTTTTTCACTTTTATTCCTGGAAAAGTATCATTACTTACTGAATACCTACCACTAACAGTAGCAACAACATAAAGTCAGAACAACATGCAAAACTGTCTAGTTGGATCAATGTCTAATTAAACAATCTGGCGACGTTGGCCAGTCATCACTATCACCTTTACGTTTTCTTCATTACCCAATGGTACATGGGAATGTGTACATGTCATTTATGGCCTTGCCACATTTCATTTGGCTTCAAGTTGACTTGATAAGGCACAATTTTAAGGTCACATGGTTGCTTTTTGTAGCATAGTCACTTCCACAAAATGTCTTGGAGACAAGAATGAAAATATTCAAATAATGAATTGGATTTATATGGGAACAAGCAAGGAGTTTGTTACAAAGTTTCTACGTGGTCTGAATTTCACTAACCACACTCGTCAGACTGTTGACTCTCCCTCCTCTCGGTGCTAGAATCTTCCTCAATTTTCTCACATCTAGTCCTTACACTTAGAGACATTGTACAGTTTCTTTTCATTTAGTAACCTATTTTTTCCTTTAACTAGTCACTCATTCTTTCAAGCATTACTGAACCAGAGTGACATCGGAATATCCTCTTTAAAAATATATTATTAGCATCCACTAATTTTATAAAATATTGGTTTGCAATGTGAAATTTTCATGAACACATATAATATATTCTGCTGAATGTAAACCACCCTATTATCTAGTCTCTAAACTCTTTCCTCTCTGCCCATATTTCACTTTTCTATTATATTAACAGATATTTTTGAGATGATAGCTGCTTTCTCAAGGTTTTCAATAGAAGCAGAAGGTCAAACCTTTTCTAGAGATGTTCAATAGAGGCAGATTGATCAGAAGACACTCACATGGGCAAAGAATTTCTCAATAGAATACCTATTGCACAAGAGAAATCATCATGAAACAACAAATGGAATTGTATCAAAATTAAAGCCTTCTGCATAGCAAAGAAAACAATTAACAGAGTGAAGAAAGAACCAGCAGAATATGAAAAATTGTTTTGAGCTATTCCTCATAGTATTAACATCTTCAATATTCAAAGAACTAAAAAGAGAGGGTGCCTAAAAATAAAAGACTGAGTGAAACAATGAATGATTGAAATGAATAGACATTCGCAGTAGAAGAAATAGAAGTGGCTAATAAATACACAAAATTATTTGGTTGCTTTGTTCATTAGAAAAAGGCAAATCAAAACAATACCAGGATTCCTCCACACGCCAATAAAAATGACCTTCACCAAGAGCTCAAAAAATGACAAACACTGAAAAAGCCAAGAAAAAAAGAAAGCCTTCTGGGTTGTTGGTGGAACTATAATCTGGTAACAATCACTTGGCCATCAGTAAGATGGCCCCTCTAAAAAGAACAGAAATTCTATTTACCTAAACTACCCCTCTTACAGGTAATTTTCTAAAGAGTTTGACATCCCATTACAATGATACTTGCATCCCGTGTTTATCTTAGCAGAACTCATAACAGCGAAGTCTTGGAAGCAGGCAGTAGGTCCAGCAATGGAAGAATGGATAAAGCAAATGTGGTATAAATACATGATGGAGTAGTACTCTGCCATAAATAATGACACGTTTGAGCCATTTATAGGAAAATGGGTGCACCTTGAGACCGTTATGCCTAGTGAGATGACTCAGAAGCAGAAGGCTCGACATTGCATAGTTCCTCTGACTTAAGAACCTGGAAGTCAACCAATAAAAGAGCAAAATGAAAGAAGAGTAGCAGAAAACAAGGGCCAAAGTGTGAGAGGGGAACAGGATGCGAAGGATAAATGATTAAGAGGTGATGGCACGTTTAATGTAATGATTATATATAAAAATATAGAGTCACAGAAACAATATTTAGAGGGCTTTTTTTCATTTATGTTAAGGACAAGAAAACTGAAAGACAAAGGAATGTGAAGAAATGTTTAGAGGCCCAGCCCCTTGGTCAGATCCTCTTGAGTGGCTCTGCATCCAGCCCTGCTAGCACCACTCACGGACTCTGTCTGAGCCTGTTCTGTCATCGCATGGCTTAAAACAGTATCACAGAACTGGTAAGGACAGGACCACACATAAGAAGAATCAGGGTCACAGCAATGCCGCAACTCTCCGCAAGCCACCGAGGAATTAAAGAAGCAAATGAGAACTAGGGGCTCAGTGAACTGGCCTTTCTGCTCACGAAGCCGTTGTACTCCTCAGAAACAGGTGACAAACAGGGCAGCTCTCAATTGTTCTCCACGCAGGTTCCCGAGAGTGACCCAGCTGTGTTCCCTAATCAGGCAACAAACAGTAGAGTGGTCAGCTCATCTGCTCTGGGTTCCTGAGCCGCCGCTTCTGCGAAAAACAAATGGCAGAAACACCGAGAGCTTGCAAAGAAATCAAACCAAATCAAATCAAAGCAGTGTTTGACTCCTTAAGGAAATGTTTCTGGAGACAGCAGCCAGCACGGCCATCATGTAGGGATGTGTGGCGTGTAGGCAGCCATCCATTCAGGCCACTGGCTACCAACAGCTGACTCTAGGAGTACTATTTGAATCTACCCTGAGGGGGGCCGGAGCCCACAGACAGCTGGGCCATCTGTTCCGATAATACCACATTACTCTCTACACTCAGTAATGAAGGCTCCTGAGTAATCTTTCATCAGAATGACTTCACGGCATTAAAAATGTATTTCAATACATAGCTTGTTTAAATATTTAACCCTCTTCAGCTTTGAGAGATTGATTCAGAGCTGCAGTGTTTATATGGGCAGGAAACATTGATTTTCATATACATGCATGCATTAATTCAGGAAGACTTGGGCACACACCAAAGGTTTTGATAAATGGATCTTTAAATCTCGGACTTTAATGGAGAATATTGGTTTGCCGCCCAGATCTCATCCCTCTGCCAGTATTTAAATATTTTCAATTCTCGTTTCCCGATGGTGAGGAGGGAAAGCCAGTAGATGAACAGATTTTGAAGAAGTATTTTGGGTAAAGTTTGTTTATATGACACAAATACATACACACACTTACACACACACACACACACACACACACACACACACACACACATAGATATTATTCATTTTGCTGGCCTGCAGTGGGAGCTCTTTGTGCACAAGGCTGTCCAGTTTTTATTAGATCTGTGTACGGCTCACCATTTTCTGATATCTTGTCAATAAACTCTGAAGACTGCAGTGTGCGCTCAGTACATGGAGGGTCCAAGAGCAGAACACATTTCTGTGAATGGTGATATAGTTTAGCCTCATTTCCAGTACCCAGCCTTACTTTATTCATCTCTCAACTATTTTTTTAATTGAAGCTGCCATTCTGGCATTGGCTTTAACTGTGACCACCATCTTCACAAGTTTTAGCGTTTTACTGGGTTTAGAAGACCAGTCCTGCTGTGTAGACATTCACAGTCAGATATTCTTAGCTCTCAACTCTTAAGAATAGATAAATAACCATAAATATCATATATATGTATCCAATCTCTTCAGTTGTGTAGATCACTACTCAATATTAAACATACGTGAAAAAAGTCTCAGAGTATATAAGAAACTTCTAAGGCATGCAGTCGGTAAGTGGGTAAGTGGTGGTAGCTGACTCTTGGCATTTTAAACTTTCCACCATGTCAATAAAGACAAGTTCATTCTTCTAAGATACATATCCATGAACTAATTAACACAATTAAATCAAGATGTATTGATTATATATTAAGTGTTAGACATTGTGTTGGCACTGTTAATAAAATAGCATATAGAGAGAGACATGCTCTTCAGACCACTAATGAAAACAAAGGGCTTGGAAGCAGACAATTGGAAAGCACCAATATGTAGTCCAACGACAGACAGTTCCTGTGTATAATGGAATTAAATATTCTATACAGGTGATCAGAATAAATTCAATGTTAACACAACTCAAATTCAGTGTGTGAATCAAGTCTAATGACCTGAAGAATCTAATGAATATAATAAATTAACTTCCTCTGCATCCAAAATAGATAGAAAGGCTTCTATTTATGTACAATTCTTGGAAAAATTAAGGTGATGATTGCTTATTATTTCCTGTGTTTGTGATGACTCCAGGGGAAAATAG
Organism: Ctenodactylus gundi; assembly: GCA_004027205.1. Taxonomy (NCBI): domain Eukaryota; kingdom Metazoa; phylum Chordata; class Mammalia; order Rodentia; family Ctenodactylidae; genus Ctenodactylus; species Ctenodactylus gundi. The sequence goes on from PVKB01000987.1 coordinate 301,542, forward strand.
GTGAGATCGTGGAATGCAGAAAGAAAGAAGAAGTTGAGAGGGAAGGAGACAGGGGAAAGACAGAGAAGCCGAGACAACAAGGGCTGGAGAGGATGTGGCTAGCTGTTTATCTACACAATGGATAAAAATAGTTCAAAAATGAACAATACCTATAGTCCCATGCCCGCCCGTACCCCCTCTATAACTACTCTGCTGTTTCTTTCAGCAATTACCTCACTATTTCTAACCAAATAACAGAGAGTGTTATAGCTTATATTTGCTTTAAACATTATTCTCAGGCACCATCTGTATCACTTCTGCTCATATCCAAAATAGTATCTGTATTATTTAAAATAGCAATTGTTTTAACTCTGTAATGATTAAACATTGCTTGCTATGGCATCAACTAGCATGTTGCTGTTGTCGCCCCCTTCTTTACAGAGGTGCCTTTTCCATCAGTCTTCTGTTGACCCTCCCTGTCTCTTGCTCTGACCAGTAATTGTCAATCCTGTGCCTTTCCTCGGTGCTCTGAGCTGCTCTGGTGTCTCTTTTACCTGGTGACTTCCCTGGGAGACCCCCCCCCCATTTTATTGATATTTACAAGTGCAAAATTTAGGGTTTGCAATGATGTTTAGTATTTTGTGCACATACATATCTTGTCAAGGTGATAAGGACTTTCCCACTCTCCTTTTGTCCCTCCCCCTACCCACCCTTCCCACCATCCCCACACTACCCTCCTGTTTCACTTTGTTTTTCATTTTAAGTTCCATAAGAGTTGTGATCTGGGTCTCTCATATCAGAGAGACCATTCAATGTACCATTCTGGAAAGCAGTATGGAGAGCTCTCAAAAGCCTAGAAATAAAATTTCCCTTCGATCCAGGGACACCCCTCCTGGGAATATATCCAAAAGAGGCCAAAACAACACACAACAGAAATACATGTATACCCATTTTCATAGCAGTGTAACTAACAATAGCTAAAATATGGAAGTCACCAAAATACCCATCAGCAGACCAGTGGCTACAGAAACTGGTATTTATACACAATGGAATACTATGCATCAATAAAGTCCAACAGTGTGGAGGCTTTTACAGGCAAATGGAAGAAACTTGAGAACATGCTTAGTGAAGTGAGTCAGAAGCAGAAGGTGAAACTGGGAGACTTTCGTGTCTTATTTTCAGCTGGACTTGAAGCCTTCTTCTAAAAATGTGTTTTCATTATGCTCCAAATAAGTCTCTTAAATGTTCTCTCCTATGATTATAATATATCCAAGGTGTTATATCTTAACCATTTCTGGTAAAACAACTGAATATTTCTAGAACATATCACTATGTTATTTAATACAAAAGAAAAGTAACTAATAAGTAAAATTTCTGAGTTTTGTTTGACCTCTGTTTGTCCTCATATTCAGTTGGTAGTTTGGTGGGCTATTGCATCTTTATCAACTTTTCCTCTAATGAAACGTGATGATCATTTGCCTTAGCATATATAATTTTTAAATATGCTAAACAGTAGAATATTATTCTATTGCTGTAGACTTACACAGCCTTAAGATAATTAGAAAGCCCTTGCTGATTTTCCCTTGGTATGACTTTTTCCGTGGAATCTATATTACCTTTCTGGGTTATATAACAATTATATATTTTTTCTTTTCTCAGATAGTTTTCATTTGGTGTATAATTTACAGAAAATTTGTATTTATTTTCCAATTCTTTCTGATTTTTGAAAATTAATATTCCAAGTTTTCATGAATTTTCTCTTGTTCTTTAAATATTATCATTTATATAATGTTTTTATCTTATCCAAGTATTTTATAAATGAGAATATAAAATAATGAGAATGATATATATTTAATTTTCATTTGTTTCCCATGTCTGTATCTTCCAAGGAGATTAGTTTTATCCTTTAAATTCTTCTTAGGAACCTATAAAAACCTCATACTTCCATTAACACTGAACTGTGAAGCATCCTACAAAAAACTATTTGAAATTAAAGTCTTCTAACAAAAATGATAGCATGATCCAAAACTCTCCCCTGTATCAAATACATGAAATATAAAATACAAAGCAATAGTTAAATTAGAATAGTATAAATATATTTGACAATGGAGATTGACAACTAAATGTGACAGTAACAGGGCTTCAAAACTTATTACTAAGAGTGCAGAAAGTGACAGGTTTTTTGGGTGAGCAGGAAGGAAGAGTTCTTGTGAGAGTAGGGGCACCTGATCCTACAGGAGGCACGAAGCTGGGGCCCCTCACTAAAGAAAGAGGGAAGCTGAGAAAAGTTTTGTCAAATGTTCACAAATCTGTAGCCTAAAACAAGAATCTACCTAGCAGGAGTTACAATTCCTCATAGCCAGAAAATGGACATTAAAAAAATCTGTTAGTTGTGTCTGCATCAGTAAGCCACAGTTCTGCTTCAAGGGACAGGCTCCGCGCTTAATTTAAGTTTGAAGAGTGGTTAGATACAGCCTAGAAACTACATTGGGAAGAGAGTGAAGTGAGATGAAAGGAGAGAGACTAAAGAAAATGAAAGAAAGATAAAGGGAGAGAGGAACGGAAGCAAACCCCCTTAAAATACATCAATATCATGAGCAATGCTAAAACTGTCAAAAACACAAATCAACAGAAGAAACCTCAGATTAAATAATTGCATAAAATGCTATGGCAAGCCTTATAAACATATATGATTATGACACTGGAAGCGAAAAGGAAAGAGATTTCTATCATTAAAATCCATATGCAAAGTACTATGCACCAAATTAAAGTAGAAACAGAAATAAAGTGACAGTTGTTAAAAAATAACTTATGAATTTGGGAAATAAAAAACGAGAAAATTAAAATGATGTAAAGGGTACACTGAATAAAATCAGAGAAATAATCAGTGAATAGAAAAACTGTTTTGACAAATTGACCCAAAAAAAGTATTGAGAAACATGGGTAATATTTCAGCTTTGATCTATTTAACCTTGCTTCAAATTCCAGAACATGAAAAAACTGGGAAAAAAAGCCATATGTGAGGAGATGGAGGCTAATATTTCTCTTGGATTAAGCCATCAATAGTTCTTATAAAATGCACTCTATATGTTGGGAATTTTTGAGTGATAAAAAATTTGAAAAATCCAGACTGTATAGGGAATCTTAAAAGGTACTAGAGAAAAAGACATAATAACTAAAGAGGAATGGCGGCTAAAATGGAAGCAGACACTTTATTTGCAACAATAATACCCAGATAAAATAAAATAGAAATGATGGTTTCAATGGGATGGTGAGTAACTCTCTGAAAATGGTAAACATACAAATGTATAATATGATACTCACTGAAATAGAGATTTTCAAACTGAAAAACCTACGAGATTTTATGATGAAGATATCAGTATGAAGTAAGTTTTAAAGGATGTTACTTAATAAGAAGAAGTTTGACTGAAAGAAGGGTCAAGATGATGAGAATAAAAAAGAAGGATGAGAAGAAGAGAGATATGTAGATTTAATTGCCAATTGACTGTAGAGTAATAATTTCGGCTGATTTGTTAGCATTAATAAAAGTTAACTGAAATATATTTGCACTTTGGCTGTGTGAATCTTGTCAGACATTATTTTAGAATGTTTAGATCAGGACCAGCTTTGGTCTACAGGAGGTTCAAGTTCAAATCTCAGTGTGTACCTCTTTTCTTGACTTTCAAAGGCACAGTGACGCAGAGAATAAGGGATCCCCACAAATAGGCACTCTGCCTTCAACAATGTTCTGAACAGTCACGTAAGCTCTGTGAACATGGTTTACAATAATATTTGAAACTAAATTGTGAAGTGATTTGCAATATATAACACAGAACAAATTCTCAGCAGTTGTATAATGTAGGCCACAGTTTGCTTCAAAACCTTTGTTTTCATCTTCTCTGTTGGGTTTGTCTAACTTTCTCATATTTATTTCTCTAGGAAGAATCTTAATTTGCATAGTGCTTTTTCCTTGCTTCCTTTTTCCACAATTGTTCACAGACAACAGCCCAAGAAGGATGAATGGATTAATATAATCATCTCAGCATCGTAAGCTGAATGGGGGTAACTATTCTCAGATTAAAATATTAAAGAGTATAATATATAACCAAGAAAAAGAAAGAGTGTGGAAACTTTTATGCACCTTCCTATAGATTTGGGAAACATTAGGCCCTGCATTTTCCAATCTTGGAGGTTATTAATTTACATACACATATCAAAGACTGCAAAATTTTGCATTTAAAAAGATAGGCATTTTATTGAATTTCCCTTTTTCCAAAGTTATTTGACATAGATTTTTTTTAAAAAAAGAAATATACTGTCATATATTTGTAGACACATTTGTACTTAAAGATAAAAGGGATGTTTAGGTACAACAAAACATAAATAGTGGGATGCATTTAAAATTACAGATTGGAGAGGATCAAACCAAGATTTAATTTAAATTCCTTCAGGAAATAACTGTGATATTGTTTCATTTAAAAATAGAATAATAGCTTCTTTTTTCTAGTCCTGAGATTAATATTTATGGATAAGACATGTCATTTCTACAACTGACAAAAACTACAGTGAGTGATGTTTTCATGAATTAGAAGAAAGTACCGCCTGTGACTCCTGTAAGTAACATGTAGCTTCTAGGTAGGCTGGATCCTGTGCACCAAGACAACCAGGTTGATATTCAGAAGAAACTCGTCATGCAGAAAACTGTGTTTGTCAAGAACATAAAAGAAGAAAGAGAGAGAAGGAAGGAGGGGAGAAAAGAAGGAATGAGGCCAGAAGGAAGGAAGGCAACCCAGAAGAAAAAAGACTTAAAGTGAAATACAGAAGAAAGGGAAGTAGCAGAAAGGAAGCAAAAGAGAAAGAAAGAAAGAGAAGGAGAGATGGAGGAAGGAAGGAGGGAAGGAAGGAAGGAAGGAAGGAAAGAAGGAAGGAAAAAGAGAGAGCAATATAAAATAAGGCCCACGTTGAACATAACAAAGATGGTTCTTGTTACAAAACCTTCAAATCAGTATAAAAACGTTAGAGTACAACCAGGCATATTTTTATCTGCAAAAAGAATCCCTTTCATCTTGAGAACTCCTCGAAAATCTTGTTGAGAAGTGAGTAATAAAGCTGATGGAGCTTGGATTTAGGACTGCGTTTGAATGAATATGGTTTAGGTTCTATATGTGGATTGGGTGTTGAAACACAGCGGCCTAATCACTACAAAGAGGAAAGGTCATAGCAGGGCAAGTGTCGAATGATGGAGGAAAGGAGATCAATTGTAGTGACGCAACAGAGGAGGCAGAAGAGAGTGGCCCATGGCAGGCTTCGGTCACAATTTGAACAATAGACACCCTTCAGGTTGCAGCAAAGGCTTTTGTCACCAGTAGTAGGACACAGAATTGCATAGACTTCCAGCTACCCAGAAGCACCATCGAGGGCTACGCATGGATCAAGTGAACAGCCCCTAAGGTTTCGGCTCACGGAGAACTGCAAAACGGCATTCGGAGTGAAGCGGCAGTTTCAGGTCCCGGGATGAGCAGGTAGAGAATGCGGAGCGTGAGTCTGGTGAACGCTTGAAGGATTAAGCGCATTTAAAGCCGTCAGGTGACATGTGAAGATCATGGCATCTATCTGCCTACATGAGCTTCTATTTATGCAGCTGGTTCTATGCTTTATAGTTTAGAAATCATTCTCCTTCATAGATAAAATGGAAGTGAAAGAAGAGATAAATGAATCACTCTGCCTTTGCTATCATTTTCAACAGGGTCTCAGTCACTATAAACCATGGGAGAGTAAAAATCACCTTTTTCCTAAATTTGATATTTTCTCTTACTTTTTATCTCTCTCTGCTTTGCAGCTTTCCCAGGAAAATCTTAAGGACACAGGGGCTCTTTCATATATCTGATTGTTTATGTGTTCTTTTTTTCTGTTATATAATTGATACCTTATAATGTGAATTCTTTATAAATTTCTCATTTTAATAACTTTCCTTGGCAAGATAGAGGTGACAACACGATGGGGAAGTAAGAATAGGCAGTTGGCTGGTATATTCTCCTTCCCAAGAGCTACATACGCACCCAAGTATCAAAAAATCCCCTACGTGCAATTTTGTCCAAGCGGTAACTGCTCTAAAGACTACAAAATCAATATGGAGCCATGGAACATAAAACTAAATTTTGTTATCCATGCTGCTCCCACTACTACGAATAAAGAGTGGGAAAGCCAGAAGGAAGCAGGAGTCTCCAAATACTGATAGATCCAGGCCAATGCCTTTGGTAACCCATGGTGTCCCCAGGACGTGCCTTTCAATGTCCTCATAGGCAGATTAAAGAGACTATTTCATTTACTGAAGGTCTCAGATTTCTTCCTCAAAGGTATTAATTCCAAGAAGTCACGCCATTTTGCCCCAAGATTCTTACCACTGTGACTCTGCTAAACCTTCCTCTTTATCACAGCTGGTTGTGGAAATGTATTGTGTCATCCTTCGAAAAGGAGAGTTCATCAACATGAAGAAGAGTCACGAAGATGTCACATCCTTTCCAATTTTCACATGCAAACCTCTAATAGATTTATTTACACTTTCTCTCCAATTATTCATTAAGTGATTCAGTTAAATGCAGTATTTGCTGTGTTAAAGCGAACAGATTTGTCTTTATGTAACTCATAGTCCAAGAAGAACAGAAATGACTGTGCAACAAATTGTAGTTGTCACCAAAATACCCTTCAAGAGACCAATGGATACACAAACTGTGGTATTTATACACAATGGAATATTATGCACCTATAAAGCCCAGCAGCGTGGAGGCTTTTGCAGGCAAATAGAAGAAACTTGAGAACATCGTGCTTTGTGAAGTGAGTCAGAAACAGAAGGTGAAACACCAAATGGTCTCTCTGATATGAGAGACCCAGACCACAACTATCTCGTGGAACTTAGAACAAAAAATAAAGTGAACCAGGGGAGTAGGGTGGGGAGGAAGGGGTGGGTGGGGGAAGAACAAAAGGAGAGGGGAAAGTCCTTCTCACCTTGACAAGATACATATGTGCACAAAATGCTCAACTTCATTGTAAACTGTAAATTTTGCACTTATGCATATCAATTAAATGGAAAAAATTGTAATTGTCATAAAAATTTTGAGGTAAAGTTAAATGGAGATAATTCTTTGATTACATTTCACAGAAAACCTAAAGCTGACTTGAGAGAATTTTTAGCTGATCCATTTGCAGAGTGAATCACATTCTCTGAAAGTATGGAAGATTTACGAGCAGATAGAGAAACAATGGGAACATAGACTATTCCAGGATTGATGGGACACAGTTAAAGCTGTAGATTAAAGTTGAACTGTTATGTTACTCAGCTTCCTGCTACTGTGACAAAATAACTGACATCATAAACTTTTAAGGAATAAAGGTTTATTTTGGCTCATACTTTCAGAGGTTTTTATTCATGGTTGGTTGATTCCATTGACTTTGGGCATAAAGAAACATAAATCACAGCTGGAGGCAAGAAGTATAGTAGAGCACTTTGCCTCATAAGAGCCAGAAAGAAAAGAGATAGCGGAAAAGGGCAGGGAACTCAGTATCTCTTGAGGACAAATATCCAGCGGTTTCACTTCCTTTCCATAAGACCTACCTCCTAAAGCTTCTACCAGCATTCAATCGAAACAAAAGCAGATGACCAGTCTATCAACACATGGGCCTTTGAGAAACATTTCCAAACCCAAGGAGTTGCAGAATGAGACACAAAATGAGATTCAAAACTTGAAAGGTGTCATATGAGGCAAGACTTTTTAGCCAATATGGAAGTGCTGGGAATTTAATACTAATCAGAAGTTCTTACAAGATTTTAAGCAAGAGATTATTTGAATATATTTGTGACAAAAATATTGAATGAATTTGTGGACAGAGAAACAAACTGAGAAACAATTTTAAGAGACCTAGGAGAAGTTATGCTTAGATACACACAGTATTATAGCAATAAAGGTGCTTTAATTTTAGGCTCTAGTGTTGGAGTCATGGCATATAACACAAAGTGAAAAAGGCAAATTCTTAGATTGGCTTAATTGCCACTGAGTGGTCTAAAGAGATACTGGTAAGATAAAAAACAAAAGAATGGAAATGGCAATCTGTGGTTGGACAGAGAGGATTTAATAAAAAGGAAGTTGAATAAATTTGAGAAAGGAATATAACATATTTTTTAAAGATATGATGTGAAAACAGTCATCTATTTCTTTTTAAAAGTCTCTTGCTCAGATGAGAAGAAAAACTGTTCAATGTTTTGCTATTTTACTTTTTATACATTTTAAGTAATTTCAATTAATAGATAAGTTGAGTTTTTTAAATAAAAAGTTATGCTAAGATTGGACCATTTAGACAATTCGCTTTTATTCAGGTTACAGATAATACCTGGTGATTGATTTAATTTGAATTTCTAGGAAGAAATGTTTGTGAGTAAAACATCCAGGTCTTTTACACAAATTCTTGCAAAGACTGTGTTATCTTTTGTTAGAAAAAAAATGTGAGACTATTCAAAAAAATCTTCTGCCTGCCTCCCACTCTCTATACATTAACATTCTTGTGAATCATTTTTTGTGATCTATACTAGAAAAATTCTAGCCACATATTTTTTCCAGTGCTTTTCTGTATAGTATCACCTCATGGTGATATCACTTTATTTTTCTTTTATACTTAATCACCAAAGTGCTTTCTAGTGTACCACGTCAGATAAGTTTGATTATTTCTGTTCAGGCATGTAAGAATTTCTTTGATTATACTGTTACATTCCCTTATCCTTTATTTAAGCAGCTCTTTTTTAAGGCATAACCTTCATTTGTCATCTTCTAATCATCTTTCTAGTCTCACTAAATTTCCGTGACACTTTCATCCCTGCATTTACATTCTTATGTAAAATTTCAAACTCATTCTTTGAGTCATGAGTGCTCAATGCATTCTGAACTTTTTTGTTGCTTCTCCATTTTTCCCTTTCTCTTTTAACAAAATTGACTGAGCGTCTGGTATGTACTAGTCATTTTCTAATCACTTAGATTATTAAAATGTAGGAGACTTGTTTTCATAAATCAAGATTCTAGTCTGAAGGAAAAAGAAATAAAATGAACATAAAATAAAGCAGGGTTGATGCGTACATTCAGATAATTAATAGAGCCTTATCATAGAGAGTTGGAAGCTACTTCAGACACTGAAGATGCAAGGAACAGTGGTCCATAGAAAATTCTGTGAAGGTCAAAGGAGAAGGAGAGAATGGTCCAGGCAGAGAGAGTTTTAAGAAATGCTGAAAGCGAAAGTGAGCACGGATTGTTCCAGGAAACTCAAAAGGACAGATGCGACTGAATCTTGATGCGATAAAGAAGAATGGTTGGAAATAAGGGCTGGCAGTCAGAGAGTGCTGTGGGCTTGGGTCAGGGATCTGAGTGTCTGTCCAAATGGGCCAGCACCCAGTGTGAACGGAATGAAAAATGAGTAACAAAATCAGATTTACTCTTTTAAGAAGCTGAACTTTGAGCCTTTGCTGAGATAACTTGAGAGTCTGGACACACAGTAGCCATTCAGCCTTTGAACTGCAGATTAGAGATTATTGGTCTTTGAAATTTTGTGACAGTGATAATTCAAAGGAGTGAGCTAACTTGAAAAATGTTTTAGAGGAACAAGAGAAGAGGCTCATTGTAAATGCAGTGTATTAGATGGGAAGAAACAAGGGTACCTCTGAATTGTTGAGTTGAGCAATGGGAAAGAATATTTTCATTAAAGAATTAGGAATTTTCCTGTTTATTCTCAAAGGGAAAATTTTGAAATAGCTCTTAAAGACTCATGTCTAACAATTGGATATTTCTGTTTAGAGGTTGGGGAAGATCTGGAGAGATAGGGAGTTTTGCAGGCTGTCGTATAGCGACATGTTTAACCTAAGGAAGTGGATAAGATCTCCTGATCTCCCATAAAGTGATTGGCAGTGAGAAGGAAGCCCTGATGTTCCGGGCCAGGCAACCATTCCAGATCTAGAAGAGACTAGAAGCCTGGGGATGATACAAGCTAAAACAGTAAGACAAAATCCTTAAGTAGGAGTGAAATGCATTCTCACTGTGGAACTAGAGGACAAACAAAGCATTTCAGAAGAGAGAATCTTTTCATACCTATTGCTGCTAATGGATTAAATAGTGCAAGAGAAGTGGCACCATCAGCAAATTTTCCATGAGTTATAAACGATGATATGAACAGATTTTCTTTAAAATTTTAGGGTAGTTTTTCAGCATTTCCTCATTTAAACAATACATTCTTTCCATTTCTACTGATATTTTTATTAATTTTTTCCATGTTGATCAAAATCAGCTATGAAAGAGAGTTGAAGAGGGTGATTCTGCTCAGGATAGTAATTTCACCACCAAAAGAAATGCTTCTCCTTCGTGTTCGTCCACGGAAATCAATCTTCCTTTTCCAAATCCCACGTATGTTGGTGACCACTGGAGAAAGCAACAAAAACACTATTCAGGCCCCAGACCTGGAGTACACCTCAGAACCTGCCATTTACAGAGATCTTAACCCGTTTCTTAAGTGTCTTTGATTTGTACTTCCAGGTGGATCAGCAGAAAGAAGGACAGCTGCCCAGATCGATAAGTCAATAGGTTTTAAAGTTGGCTGCTTATGTTTCATGGAGATCAGTACAAGTAAGGTTTGCAAGTTTTGGAGTCAAAAAGGAACAGGGGAGAGTCTCATTTCTAACATTTGTTATGAGCTACAGCGTCAAATTGTATAGCTTCCTGAAAATAAGAGTCTTTATGTGAGATTGTCAATGAAATCCTTCGCAGAGCGGACACGTGAAGATAAAATGACATCATAAATGCTGAGTGCTTAGCACAGTGCCCGGCACACTGGAAGTGCTTTGTAAATGTTAACTGCTATCAATAAAAAGGATGACTGCAGTTTCAAAACTGGTGCATGAAAGATGGGGAAGGCCCGACTCAGATCGGGAGCAAGGAAACCTATGGAAAGTAGAATGACGTGGGCAAGTCCCCGGGCACCAGAAGTGCAGAAGCCATTTTTGAGTAGAGGGAAGGTAACTTAGTACACATTATGTGAATCCTACCTTACTGTAGCTTCATATTTTAATAAAACCATGTGGAAGGGGCATGAGCTTGTTCCCACAGCTTCCGAGTAAAACTCCTGGTAGAAGTCCTACAACTAAAGCCCATGCCATATTTACAGGTCAGCTGCGCCTCTCAGAAATCTCTCCCCACGTGATCCATATGCAGTTTTAATTTAGCTCTCTTCCCTTTCTCCTCCCTTCCTCTCCACATTGTCTAAGTGCTAATAATAATAATTCAATTTAATAACATCCATCCTCACCGAGTACTCAAGCCCATCCAGTCCTCAAGGACACCTAACCCTTCCCGGGCTCACCTCTCCGCTTCTTTATCACACTTGAAGCACATCATAAACTACATCTTCCTCAGACCTTGTCATAAAGGGTGAGGCGGACATTGCAGGAATGAAGTCAGGAAAATACAACCTTGAACTGCCTTATCTCTTCTCCTCCCCGCTTTTCTCCTCCTGCTTGCACTCCCTCTTCTTTTTGACCAGCACTTTTCCCCAGCAGCCACACAGAAAAAGAAAGAAAAAAAAAAAGGAAAAAGAAAAAAGACTTTAACTTCTGTTTCCAACAGGGCATTCTGGAATGGTTCACTTTCTGTTTGGCAATTGAAGAGTAATCTTATATGAACGATATGAACTACAGTCGGCATTGATAGCCGCCTCAACAGTCATTAATTTGCTAATAGAAATTGCTTTTTGATGATGCAGGTCAGGAAGAGGGCCTCTGGTTTGTGGATAAAGAAATTGAAACAAGAAATGTTAAATGTCTTTTACACAATGACAGTGCTGAAAAAAAAAAGGCTAAGGACTCATTTAATGTGGTATTTAGTTCTCTGAAATCTTTGGCTTTTTGAGATACAGGAGGCAAAAAATAAGAGGTGAAAATAATATTGATGAAAATCTAAAATAATTACAATAAAATGGCCTTAGAAACATTCATGCATTTGATTTGATAATTGTATAGATTCCTTTATTCTCAGTTGGTACAGTTTTCACAACCTTATACATTTCACCTTCTTACACATTAAAAACAACTTTGGTGATAAAAAATGATATTAAATAATAGTTACACATTGTTAAGTAGAAATTTTATGGTAGGAATTATTGTTGTTAATTCCTTATCTTTATCATTTCAATTCAATTTTTTTCACCACATTATGTTTGAGAGATTATGACCTAGAGACCGGGAGGTAGAAGGCCACACGATTGGTTAAAGGCAAAGATCAATGTTACACCTGTGTCTGCAATTTTTTATCCATAAACATAAATAATGCAAGCTCTAGGGAATGGCTAAGAGTCGTGGATTAAATATATAATAATCAGTTACGGATAGGTAAAGTAGGGAAACTTTTATTTTTACAAAAGTTGCTAGAAAGGGACACAACTAGCTGAAATTGGTGAGGGTCTCAGTGAGGATTAACTGACAGCCAGTAGGACACACAGCAGATTGGGAAACAAAACCAGGACGCTTGAGACACAGTCACCGGCCACCACAGGGTTCTCAGACCTTCGCATTCAGACCTTTGCACTGCGGCTGCACATTGCTATTGCCCTTTGGTTTTCCTAGGCCAGATCTGGTGCTGGACTGTACTACCCTTACGGATGCTATTCTGTTGCTTTCTCCACTGTCTCACACTGTTCTCTCTGTCTACTCCTGGATGCACAGGCCAGAGACTTAACAGGAGTAAGCGCCACTGCATGTGAAATTGGAAAGTGAATGATGAAGTTGTAGCACATACTTTTCACATTTTTCCTCTCCATATTCTGAACCTTCCTGAGGAGTTTTATGTCCCCAGAAATCAAATGACATCTAGCTCTCTACCTTTATATTGTATATTGACAATATAGTTAATAACTTGTGGTGGAAATTTATCCCCACTGTAACAAAACTAACAGTAATTCTTGTTTAAGAGAAGGTATATACTATGTTTATATAACTTGTACTAGATGCTATGGGATTGTGGTAAAAGGTTTAGATCCTATGGCCACCTTTAAGGTATGAAGTATCTTTTCTTCCAGATCATACGAGAGTGTGACCACTAAAAAGTGAATTCAAATAAATTCATTAGGTATTTTCTTGGCTTGAAGACAGTCACCTTTATCAAACTGATTCCAAAGAGGCTTCTGAAAATATCCACATAACCATAAACATCTGGTTCCATGGCTCAATAAAGTAGAATTCTAAAAGCCATTCCATCTCTAAAGCTTTCATAGAATTTTTTAAACTCCTGTGTTGTGTTTGCATAAAAAATAACTTCACCCATTACCTATGCCAGTATCATTATGCTTTCATAAGAGTAGCTCCTGGAATACTGAAATTGAAATCTATTCAGGTATAGGTTTGTTTTACCTCCCTGGGGGACCTTATTGAACACATATGCAGACTTTGTAATAAACCACACACAGTTGTTTCCTGATACAAAGTGTATCCAAGAGTAACATGGGGTTGGTTGGGATAAGGTGTAGCTGAAAATTCTGTGCTTTACTGCTCATATTCCTACTGTTTAGGAAAAAGTAACTCTTTCCTCCAGCTACTGGAAATGTTGACTCTTCACAACCATCAGTTTAGTAAACCAGAAGTTACTGTCTGAGGATGACAGTCATCCCACACAAGGGTACTCTTTGTTCCTGAGGAGAGGGCATGCGTCCATTCCTTACAACTGTAACTTTCCAGTAAAATAGTTGTATGCAAACCTCTGTCAGAGTTTGTTTCCAGGGATCCCAAATTCTACATACTTACATATCTTAACCAATATAAGGAAGTGTAAATTGAAACAAAAGCAAACAAAGCTAACAAATATACACAACATTTCTGCTCTCCAAGGAGAAGTTTTAATATAAGAGACAGTTCCAAGTATCTCTTCCATCCAAAGGGAGAAATATTTTGGAAAAAGGATCATTTCAGCAAGCCATGAAAACACACTTTAGACCTCACTATGCTAGATGTGATCCAAGAATCAGGAGCTATGTCTTCATGTGGGAGTTAGTTCAAAATACAAATTTTCTAACCACAAACCAGCCCTACTGAATTTCAATCTGCATTTTACAAAATCCTAAAATGGTTTGTGTGCTATTTAAAGTTTTTAAGTCCTGCTCTACAACAGTGTTTCTTTGTAATTTTTTGAAATGAGCACTTATATTGCTAGATATACTGAGATTGGCTTTTAATATTGGCATTATATGCCATATAGACATTACTAGTTTATAAACTTAATCAATTATGATAATTCTTGCTCATGATGATATTTTATAACACTCAACTAATGTGTCATGAGATTGAAAAAATGAAACAGAATTAAAGACAAAGACAGCAATAGTGAGGAGCCTTTTCGTTGTTCGCTCAGCATGCTCAGGCACTGCCATAACCCCCTTGCAAGCTCATATCCCATGCTGGGGGCTGCAGTCTACAGGCAGACGAACAGGAATCTTTTGCATCCAGTACGGTCTTGGGAGAAGGCTGAGTAGGAACCTCAGGAGCACACAGTCAGGGGTCATTTTCCTTGTTGACTTGGAGTAGAAAGAAAATTAGAATGGTTTGGATTGGTCTGGAATATTGAGAGTGACTAAATGGCCATCATTTCAAACGGGCTTGCAGATTCGTGGGATAAAGAAAACTTCCCTTTTATTGTTCATTTCGGGTGATTCTAGGATGAGATGTTCACTAAACTTCTCCATATTTCACCTGGGATGCCTACTATTTACAGGTGTCTGATTGAATTTTCAGCAGCTGTTTAGCAGGTCATTTTATTTGTCAGGTAGAAGAAGGTAATGAGAATGTATCAGCCCCCAATTCAGAAACTCAGATTCGTAGCTGATCTGTCACCATGAATTCCTGTAAATATTACTCTTATTTCCTCAGGATTCATTTCAAATTAGCAGAAGATTATATACATACATGTGTGTGTGTGTGTGTGTGTGTGTAACTATACACATATACAGAAAAAGATTATATATAAATGTAAATTCTCTCTCTCTCTCTCTCTCTCTCTCTCTCACACACACACACACACACACACACACACAGATGCACTCACACTTATGCTCATTACATATCCAACATACCCAGACCAGGACTTGTGTGTCCGCTCCTCCTTTCTCGCTATGCCACAATGAACCAATACCAACACTGTGAGTGCCTGAATTGGCATCTTCGCTGATAATTACGTTAATACTGAAGCTTAGGAGATTGGTATGGAATTTATTGAGGAACTCTGGTGAGAGAACTGAGCTCCATTGTTCTCCAAAGAAGAAAGCGCCCTATAATTTCACTGAAAGCAGAAGGGTAGCAAAATGTTTAGAAACTGCTCAAAGGAATAACCCCAGTGTCAGCTGCCTTGTCAGCTATCTGTCAACAATGGAGTGCTGTAAAAGATGGTACAAAGTATCTCCAAAAAATCAACGATAATTAAAATATTTGAGTGAGGCTATAACAAGAGTCTTAGCAAGGAAAGCAAGGAGCTTTGTTTTCTAACAAAGGATGAAAAGCACGAAGTGATACGGGAAACACTTAAGCCAGTTCGATGAGCCGCAGTGATAGAAGGACACGAGTCGTGAATGTCTGTGCTACACGCCCCGGTGAGCAGTCACTGGCTCAAGTCGGTGCTTCATTTTCAACTCTACTCAAGGTGTGTGTTGGTAGAAAGTATTTTTACTCACATTGGCTCCTAATTTTATCCTTTGACAATTCTATACACAAGCGATGCAAAGAACCTACAAAAAAACATGAATCCGTGAGATTAAAAGCAAAACACTTCTGGACAAATGTCTCTGGCCGCTTTCTACTTCTGCAAACAGAAGAAATCTACGGTGCTCAGGAGCTCGACTTTGTGATGTAAAGGGATTAGAATGTTCGTACTCAAGAAGAGCCATTCAAGACTATGCTCATTCTTAATCCTTGGAACTTGTGTCTATCCACCTCTAACCTACAGTATATATTAGAAGAGAAATTTATAATCTTATCGTGGAATTTTTCTTTTATTGAAACTAGGAAGTAACTAAGTACTAGGAAGAAGAGAGAAAGGAACAGCCTCATGATGGTGAACTGAACTGAATATTGATTTCTATAAATCAATCCAATCAAAACCCTTGCAGAGTATGATCACCAAAATTCATATAAAATATTTAGATCTAGGATCTCAAGGTGTCCATAAATCCAAAACCGTAATGCGACACACTTACACACACAAGTATGAACCTAAATCAAACAAGTCAAAACGAACATTTAAAGCAACATCCCAAAAAGCAAAATTCATAATTTGATGGTAAGAATACTAGCCAACAAAAACAACATTAAATCTTCCAAATAAGATTCATTTTTAGTAGTTCAGGTTAAACGTTTTATATAATTTAACAAATGTTTAAGTTTATATGTTTATTGTTAGTATTTTTACTATGCTGCAGATATTGAAAATGTACCAAGTATGCTATCTTCATTTATTCAAAAAATTGTAAAACAAAGCAGAGGGGGAAAATACAAGATCAGAAAGACAAGAAAAGTAACAATTTGAAAATATAAAAATGAACTCTCATGCAGTAAGTGAAAATACAACTAATCTGATAGACATTAGACACAGAAGGAAAAATTAGCGATTTGGAAAATTATATTCAGAACAACATTGAATATAGAGAATAAATATATTATGTTAAATTTAATGAAAGTTGAATTAAGAAAAACAAAGAATAAGCTAGTAATTTTATCATATTTTTATTAGTCCTAAATGTAGAAATCAACAGATAGCATGGTAAGGAAATGTTATTTGCACGAAGAAGTTACTTTTCTGAATTGAAGAGTCATCAAAAAATTATCATAGGGAACAGATCTAAATAAATAATAAGAAATTTGTATTCTTGTGATATGATGATGAGAGTACAAATTATCCAAAACAAACTTAATCTTTGAGTGTTACCAGAAATATAGTACAGACTAGTTACAAAGAAATTGCAATAATCTCTTTATTTTCCTGCGTATATGTACCACAAAAGTAATGGTAAGGGGGAAAATGCAACCTTATTTTTTGCATGCAATTTGCCTGTTATTCTGGCACGGAATCAAAACAGAGAAAAAGAGAATTCATCATCAATACACTGCTGCCAAAAGAATTGTTCAAGCATCTACTTAGGTCAGACAAAATAAACCAGGAGTAAGCACACAAACCTATATACCAAGTATTTATATTACCAAACTTAGTTAATGTTCTGTGTTAAAGACTCCTAATTTTCCTGTTTATGAAGATAAGAACATATTTTATAATTTGATTAGAGAAAGACATTCTCAGTGACTACAAATCTGGTCTAGCTAAGGATCATTAAAACATTAACATTTTGAAATTTTTTTGAAAATTGTATAAATTTTAAATGTATACACACTTATTAAAGTACTTAAAATACAACTCAGCTTATATTTTAAAAAGAGATGTTTTAAATTGATTCTCAACAGAAAGCAGGAAAACAGAAAATGATTGTTTGATTTCTTAAGTGTTTAATTTCACTGCCTTGAAAACAACAAAAAAAAAATTATTTAGTGCTTACATAAGAATCCAAGATTTGAGTGTGATGGTTACTCCTGGAATTTACTCATATGGGAGACTAAAAGAAAAAGATCAGAAACCAGGAGATAGAAATCCTCCCACCACTGCCCAGGGCAAAACTATCTCAATAAAAACAACTATAACTAAAAGAGTTTGTAGCCAGTTTTTGTTTGATGGGCTTTCATATATTGGTACAGAGATAATTCTTCCTTAACCAGCACCTTTTTGTTCTGTCATCCCCTAAGTCTTCAGAGTTTTTCAAGAGTATCTGGGAGACTTAAAAGATGTGTCAGACTCCTACTTTTCAATCACTGTGGCATAAATGTGAAGCACATAGCTTCTGCTTAGAACTCACTGTTGAAAATAATAATTTAATGCCTCGTAGATGCGAAAAATAAGGATCAGGAAAAGAGTTATGTTACTGATGAAAAACATGAATCATTGGTAGGCAAGGGGTCATCTCTACCAAAAGTTTTTCACGAACAGGCCTCAAAATATATATTTACTTTCTTTCTCTTACGCATTATTTCCAACTCCAAAAAGATAGCATCTCATCACAATCCTGTCTAGTAACTTCATTGAACCCAAACCAAGGATCTTGTGGTGACGCCCTTAGTTTTCCAGCAGATCTCAGTTCAGAACCTCAAGAGCCAATAACTCCTGAAGTACAAGAGGAAAGTTACCTGGCCACAGCCTCCTTACCAACATCCAATACTAATACATGCAGGAAAATATCAATATTCCAAAAAGAATATTTGGAGATATAACAATAACAGGTCCTTAGAAATTCTGAATTCCAGGAAGAGCAAAAAGGAAGCCCTGGTTCTGCTCTTTAGAAGGAACCAGTTCGTCCCATGGTTCTGAATGACAAGCACCTCTGATTCTTCCTCATGCACTACCCTCCAGAGCCACTCGTCCAGAAAACATTTCACACCTATGGGGAGAGCTAAACAGCTTTCTTTCGTATTCTGCTTTTCTAACCTGGTAAATTTTAATGATGTGCTTAAAATGCCAAAATTTACACCAAGGCCAGACTATCCAAAGGCTGCTTCAATTGTAGCTTGTTTGATTTTGAAAATGCAATATAAAAATATATAGTGGGCTTTTAGTCTACTTACTCCAAGTCAGTTACAAGACCAGTAGAGGTTTCTTTGGTGATGTTCTCAAAGTCATATTTCTTTTCTTTTTGCTTCCATATTTTTCTATCATTTGGTAATGATTTTTTCACCATAGCAGCAATAGTGAAATGAATTCATGCCAGATTATTCGAATCAAATTACTACAAAAAAAAAAAAGGAGCTATTGCTACAGTCCGGAACAGGTAGCAGGGAAAAGCCACTCAGTTACCAGTAATAGATTAAAGCCCATCAGTGCCATCCTTCTCAGGGTTGAACAGACGAGGGGAGGAATCCAGGGAGACCTCCAAGTGCTCATTGAGAAAGACACAGTGATAGAAAAAGTTCTTTCTCCCAAAGGAAGAGGAAAATGGGAGGTAGCTATTCCAACTCTCAAATGACCTTCTAGATGTATTTAAACCTGAACAGAAACCAAATAGAGAAATTCAGCAGTAACTGTTTACAGGGATCAGATTTCTGAGGCACTAATAAAGCACTGAAGAATATGAACAAGTGTGTATTGGCTGGGAGCTGGAGGAAGGGGGAAATAGGCCATCAATTCGCCTACTATGAGCTCTTTTATCATGACTCAGAGGAGAGTCACTATCTTAGTCTTAAGGGACCTTGTCTATTCTAATCCCACCCACCTTTATTCGTTCTAGTTTTAGAGTCTGGATTTGGTCATCTTTTTCAATACTCTAAGACTCCAAATTCAAGAACTATACTTTAATAAACATGTCTAGTAACAACCACCATAAACTACCATATTTTCTCCAATCTTAGAATTACAGCTATAGGAATGCCTAGCTTACTTGATGCTGTTGCCACCACCTGACATTACTGTCATACGAAACCTGAATTTTGAGCTTTCAACTTATAGTTGTCAGATGCCTTGCTAACAGACACACGACACCCATGACAAAGCAATATAATTTTGGATAGTAGCACTTTGCTTCAAGGCAATATCTTTTTTAGAGGTCAAGATAGTTCAAATTACCACAACAAAGACATCCGAAATTTTAGTATCAATAAATACATCTATGTTTGTTAGTTTGTTGTTTTGTTTCTGTGCGAAGCCAGTGTGGATTTTCAGTGGGCAGCTGCTCTTAACTTTAATTCAAAACTTCAAGCTTCTGGATATAGGCATTGACTTTCGGCCAATTCCTAGGCAAAAAGAAGGTGAAGAAAAGATGCCTAATTCCTAACCAATGTGGATGACATTAACATAAGTCATTTATGCTCATATGAGGTTGGTGAGGGTTAGCCATGTGAATCCACAAACATGCAGAGAGAATTGAGAAAAACCTATTTTGACCCGATATAAAAATTCTAATCAAAAGAGGACACATTATCTCCCCAGAACCAGCTTTAAATTTATTCACCATATAAAAATAGAAATTTCAAGGAGATAATATAATCTGAATATCAAAAAATAAATTGCATACTAAAGTCAGTAAATTTATGCACTGGTTCTGAGTTAGATGGAATCTGTAGAGTCTACCCAGTCTCTACCACTGATAGGACTATAAAACCTACACAAAATACAAGACACAATTAAGAGAAAAACAAACTAGTACATATTACAAATAAATTACACACATAAATTCAGCATTCTTGACAAATGAGTAATACATTACATAAAATAAACAAAAATACAAATTCAAAATGAAATAGATAAGTTCAGTTTTCCTATAACTTCTGAACTTAATGAAATTGAATTGAAAAAGTTCTGTAAAAACTTCTAGTGAATGCCACAAAACATTTACAGAAGAAATACTGCAACTTTACACAATTTATTCTTGAAACAGAACGAAAGAATAGAACATATTCAGATTCATTTTTGATGGAGGCATTTCCCTGAATGAAAAACATGAAAAGACAATACAAGTAAAAGAAACTGCAGATCAATAACTTCATGAAAAGAGACACACAATTTTTCAAGAAAGTACTGCCAAGTTAAATTCAGTGGTACATATAAATATAAAAGAAACATTAAGTTATATAAGCCATCACATTATCATCAAGAAAAAGAAAAAACAATAGAATTGATAAAATATTGGGAGAAATCTTTTGATAAAATACAACGTCTAAATGATTAAAGTTTTTCAGCAGACTAGAAAAGAAAGATAATTTGTTCAATTTGACAGAAGTTGTCTAAAAAATATACATAATAGGAAAAGATCAGATGCTAGGCCCTAATTCTAGGGTCAAGTCATCTACTCTTGTGATTCCTATTAAAATTTCCCTGGCAATGAAACAAGAATAAGAAATAAAATTATACAGCTTAAGAACACATGTAAGTTACTCATATTCAGTAACATTATTAACATATAAACATGTAGAAATTATTTTTAAAATTCCAGAGTTTAACTAATAGTGTAATTAACAATGCTGAGGAACACAAGTTTGAATCTTTTCTCTATGTACTGTTAGGGGACTGTTGAAAACTTGAACTTAAAGATTTACAAAAGCTCTAAAAATTAATACTTAAGTGTATATCAAGCTAGAGTTACATAAAAATATTCAAAAACTCACTAAGTAATTAGAGATATGTTCATGCTTTGAGACACTGAATATACTAAATGCAACGTCTGCTTAAAATAGACAGTGAATGTGTAAAAGTATTTTTTAAAAGTTGTGATATTAAAAGATGTCTTGGAATTAATCTCGTTCAAAACATTCTCCTGTCATTCAACACACTTATCCTATCATTTGTTGCCACGATATGAAGGAGTTCTGTTTCATGAGTGTCTTCTTGTGGCTGCGTCAATGTCCAAAACTGACTCAAAAATGTTTGTGTTTTATGGCTACTTTGTTTTAGAGGAGAGTCGGAAATTGTATGGTACCGGGTCTGGAGAATAAGGTGGATATGGACACACCACATTATTTTTTATTTCAGAAGTTGCCATCAATATTTCGAATGAATTCAGGACACCGAGGTAGCCACTTGGGAGAGAAGACTTACAGAATGCCTTCAGAAAGTGGCAAGAACAATAGAACAAACACGTTCAGTGCAAAGGGGAATGTTATGATTGAGGTTGATGTCAATATGTCTTTCTCTCTAATAATTTTTTAGCATTTTTCTTAAGCTTTCGCTATATATCACACCTTGTATTTAAATTGCTCCTAAATTACCTATAGATTTAGTACATTTTTTATAAAAATTCTAGCAGGATTTTTATTATTAATTTAGATAAAATGATGACAAAATTTATTTGAAAAGAAATAATACCAAAAAGAATGATGCAATTGTAAGATTCACAAAACCTGATTTTTTAGCGTTACAAGGAATTTACATTTAGAAAGAAGATGTCCACGTGGAGAATAATAAACATGTAAACAGATGAAAACAAGTGTGTAATCTGAAAGAGGGCAAAACCAACAGAACAAGTAGATTAGTGGCTCATTTTTTAAAGCAACTCAATTGTAGAACATGTCAAAAAGGATATTGGATGTTTTCAAACAAAGACAAAACAAAAAACTAAACATGAACTACAAACTTTACATGAAAGAAATAAAAATGGATTGTATAACTATATATACAACTCACAGTGATTTACTTTCAGAAGAAAATTTAGGAGAAAAGTTTTATGCATGAAAAGAAAATGTTATTAAATATGACATCAAAAGTCTGTAAAAGCACAATAGATCTCACTAAATTAAAAATGCTCTAGAGAAACTGACAAAGGTAAAACTAATTAAAAACTGAGAAAAACTATTTTATATATCATGTGTGAAAAATATTTTTATTTATATAAAGAATTTTTAAAAGCTGAAAATAAAACCAAGCAACATGCCAAACTAGACAGTACCAACTAGACAAAATCTTGAACAAAGCGCTTCACAAAGATCGGAAAGTTGTCCTTTAAAGTGGTCCCAACATCACTGACGTTAGGGAAATGCTAAGAGGCCATATGGTGAGATATAGAATGCTTCAAAAAAACATGCTGACAATAATAAGTGCTGGGAAGGATATAAAGAAACAGACTACTCCCACAGGTTATTGAAGAGAATGGAAAACAGAACATCACCTGGAAAGCAATGTGGTGGTTTCTGTAATGTTCACTATGTATTCACTATACATGCATGATATCTGCTCAAGAGCACTTAACCAAGATGAATGAAAACTATGCATAATTGTTTATAACATCATTATTTATAATCACCCCAAAATGGAATTATTCAAGTGCCCTGCAGTAAATGATGGATTAGCAAACTCTGATGTAATCCCTGAAACAGAATAAACAATTGATGCATGCAGCAACTTGGTGTGTCTCAACGACATCACATTGAGTGAGGCAAGTCAGCTTCAAAAGGATATGTGGTCTCCACTCCACATATGTGACAGTCTAAAACAGAAAAGAGTGTGGTGACAGAGAACAGGGCCATAGTAGTGGGAGTTAAAGATTTGTAGAAAGCATGACTATGCATGGATTACAGGTGGGAGATTTTTGGAGCAATATATACGTTTTCAAACTGATGATGGTGACGATCCTATGATGTTCATCATTATGAACTCATAAAAGTGAATATCTGATCAAAGTCTCACTTATAGCATTCTAGTTTGAAAAGTAAAGTTTAAAAAAAACAGACTTTAATAATAGATGTATTTTTTTCTTAGCAAGTACAGATAAGGTATATGCATAGGAAGTTCATGCTATTGATCAAGTATTCAGCTACCAAAAGAAACTTAACATGTTTTTAAAGAGAATCAGTAACATATGCTACATCTATCATCCAAAAAGAAATTTATTATGAGGAAACAAAAAGTAGACCTTGGACAAAACATATGTGTATATATTTAAAAATGAACTCAACATAACTCATGGGATGAAAAGTGAAAATTACAGAATAGTTAAAACTGAATCACAATAAAAGTTCGATATATCTAAAATGAGAAAGTGTAAATAAATCAATTAATCATCTAATTCCTTTAACTAAGAACATCAGTACTATCAATCCACGTGAAATATATAGAAAAAACTACTATTTTCTTTTTGTTGCTGTTTTTTGAGACAGTGTCTCACTCTGTAGCCCAAGCTGGTCCTGAACTCACTGGTGTAGCACAAGATGGCCTTGG
Organism: Ctenodactylus gundi; assembly: GCA_004027205.1. Taxonomy (NCBI): domain Eukaryota; kingdom Metazoa; phylum Chordata; class Mammalia; order Rodentia; family Ctenodactylidae; genus Ctenodactylus; species Ctenodactylus gundi. Next base: position 325,322 of record PVKB01000987.1, read on the forward strand.
ACTCAGGACCATGCACTTGCCTCAGAAAACACGTCAAATTGCAAACCTCTTACTTGGTGAGTATTGGGAGACTTTTAACAAGACTGAGCCTAATAAAAGCAAAATGAAAGTAGGATAAAGGAATATTGGCAAATAATTGAGATGTAACTATATAAAATACATGAAACTTGAAGAAAAATATTACAGAAAAACATTATTCACATGAACTTAAAATGTTGACATAACAATGTCTGAAAACATACAAATAAATAAAATTGTACAACAAAATTGTGTCAAAAAATATGAAGGCTTGATAAATCAGTAACAATTATTTAAATTAAGCATCTCAATAAGTTTTCCTACTGAAACCCAGGAGTCCCATAAATTTTATAGGAGAAGAAAATCTGGCAGGATATTATGTATCATAATGTTGATATTTGAGGATACAAGTATGCACAATATCGAACTCCATGTTTTTACATTTAAAATAGTTCAAACTTGAGCAAACTTAAAAATAAACGAAGAAAGGGCATTGTGAGAACAGAAACACATGTTCAAGATATGACTCTAATTCCTTTTTCCTACCATGATACAATACATTCGAAAATTACAGCCATGCTTTCTTTTTGATTGTGAGAAATATTACATAATCATAGCCAGTACAGATGTGCTTGGCCCATGTGTGATACAGGTTCAGTGGATATTTTCAAACTGGATGCAAGGCGTAGACTCAAGAGGCTTTGAATTTAGTAATGGCTCTCATTCAAGACACAGTAAATACAACAAGCAACTTAATGTATCAAATATAGTTTATTTGGCCATTCACAGGAATATCAGTTGAGACTTTTGTACAGACTGTGATTGAGGCCAAGTGTGAAATAATCCTATACTACAAATAAGTAATAAAGTTTAGAACTATGCACTTTAAATCTAAAAATTCTTGTCCAGACTACCATGAATGTAAAAGGAACATTTTAGAGAAGGAATGAGTGTCCATTTTGTGTCCAAAATACGCCTGAATACATAGAACTGTTTTCTTCGTGCTGTGCTCTAAAAGGCGAACTGCAACATCTTCAGAACTAAGAGATGTGATGCCAAATGAACAATGATCCAGCAACATGTAACAAAATAAAAAGATGCTCCAAGAAGGACATGAATGAGTGATTTCATACAGATGAGGATGAGAGAGGTAGTAGGCCAGATGCTATGAGGTGATATTATAAATAGATGACATTCAGAACCGTCCAAAGAAAGAGTCGGGCCCCATATCAGTCACTGCCTGTGCCAGCCAGTGGTCCTCATGCACAACTGCAGAACAAGGGAGGAAACATACATTGTATTTGAAGCAAGATGAACCTCAAGATACCAGCCAAGCCTGATCAGCTGCCAGTTTACATGGGTGCCCTTCTCTATAGTGAAGTCCATCTGTTTACTGGAAACTAAAAAGCAAGACATTCTTCCCAGGCTATTGAACGTCGATGCCACAAATCGTTCCTTGAGGTGCCACAGCCATTCTCTAAGCACAGCAGTTAATAAGAAAAGGGGTGTCCTGCCTTCCTGTGTCTGGAACAAGATGCCTCACTCTCACAACCTAAAAAGAGCAGAGCGTGGGCCCGTGCCCTTCCTCCTGCTTGTGGAGGAGTTCCTAATTTCTGCCTCACTTTCCCTTTTATGCTTCTCTCAATAAAGTCACTTTATACTTTCCCTCCAAAAATGGGAAGTTCTTTTGGGCCACAGATTTCAGTAGATTCACTATATAGCTGGCTTCAAAGAAGAGTATGGTGAAAGAACCACTAAAGCAAGACAGCTGCTCGTCCCACGGTGCCCAAAAGCAGAGAGAGATAGGACCAGTTGGCACGAGCTCGCTCTTCCGGTCACAATCCCAAGAACCCACCTCCTACCCGGCCTCATCTCCTCATTTTCAGCTCTCCTCAACACTTACCAATGGGTTAATCCGCGATGAAGATAGATAAATAGCACCTTCCGTGATCCAATCACCTTCCAAACACACGATTTTCAAGGGACATTTGAGATCTGAGCCACAGCATTATGCCCATGGCCCCCTAAAAACTCATGTCCATCTCATTACCCATAATGCATTTAGTCTAGCTCTAAAAGTTCCCAAATTCTTAATAGTTGTAGTATTGATGAAAAATCCTCATCCCAAGTATTTTCTGAGTCTCACAGCAAACTCATAACTATGAGCCCCTGTAAAAATGAAAAAAAAACGTTAAACACTTACAACATGTTCTTGGCGCCAAGTAAAACTTCCCATTCCAAAAGAAAGGAGCGTTAGAAAGAAATCAAACTAAAGACCAAAATCTAGTAAGGTAAACATTAGAATCCGTAGTTTCATATCCAGCACTTGAGGCCTGCAAAAACCCTTGCGCACCCGCATGGCATTTCCGGGTGCCATCCACATGGCCTCTCGTTTTTCTTGGCTCTACTCACGCTTTGCCTGTGGAATTCCTCTGCAGAGGTTTCTTGCTCCTGCCACCTCCAGTTTCCTGAGGTCTCTTCTGCACTTTGCTTCACTCTCAGTTTCACATTTTACACTTAGCAGCACTTGGCAGGAACTGCGACCCCCTCACACAGACCCTCTCCCCAGCCCACCCAGATCTTGAGACTTCTTCTGAGTGAAAGGTTCCTGTGAGTTTTTCTTTAAGTCTGCCTCCTTGATTTCAATTATCTATCATCAGGATTCTTTATCTAGTTTTTATGTGTAGTTGTTTACCTCTAGAGCTTGCTTTTACTTTCTTCCCCATGCAGGCTCTGGTCTTAAGAGTTTTAGTCCACACCACGTGCCACAGTATCTCTGCTATCTCTTCCCACTTTTGTTAGATGTGCAGTCACAGAGGGAAAAAAAATGTATCACCCATGGTTTGCCGATTGGTAGGAGTGTAGGTGAATTACATTTTTGACTCATCACTCATGAAACTTTTATGCATGCTAAAAGTCAAACAAATCTGGTTAAAATCTGAGATGTTATTAACTTGTTGGTCAAAAACATATGCAAATGACTTCTCTAAATTTCAATTTTTATGTAAATGAGGATAGTGTTAATTGCATTTGTTACATCACATGACCAAATTCAATGTTATGTGCATGGTACGCAGACTAGCTCCAATGCTTTAAGCATTTGATAAATGGCAACCCTCATTTTTATAATATATATAAAGCAACTAACTCCGAAACCAATTCTTAGTTTGTTGCCCCCACACAAATCCTCATCCTTTTCTAAGTATTTCCTGAAAGTATTCTGAACCAAAGTAACTGATTCCACCATCAAATTTTGAAAGAAATCAACAGGGCCAGTTTCCAGGCAATTTCATACAGTGGACATCACATGAAGAGTAGCCTGAAAGACCATGGACACCTACTTGTACAAGGCTGTTCCAGGCAGCCAGGGGTACCTAACTTCAGGCACAACCATTATGCCATTTGATATGGCCTGGAAGAATCTATTTCTCTTCAGTTCTCTTTGTTATAGCCAATCCATTACAATTTTGACTAAGTATTTGAAGTAATTTAGACAAAATTGATAGGTGGGTTTCCAGGAATGCTCCAAGCATCTGGTGTCTAATTCTCACCATGAGTCGTGTATTCCTTTGAGTTGACAATCATATCATCCTCAAAAGGATAAAAAAAGTGTTGATATTTCAGGGTTAAAGAACATGTTTGTCTATTATACAAAATTTTCTAGTAATATAAATGCAGAATTATCACTAGTGGTTATTTTTAATGTGTACTGGCATATATATTTTGTCAAGTACTTACAATGCTGGTTTGACATTTATATCTGCTAAATAGTTTGCTAAAATATTTTTCTGTCTTTAAGTAGCTTTTTTAAGATTTGTTTTAGCATTTTTCTGAGTAATCGCTGTAGTGCAATCATAGAATGTTATTAAATGTTGAATGTATGTCAGTTTACTTTCTCCAACAGCATTGACGCTCTTGCCCAATGTCCTGTTCATGTTGCTACAGCTGAAGAAACACTTTTAGTCTGGACTACTTCTCAGCTTCATTTTCTAGAGTTGCTTCATCTGTACCTAAAGACTGAACCTAGTATCAAGTTCTACCAGGAGAGTACTTGGAATTTTATGGACACCATGTTCTCTACCTCAAAAGTTTTCCTCTGCTACTTTGTTACTCTTCCAACTTTTAACAGGTCCTCGTTTTGGTAACCTAATTCTGAATACCAACTTTGATCTTACCTCAGAATTCTTGTGGGATCTCTTAAAAGAAACACAGTCACAATCGGCCTTATTCCATGGTCACTATGGCCCACGTGTTTGCTGAGGAACATTTTTCAGTTTTTCTATTCTGGCTCCAGATCTAATTCTAGGTATTTCTGTTGCTACCTTAATAAGTTTATATGGCCAGACATTCCCTCTGTGACCTACCAGCTACAGAGGCAGGTCAGCAGCTGAGGTCTCCACCCTACCCCAACAGTTCTCAGACTGCACCTGTTGCAAGATAGTAGCTGAAGCCCTCCTCACTGAGGGCTAATACCTGAACCATGAAGAACAGTGTGACTCTTTCTCTCATGCATTAATCATCAGCTATGTTGGTGGTTAATGTTCAGAATTTCCAAAAGTTCTATTTTTGAAAGTTAACCTTTATACCAAGTCTCCATCAGTTTCCTATGATTTCTTCAACAAATTACTAAAAGTAGCTCGAGAAAACCCACAAATTTATTCTCCCCCTCTTTTCTAAAGGCTGGCCATCTGAAACCAAAATGTTGACAGGGCCAATCTCTTCTGAAAGTTCGAGGGAAATATACTTCCCTCTCTTGCTTCTGGGAAGTCTTTGAAACCCTTGGCTCCCTTGACTACATCTCTCCATTCTCTGTCTTCGTGATCCCATTTTATCCGCATAGTCATATGTCTCTACTTACTCTCTTCTGTATCTTGTCAAGGTCCTTGATATTGGATTGAGGGCCCACAGATCCTATAAAATGATCTTATCTCAAGATCCTAAAATTAAGTCATCTATGCCTGCAAAAACACCTTTCTAACAAAAAGGTATGACTCAGCAGTAGGTGTTCACTTAGCATAAACTAGGCTCTGGATACAGTTCATAGATAGACACACACACACACACACACACACGTGTGAATATATATAATATAAATAAATATATATACACACACATGCGCACATGCAGACACACACACACACACACAGAGAGACACACACACACTCACTTGGTGCATTCACAGCCTCTAGGGTTCAGGAGGAAGACATACCGTTTATGAGGTTCCCAATCCACTCAATGGCACTAAGAAAACAACGTGAAGAAATCCATACAGGTCCCTCCGTCTGGAACTGGAATGGTATGTTGACTAAGAGCACAGGATAGACACAGTGACATCCCAGATAAACTTTCCTTCTCCATTCCATATCTTGGACGTTATGGAAAAAGTGACATTTAGCAATGCCATCGAAATAGTTACAGAGGATCAGTTCTCATAATCAACAATCAAGGGGTTAATTGCCTTTCCTGTTAAATGTTTCCAACTGCTTACTTTCCCAGTCTAATGCCATCTACCCTTGTTTGACGACTCTCTGGTCACCTGAGATCATTTCTTTGCTCATTTCTCACCTAGTCTTTGCATTTATGTTCAGATATCCTATCCCCCCCACATAGTGTCATCATCACTCCAGGCTGGGTATATGAAATTCTTTTAATAATCTTTCTCTGTAGGTCATATCCTCTAATCCTTTTATCGTTTTTGGATCCTCTCCAATTTATCAATGTCTCCTTCTAAAACAAGCAGCCAAAATGCTACAAGAAGTGTTGTGCACCTTGTTTTTAAGCAGAGAGATAACGGACATTTACAAAGAATCAGGGGATTTTCAGAAACACATTCTGGAATTAAATCACATGCACTAAGCCAGCTTTTCCCAGGGCTTTGTGCACTCCTTCGCTGCTTCAGCAATTGCATTAATTTCATCCAACCATCAGGGGAAATGGAGAAATCAGACAATTTGGGGCACATTAGTTATGTCTAAAAATAATAGCAGCTACCATTTACCCCATGCTCACCCCATGCCACCACATGACTTTTGCAGTCTTGCTAAAATTCACTTTATTTTGTCCTCTTTCACTTGTACAGATAAGAAAACACGGGCTGTGAGAACTTCGGAACCGTACATACTGAGGTCTATAAACATGTTGAGTAATAATGTTCAGGATTCAATTCCTGGTTTGCTTGCAGAATCTGGGAGCTGTGATTCTGTACCTCTGTAAAAAACTGGGTTGGGGTTTTACTCTCCGGACAGAATACAAAGAATATTTTTTTCATTTATAGAATAGCTCACTAAATACTCAGTTCCTGACTACATTTGGCTTTATTTTCACCAAAATGATTTGCTTGTCTAGACTTGGCCTTTGAATCAAGAGTAACCTTTCTAAAGGGCCATTACCTTAAAAGGTCATTTAATCTACACCCACGCCCTGGGGGTGCCATTCAAGAGGGTAATTCTTCAGTGTCAATAAAGAGTTCTTTCTGCAACATGAACTCTGTTTCTTTAATTTTTGTTCCATTTCACACAAGTATGCTGCAGTTCTATTTATAATGCATTTCAACCAAGTCGGTACACGTAACTCAGTCAAATATCTTACTCTACCCTTTCTAGGTTTGCAAGTCCTGTAAGGAAAAAGTAAGGAAATATAATTGCTATTGAGAAATGTATTCGTGAAGAAGATAAATCTCAGGCTGAAAGATATATTCAAAATATTCTATGATCCAAAGCTAACCTTTTTGACAAAGATAGAAGGCTCCTAAGCCTGTTTAGTCAGCAATGCCTGGAAGGCTCAAAAATTGTTTTTCACAAGCCCATCCTAGACCAACTAAATCAGAGTCTCCAAATTTGGATTCCAGAAGCCAGTAGTTAAATTATAAAAAGAAAATTATTATCAATCAAGTTTGTGATCATAAGCTCTGGAAAAAGCTTTTTAAAGAGGGGACACCAATGTTGGTCATAATAAGAATGACACATTTCTGTTCTTCAGTGTTTTTCAGTTTGCAAAGTAGTATCTCACCATGTCATTCTACCCTTTAATGACACACAATGCTCTTTTAGAACTAGCTGCCACAGCCAAGCAGTCTATAATAAAACTAAAGCTCCAAGTCACTATTCAGTACCTAACTGAAGCCACCTATGTTTGGAGTGGGGTGTAGTGGAGGGAAGAATGGACCATACCCTTGACCTCTTATTCTAGACTTTCCATTATAGGCCCTCATGGCAGAGACATAAGCCGAAATGAGGAAAGAATTCTCTTTAGGAAAAGAAACAGAAAGCTAGCACTTGTACCAGTCCTGCTCCTTACCTATTGTGTGATCTTTAACAAGTAATTTATCTCTCCAGACCTTATATTTGTTAGGAAGGTGAGATTTGGAATGGCACCACCCTAGGTCAAACATTGGCTTTCTGGAGGATCTACGAGGAAGTCTTTTAATAACTGTGTCTCAATTTCATCTCCTATGGTTATTGTGAACAGGAACTGTGTGAATATATGAAAAGTGATAGAACAATTTCTACAAAGTCCACACATTCCACTCAGTATTAGCTTTGGAAATTCATCAAATAACTGCAAAGTTTGTAATGAAGCATTGCGTTTTTTTTAGCATTAGCTCTTAAAATATATGATAAAACATATATCACAGGTTATTTATAAATTAGAAAAATGCTGATAGAAAAGACTATTTCATTACAGATGGAAAAATATATTTAATGAAACTCATCATGTGGGTGCATAATACGTGCCAGACAGTGTGCTAAACGTCCAACATGCATTATCTCCTTTAATCCTCAACGCAGCCCTGTGACCTGTGAACACTTTTCCATCCTCGTTTGACAGATAAGGAAACAGAAGCTTAAGAGAGTTAAGTCAATTGTCCAGTCACAGAGCTGGTAAGTAGGACGGCTGGAATTAGTTCACAGGTCATCTGTCGACAGACTTTCTCCTCTCTCCTCTCCTACCTTGGTGCTGTTTCTGTATGTGCAGTACCAGCAAAATTTCAAATGGATAAAGTTTATCCTTCACACTTTCTCCTTCTCTCTAATTCCCTCTCATCATCACCTACGCTTTTTATTTTGTCCTCCCTGCTCCCTTCTTCCCCCACCCCTGGAAGCCTTACAGACTGTCTTTCAGTGACACAAATTCTAACATATCAACTCTCTTCCCACACAAGAATTGACCCATAGGCCAAAAACTACTTCCCCTTCATGATGAAATTGTCATTTTCTCTCTTCATCCAGACAATGAATAAGAGAAATCCGACTATGTAATTCACAGTAAGGAATGCTTTATAGTAGGAAAGATAATTTTTACATTTCCTGGGGAATTTAGTATTTTTACACAGTGTTGGTTAACTGAACTACATCTTTACTTTGTGGAGTATTAGGCTTTGAAAAGGTGAAATAAAGGATTTGGTCTGGGCTTGGGAGATATTGCCAGGTAGAAGATGCTTCAGAGCCCTTGATGGAACCGGTGGGTTCAGGTTGAAAGGGACTAACCAGTCATATTCCAAGGATTCACATATTTGAAAATGAAAAAGCGAATGTGCCCAAGTAAGACAGGAATTTGGGAGGACAAAAGCGCTCTTTCATCATTTCATTACAGAAGTCACAGTGTGATGGCAGGAGGGATATTGCTTGTCCTTTCTCCACAGCAGCCTGCCCAGCCCCCTCTTCTTATTATTAAATCCAAGAAAGAAGCATTGTCCTTTGGATGACAGTAAACTGCCTGTGCATCGCCAGCTCTGTCTCTTCCTAAAGCCGGCAGGACGGTGTTCTATAGAATGATATTTACAGACTAAGGAAGGATGACATTTTCAGGATAAAGACAGCCAGCCCTGCGGTAGGATCAGCTGTCTGAAAACTCACTTTAGTTAGAAGTGACTGTTTTTCCAGTTGTCCCATCACCTGCTTTTCTACATGAGAGGCTTTCCCTGTGGGGAGAAATCTGCAGATTCACTTCAGAGCGCTCTGTACCACACACCCCTCTGTACCACACACCCCTCATACGCCTTGCAGAGCTTCCAAAGTGGGGGAGGCTGTTCTACTGAGTACAGTGTTCAGACCATGACGGGAGAAGGCAGGGCCTTAGCCTCCCTGTTCTCTGTCAGCTGGCCAGCTGTCTCAAGTACTTTTAAGAGAACAGCTACTGTGGAGCAGCCAAAGGCAATGACTTCAAGAAGCTCACCTCTAGAAGTCAACAAAAATAAAAATAACAAAGCAAGCACTGAGTAGTAAAACAATAAACAAGAGCAAAAAAGAAAAAAATATGTGTTCTTGAATCCAAATTGTGACAGGAAATAATAATGTCCCTTTCATTGTTCTCTGTGCTGGAAATTTATGTACATGTATGAGTAAATGTTTTAAAATTCATTAATGCATATGCAAATATGTGTGCATATATATACTTAATTAATCTCAACAATAGTATACATTGTCTTATCCCTAATACCTGAGAAGGTGAATATTATAAAGGGTTTTTCTCAAGTGCGTTTAGCTGGTAAGTGAGGAGGAAGTTCTAGATCCAGCTTATCAGATTCTGCTGCATAGGATCTGTAGCAAATGATTCTGTAGCATATGATTTGATTCTGTAAATTTGCCTTCTAATAGCAGAGTCAATGTAACAGGGTTTTAAAGAGAAAATAAAAGTGGCGTTTTTAATGACGGGCAAAAATCAAGAGGTCAGTTTGCGCAGGCTCGTGGTACATGAGCAGAGTCTACACCGCAAAGGACTCGGAGGCCTGGGACGGCATTGTGCGCAGTGGGGCGAATGAGCGTGGGCAAGTAAGATGGGCGTGTGGAATGACGAGAAAAGTTTTACTAAGAGATAAATTTAGGATTAAGTTTTGACCTTGAGGGGTGCAAGTCATTGAATATGTTTAAATAAGTGATTGGATCAATATTCTTACCCAAAAAGAAATTGTCTTGTCAAGACTTCCTTGAAATATGGTCATCTAAGGTGGGCACATTGGAATATCTCTATAGTCCTAGCGTCATTTGAACCCATAAGGTCCAGACTAGCTGAGGCAATATAGGAAGACTTCATCTAGGAATACATAGATAAAAATAAATGAATGAATGAAGAAAGTCATCTTTAAAGCAAGCATGCAGGGCTAGAAGAATGGCTCAGCGGTTAAAGCACTTGCCTAGCAAGCGCTGAATTAAACACCAAGTACCCAAGGTCAATTCCCCAGCACCACATAAACCAGATGTTGTGGGGCAAGCCTGTAGACTGTATGTGTTCAAGGGCAGCCTGGGCTGCATAGTGAGTTCAGGACCAGCCTGAAGTACAAAATGAAACCCCGTCTTAAAATAAATAAATAAAAAATTGAAAAAAATAAAATTTTCATAGTAACTTAAATATAGTCACTATAAATTTGAGTTCCATTTTAAATAAGTTTGAAGAAAAACAATATATTAAAGTTACCTCTAAAAGTTGCATAGTAACTACAACATAAATCAGCAAAAAAAAACCTCTTTCGAAAATTATCAAATTAAAACTCATAAGCTGCACTATTGTTCATTCAGATCAAACCGGTCACACATCACACATAGTACCCACTGCTACAAACTATTTGTTTCACATGTATGATCTCATGCAGTCTCCAGGAGAAGTCTGAGAACAGGTGGCACAGCAGAATGAATTGTGTCCTACAAGGAATCTAGCAAGATATTTCTGGTCAAGACTGTTACATCTCTTACTCTGATTTCTAAATTTATCAGAGAAATTTGCCAGACATGAGTGTGGGTGACAAAATAATGACAATTATGACTAGTGCCCTGCAGGTACAAAGACCCAAAGATACTCTCCAGCCTTTACCCTGGACACAGAATCCCCCATAGCAATATCTGACAAGTGAACTATCCTTTTTCATAATTATATTCATCTAGATGGCCACCTATAGAGATAAAAGAATTAACCTCCAATAGGCTATTTTATATATCCACATAATATATTTTCTAAATATTTTCAGGGGTAAGTTTTAATCTCTTCTTGATAATTCCTAAAAGTTTCCTTTTTCATATATCCTTGCCTTTTCATTTTCAGTTTTGTAAGAGGAAGCTGCTGAGGAAAGGGTCAGGGAACAAGCCCAGAAATATTGATAGGCTTAAAAAGAACATTTTTAATAATTATAAATTTTAATACCTTGTTTTCATTTTATGTGCTTTTTTCCTATTAACCTTTCTTCTTTCTTTCTTTTTAGGCCAGTTTTCATATGTGTACACAGAGAAAATAGGGGCACCGCGACATACTGAAAAGCGCAAAAACTGAAATTCACTAACCTTAATATTCCAAAAATAGGGTCCGCTGGAAAGTCTCTTGCTCACCTTATAAGAAAAACTGGCCGCTGATATTGTTCTTAACCTGTATTTGTTACCATCACAGAGGTTTCATATAGGAGGGATGAGTACAGATCTAAACGTTGTTTTTAAGACTCTAGCAAACAAAGCTCAAATGGCTTTGTTTCATAAAAAGAGGGAAAATTTCATTTGATAACCAATGAGAGAATCACGTAATTAGGCCACCGTATGTTGTAAACTGGCTGCCTAGTTTTAGGGCTGAAGGGCTAGGAAGGCATCAGAGGAATGGGAAGTGGAAATTAAAACAGAGCTCAGTGACTGAGCTACCCGCTTGGCAAACCTGTCGACCTCTTCTCACGCATTGCCAGCCATTACGCTGGTGTTTTAGTGGTCGGGCCATTAGGCCATTTAAATGCTTTGAGCTCCATTTTCCTTCTCTATAAAAACAGTATGACATTGATGACTAGTGGGCTGTTATATTTATGCCAGCATGAATAATGCAGTAAAAGTAATAACAATCATATAATGGTCATATTTTATATGGTAGTTACTTACCATGCTGTAATTAATGTATTCTATCTTCATTATTTAAGATGAGCCTCCTGCCTTGTTTCATGTAGACAGCTGGTTATGTGGGCACCCAGATGCTGACAGCACCATGTCTGCCATGGCTGAAGACAGAAGAAAGGGAGTCCTTCAGCTGATATATTTCTAATGTTGTCTCTTTTCATTGCAGTAGGGCTCTAGACCTTAGAAATGGTGAGCTACAGCTTCTATAACAATGGATAGCGCCAACAATGACCAACATCCTATGACCAGTGTGTTATGTGACAGCCATATTCCTATCTATCCTCATTACCCATACAGTATGGACTGAGATTTCCATTTTTACAAGGAAGCAACTCATGCTTGAAGAATAATATGATCCAAGACAGGAAGTGGCAGAATGACCACCTGTTTAGATCCTACTCAAAGTGCTATTGCTGGCCCTGTGCACAAAAACTATTTTCTTACATCATGAAAATGGGAGACCAGGAGAGAGGAACTGGTCTGATGTGTAAATCAAGCTAAGAAACATGGCTTATCATTTTACTTGGTATCTTGAATTCATTTGCATTTTGTTTTGCAAATTTCAAAGGCAGGTGATAATACTTTCAGAAAGGCATAGAAACAACGAGAAGTGTGCTAATTATAGCAGTGGCTCTCAGAAACTGCATCCTGGCAGTCTCCTGAATTCTTAGAACAGATCCCACCTCTGCATGGATTCCACATCAGATGTGCCCTCCACTGTCCATGCTGATGAGAGACTCATCTTTCTTTTGGAAATGATGAGCTGGTGCCTTGATAAACTCCACTCTACTGGAAGCTGCCCTGCTCACTGACACCCACTTGTTGAGTGAGTATATTGGCTGACCAGCCAATATAGTGGGCCTGCTGGGATTACAGCAAAAAAAAAAAAAAAAAAAAAAAAAAAAAAAAAAAAAAAAAAAAAAAAAAAAAAAAAAAAAAAAAAAAAGGAAAAAAGTGCCTCTTTAATTTAGATCTTCGTTTCTGTTCCCAGTTTGACTAAACTCTAGCATTGAATGTCAATAATGATGCAGTTTCCTTGGCAGCAGATCTGCAGAGCAATTGCTAATGAGGCCGCCACCATGAGTTTCATTCTACAGAACGTGTAGAAATGGAGAAGACTTGCACTGTTTAAGTGAAACTGTTGCCCTCACGTGTGTTTAGGTCTTCATCCCCGTGATCTGTGGAAGAATATTGCTGTGCCAACAAACCTTGCACTACTGAGCATGTTGGAGAAGGACAACATTGATATAAAGACTTTGACACTGGTCAAGCCAAAGAAACAAGCTACAGAATGAAATACATCAGTGGCGTTTCAAGATGGACAGAGCAGAGGGTCACCGAGACTTAAGCCGGAAGCAGATTTTATTAGTGCTGGCACTTTGACCTAGTAGATTAATATTCAGAGTCTGGGCCCACAAATGAAGTGTTCCTCCTTAATACACTTTGACCCTTTTGACTCCCCTATATAGTAACAGGTGTCTTGTGATTGGCTACTTTCAAGTAGCCAGTCAGTGACACTACGGTCTGAAGTTTCAAGGCAGTGCTAGAGTGTGTAAGTGTACTTGGTGCTATGCAAAGCACACAGTCAGGCTGCCTCCACACAAACAAGGCCATGATGCCACATTTCTTTGTTCTGAGAGGGGGCCAGGCTTGCTCTTACCATTTCGAACCAATTTAAACAAAAGGGGAAATGCTAAGTGCCAGTACTCGTTGGACTTTTTTCCAAACTCTGAGCACCTACTCTGTACACTCTCGGTGTGTAGGGTTGGGAATAAGAGAGATGACCATGCGGGAAGTGGACAACAGTAATGATCAAGTACACTTGGCACATCTGTTCTGTCAGCTGAATACTGTTGTGATTTGGATCTGGAATGTTCCCTCAAAACATCATGTACTTATGGATACTGTCTACTGTTGAGACATGGGACCTAGCTGAAAGGGGCAGGTGACTGGGACTTGAGCTGGAGGAATGTGTGCAGGCTTTTCCCTTCCTCCCTGACTTTGTTCTATTCTACCATGTATCGAGGAACCATGCCTCCAGCTCTGACTTCATCCCCACCATGATTTTTCAACCTTTCTAGCATCTGCCCACCTGTGAACAGACTGTGACTTTCTGAAACCCTGAACTAAAGTAAATCTTCCCCTCCTACTCTAAAATGGTGGATGTCAAGTATTCTGTGCCAGGAATGAAAATGTAACTAAGATAGAAATTGGTACCTGGGAAGTGGGGTCATTGCTGTGACATGTGCTATGCTGGCCATGTGATTTAGACGGTATTGAAACTCGTTTAAGAGAGAAGTTTGGGAACGTTTGAGGATCCCAGGTAAAGATGCCTTGAAGTGCTCTCAGCCAAGCTTGATGGGAGATGTTGGTTAGAGCTCAGAAGATCAAAAAGCTGATAGAGTTGTATATTGGATAGGCTGGGCTCAAGATGTTTCAGATAGGAACATGAATTGTATTGGCAAGTAGTCCAAAAATCATGTGTGCTACACTGGCAGAAAGCTGTGTGTATTTTGCCCTCGTCCAGAGACTTTGCCTGAATCTGAGAGCAAGGGTGGTGAACTACTTAATCCAGAAGAGGAAATTTCGAGGAAATCCAGTTTCACATTGTCACATGGCTACTATTTGCTGAATTTAGCCAACTCTATGGTGAAAGGCAGGAAAATAATGACAGAGAAAAATGATGTAAAATTTGTCAGGTTTGCTAAGCTAAACGGGCCTAAGACATGGGGAACTTAAGGAGATCAGCAGATCAGCATTTTTTTTAAGTACTTACAATCAGGACTATGGGAGGGATGCCCTGAGGGCATCTCCGAAGTCAACAAGACCTCACTCTTTATGAACTTAAGGCTTGAAAGGAAAAAAATTGTTCTAAGAGCAATACCTCAGGGTATTCTGTAGTGCCAAAGAGAGAGCCACCTGCAGCTTAGTCATATTAGAACTCCAAGAGCTCCACAGCATTTATCCAAAGGGAGTTCAAGCCAGTGGCAGACCTAGATAATGTCCACACGGTCCTGACTTTAAAGATTTTCAGAGTACAAGAGTAGTGGGTTTATGAACACTTCCACCAAGATTTCAGAGGAAGGCCTTGGAAGCCAGGCCGTGTGCCCCTGGGAGGGCAGCGTGTGAAGTTGTAAAGAAGAAGCCTAAATGCAGTAGAAATTCTCAATATTTAGGGAAGCCAGGAGCACGGATGGTGTGCTGAGAAAGCTGCAGGCTGAAAATAGATCCAGCCCAAAGGAGAGAAAATGGAGGTTGGATCCAGGGACAATGTTGTGTGAGTGGGGCCACTCAAGCCCTTTAGAGTCCGTGCCACACCACAGTTTAGCCCTGCTGTTAGAAACGGACCCACAGAATTTAACTGTTGCCCTGCCAGGTTTAAAATGTGTTTTGGTCCCATCGTCTTTGATCCTTCTATTTTTTCCTTTTGTGAAGGGAATGTTCAGCCAGTGCTGTTGTATGCTGGAAGCACTTAACTCTTTGGTTTTCACAGAAATTCCCAGCTGAGAGTTTGCCTTGTGTGTCAGAGAAGAAACTGGACTTCAACGTTCTCAGCAGCGATAAAACTGTTAAGACTTTGGCAATTCGTAGAGAAGGAAGGACTAAGTGAAGTTTGCATGAGGAGGTAAACAGAAGTCTTTTGGATGCCAGGGGCAGGATGCTGTGGTTTGGATCCGGAGCCCCTCCCTGCCACAATAGCCTCATGTGCTTATGGATACTGTGGACTTTTGGGAGCGGGGTCTTGCTGATCTGGGCAAACGCCTGGGACTTGACTTAAGGTGGTGTGTGCCGGTTCTGCCTCCCGTTCCAGACTTGGCTCCGTTCTGCTTTGCCGTGTGGAGTTCTGGCTTCAGCTCTAGCTCCAGTCCAGCCATGTCATGCCACCGTTTCTAGCCACTCATCTATGAATGGACCATAACCTCTCTCTTAACCTTTCTCTCTTAAGTTATGGATATTAGATATTACGTCCCAGAAACAAAAATAACTAAAACAAATACCAATTCTTTTTGGGGAGTAGGTTATGGGCTTTCCAGGCTATACAGCCCACAAAGATGTTCAAAAACACAGTACAGAACTGGTCTTCTTGGAGAAAACCTAGTGCTTTGTCTGGGCAGAGACAGTAGAAACTAGATGTGGATCTTGCTTCTAAAACCTTTGCCACCTCTATCCTGGAAACTGAATGTAGCTACCACTACGATTTCCTAAAAAGTTTCCACGTGGCTCTGCTTCTATAAACTATTATTTTCCAATTCAAAATCTAGTCCTTGAATCTAACTACCAGATCCTGGATCATGAAAGTGAGACCTAGCTGCAAAGGAAGATGAAATATGGACCTTTCTCCCACAAAGAATCAGAAGGGAAGAAATGTACTACTATCTCAACTTCAAAAAGGGTTTGCACAGTTGTTGGAGGGCATCAATATGGATAAGTACCTACCATGACAGGATCTGCAAAGGTAAGATTGTAAATAATGGAATTAGAAAGGATAATGAGAAGTAATCCCCAGAGGGCTAAAATGGACTAGAACAGGGAACTAGAAAGGAACAAAATCTAGAATTAGAACTCACTTTAGGTTTAGAAGATGACTGTGTCACATTAAAGCAATGCTGGGAGCAGCTGATTAATTAAAGTTCATCTAGCATATTAAACCGCCATGCTATGTCATGTTGATTTAGGGATAAGATGAATCTGAGGGTTGTGACCTTGCTTTGATATTTCACTATTTTATTCTAGCTTTTTTTTTTTACAGGGACCAAAAGGAATAGCTAGATCTCATACCCATTCATATTCAACAAACACTATTGTGACTGTAAAGCACCAAGCACATGATCTAGGTAGGAGTTACACAGACACGAATGAGATTCTATCCCTATTTTGAAGTTGCTGACAGTCTATGGCGATAAGACCCAGAATGTTGGAACAGGCAGAAGGACAAAGGCTTTGTGGAAGACCCATTGTTATTCTTTTGTCTGATCTTTCTTTTGTAGATTTTATCCTATTGTAAATTAAACATTCATTTGGTTGTGTATTTGTTTAAGGTCTCTCCCCCATTGGAAAACAAAGAAAAGGAGAGTGTACATGCCTGTTTATCATACTGCACCTTCTACAGAACAGATGCTGGAAATACATGCATTGGAAGAGTGAGTAAATAGATGGAAGTAAGTCATGAGCAGAGCCTTCCTGCGTGAGCATTCCCCCTTCGACATGAGATGATGGAGAGACAGGAGAAATCTACAAAGCAAGGACACTGTTTCCAAAGGCATGATAGTGAAATAAATCTAGATTTTCTGGCCAGCATTTATAAATCACATAATACTATTGAAATTTGAGCGTTCAGACTTGCCTGCATGACTGATAATGTTGGATGTCAGGAGAGTCCAGACATGAAACTCAGTGCACTAGTTTCCTGGAGTGGCTGTAGTATATCACTGTGGACTTAGTGACTTGAAACAACATACATATACTCTGTCCCCATTTCCAAGGAGCCAGAATTTAAGTCCAGTCTAATTGGCACCTTCATTTATGGTCTCATAAGACTTCAGTCAAGGTGGGGCTTATTATTCTTCTGAGATTTGAGTCACTGTCAGTTGTAACACTCATAATAATTTGTTTCTTTAAGGTGAGTTGGAAAATTGACCCCTGAAAAAGGGACCATTCATTTTCAAGATGTTTTGCCTGATCACGTCAGTCCCACTCACTGCATTTTTCAGTAGGATATAGCAGAACCTCATCGTGTGAGTGAAGCTGTTCACATGCCCAAGCATGTGCAAGAGCAGGGGATTGCCCAGACCAACCACACCAGGGTCCAGAAGTCTGCGGTCTCAGAATTCTATCTTCCATGTTGCAGAATATGGTACACAGGAGCCTGTCATCTCAAGTGAATAACACTCTTTAAAGGATGTTGAGAATTGGAATGACGAGGGTACATGTCATTTCTCTGTGTATTACCTTGACTGTTATGAGGATGCGTTTTAAAGAACCAAGGGGATAATGTGGTGGTACTATATGAGGCTGTGCCAGAGACCTAGTGAGAGAGGGTAGTAGAACAGGGGGAGTAAGTGAGAAGCCCAACTTCTGGTCAGCTGGAGGAAACTTGGGCCTCCTTTATTATTTCTCTATTTGCTTCACATTTCATATTCAAATATGCAGCCAGCTGTATGTAGTGTCATTCATAATCATCCCCAACAATCATCATATCTATGAATTTTTTAATATTTTCAAATAAAAAAGTCATTCTTAGAGAATTTTCCTCCGAAACTCCTCACTGATTTCCCATTGCACTTTAAATCAATCAAAATTTTTACAGTTGTTGAATGCTTTTCTCAGAAGTGAGGCTATGAGGCTACACCCTCTATCCTCCATTCCTAGCCCCTAGTCTCCTCTTAGAAAGCCATACCGCCCCTTGTTTAGAGGTTCACATTTGCTGTTATTTCTGCTTGCACAGCTTTTCTCTAGACTTTTTTTTTATACTTCACTCCCTCACATTACGCAGATCTCATGGAGATAACTGTACAGGGAAGGCAACTGAGTCAGCTTGTGTGTATACCTTAGTTTAGCATCATCATAAGATCTCTGTGAGTGTGATCATTCTCTTTATAGATTTGACACTTTCTCCTTTCTCCATTAGAATGAAGCCCCAATAAACATCACCCAGCACCTCTAAGGCACAGATATGTGGCTGGTATATATCAAACTCTAAAATAGATATTTACTGAAGCACTGTATCAATCTAAGGAAAGTGTAGAGGTGTTTAGATTTGCTAACTCACCGAGTGTGATTGGCAATGGAAACGAAACAAAATTTTCTTCTTCTCCTTTTCATATACGTTTCTACAATAAACATTAAGAAGTGGTTTTTGTCGGAGAAAGGGTACGCATAACAGAAACAGAACGATACACTTGCAATAAAACTGGACAGGAAGCTTTATAAAGTTTCAGAGCCAACCGATCGGCACGACTTCAGGGTGCAAACTGATCAGATTGAAATATAACCATCACATTTAGCATGAATACCTGCTTCGCGAGAGGAGGTTCTTTGTCATTTTTCTAGGTAAGCTGAAGGCTGGCCAAGCTTTAAGTATCTCAAGCACTAGTCATTTAATTAAAGAATCCTTGTGTATGGAGAAAGTATCCTGAGAATTGTTTAGTGCGGTGTTAGAGAACCACCCTGGCTGCCTGAATCACAATCTCTCTACACCATTCTTTCTGGTTTAAGAGAAGAGGGACGCTTGCTCAGGACGGGTAGATATTTCATCTCAAATTTTCATGCCCAGCATGTTTTGCTCCAAACGTTTTTCTTGCCTATTTGAAAGGCCATGTTTATTTAAAGGAAAATTTAATCTGTCTGTGCCTGATGCTTTTCCATTTAGCTCAGGCAATTTTTTTTCCTAAGAATTACGTGCTGATCAAGCAGTGCCGTTGCTTGTCAGAAGTGAAAGTCACACTTCCTTGTGGAAATCTCCTGACCCCATCAAAAAGCATGAATTCACTTTGAGATGTCCCCCTGTGGGGAGCCTGCCCCATATTTATGCTTAGGTGAGGTAAAACAGCTTCTCTGGCCTTTTATTCTCGAGGCCAGTACTGAAAATGAGACTGTGTTGGACCATGGTCAACCCTAGCAAGGGTGGGAAGATCTGCATTCTTCCTGGTCTACCGTCCATTCGGCTCCAGTGGTCCCTGAAAGCCCGTGTGCCTCCATCTTTGTTTCTTGTTGCGTAAGACAGATAGATCCATTAACTTCTTGGGATAATAAAATCTATAATAATCTTTCTTTTGGCATGTGCACTCCCGCTCTTCCCGCCTCAAATCTACTCAGAACATTAAAAAGAATCACAGGCAATAGTGGTGAGGCTATGTCCTACTTTAAACAGAAACTAATAATGCGAACTTAGGTGAAGTCTGTTTGCTTGCTTATCTGGCGCCTATTTCAACCTTAACTTTTCATTGAGGACCACTTCATTTAGGAGAGTGACTTACACCTGGTCTGGCCATTCCTGAACTCTGAAACAGTTTGGAAGATTGTTCATGACTTGCACTTTGTGTCACTGGGGATATTCCAGTAGTGCTGCTGGTGGCTTAAGCCAAGGAGGTGCACGCTCTGCTCACTGGCTCTTCCTCCCCTGGGTTCTTCCTGTTAACACTCAGTTCAGTTTTTCATAGGAAAAATCTACTGGTTACACAGCGCCGCTCTACTGGTTGTACCATAATTTATTGATGAAGCACCACTTCCTGACTCCAACTTGTCCCCCCCCATATCTGTATGAATCTACAGCTCCGTAACAAACGTCTTGATATCCTTCTTCCATTACTACTTTCTTCATACAAAAATTTCCACATCAACTTACCTGTGTTATGTGAGGTTTCCAAATTTATTTTATAAGCATTATAATTTATAAATACCTATGTAACATATACATGTGAAAGAATTAAAGTAATTATTTGAGAGCTTCATTCCTTTTTTGGATTCCTGTATGCTTTGATGGGCGGAAAAGCAGGGGTCAACCTTGAGCAGGTGTTGGGAAGGACAAATACAGAAATCATAGGTTCTGGCTTCCAAGAGAAAATTACATACTTCCTAACAAACCTGGACGTTCCATGGGAGATATGGATCTCCTAGTCACCAGGCTCGGCTCTCTTCACTTTTCCCTAAGTGCATAGTTCGCAACTGCTCAAGGCATGAGTCCGTGTTTACTTCATATACCTCAGCAAGTGTCCATAAAATAAAACCACACTTGTATGATGAGATCAGCTTTTCTCACCTCTTTGTCTCTTGATTCCCCACTAACAACGGCCATTTGTGCTCTAGAGACCTGGAGTATCCAGAAGCCCCTTAGAAGAAAGAAGCCATATAACAGGAAGGATGCAGCATCAGTTAAGATTGAAAGCCCTGTAGCTCAATGGCAGCAAAGGTGTAAATGCAACAGTAGCAATGGACATACTCATTCCCAAGAGGGGCTTTTCAAAATGGGCATACCTCCCACTTTTTGTCTATTTTATTTCATCTATTCCATAATCCTATTTGGTGGTGTTAGCTGCACCACCCTCGGAGTGCTGGCCTACATGTCAAATACCCACAGACACTCCTAAGACTGTGTTTTACTGATCTGCTTGGCTTTACTCCAACTGAGTTGAAATAGCACAGAATTCAGACCCCAAATTCATGAAGGGCAGCTGAATTTCAAGTGCCGTGGATCCCACATAGTCAGACCCATCCCTTGGCTCCGCCTCCTTGTATCAGGAAAAATGATTCTTCTTTTTATGACTTTGTCAGCAGTTATTTAAAGTAGGTGGAAGAGTATCATAATATGAGAGAACTCCGTCATCCCAAGTGGGGTTGGGTGTTAATTTTGCAATTCCTTGAGTCTCATTGGCCTGGTGAACTGCATTTAGCCTACAAACCTCATCATGATGCTGATCCCCAAGCCTCTACGCTATGTCTTTTTGGTGTGAATTCTGGATGTCTGTGTGAAAATCCCTATTATCTTTATAAGAGCTGTCTTGCCAGGGCCTCTGACTTTCTCAGCACTTTCCAATATTTGCTCACTTAGAAAGCAGAATTCCACACCTTATGCTTCAGTATCAGCTCGGAGACCCAGTTTGAACACAATAAGTATCCAGATCTCTTGACATGAGACAAACTTTGCTTCCAGTGCTGCCTGCCACCTGCCTCTTAAACAAAATAAAATATTTTGTTGACACTGAATAAACCTTACCTCACCTGGGCTCCCAAGTACTGCTGCCTTTTAGGAATAAAACTAGAAACCACATGAGACCTTTTTTGCAAAGATTAAATGAGCGAATGCACATAAAAGTTATTCACATAGCAATTGTTGTACTGAAAGGATTTCGCAAATGACAAATTTTATAATTATGATAAATTGTCATCAATCGACTCCTTGTTCTATTCATCTTTTTCTGTACTTCTTTTTTATTTTCCACCCAACAATATGAATTAGCTACATTGCATGTATGTATTGGTAGACACGGTCTTTTTTTTCCACAACTCCAAAGCAAAAGAGTCTCAGTAGTGCAACCTTGGTGATATTGGGTATTAAATTCATGCCTATATAATTATCTGGGCTAATTTATCTTACCTTGTCTTATTTTTAATGTAAGACTCATTGAACCATAAGGGTGTCTCCCTGCTCCAGGAAATGCTTTCCCATAAATTTAATTTTTTTCTAGAAACTACCAGGTATCAATATTTTAATATTTTATACACTCCAACCATACCTTCAGGACAAGAGATTTGTTTACATAGTAAATGAGCTACTGGGAATTCCTTTCAGGAGAGGTTTTCATACTTTGAATAATTCTAATGACGGCTGAGTTTCTAGGAAAATCTTTTTGAGGTTTTGTATTATTCATAGAAGAAAATAGGCCTCCCAATTTATTGAATACCAAGATATATTATAAGTAAACTCATAATAAGAAGTCATGAGACATTGATGTAAAAAATAAGTATGTAATATGGACATTTGCAATCAAACTAGATAGTTTTTCATTAATTAAGTTTATTCAGATCTGAATGTTAAAAGAAAAATATCTAGCAGAAGGAAGGAAAGTAAGAAAAGCAAAATTCCTGGCTTTTCTGTCTTCTGAATAATAAATATATTTATGAGCTGTGTTCTGCACATTTGGAACCACACGGGAAAAGGAGTGCTGTACCCCTTCCCATCATCTCCATAAAAAAAAATGCTGCTCTTGATTCCACATTTCTTCAACAGCAGGTCTGTATCTACTTTCGTACCTTTCAAAGTACCCAAAATAGCAACATTTCTAAACCTGCCATCAAAAGGGTTCAAGATACTACATTAATCATCACTTCATAAATAGCATACCTACTTAGTACGCAGCATCAAGCACGCAGAGCAGGGAATGAGCCCCAGAATGAAGATGGGGACTAATAAAGACCTCAGGGCCACACTTCTGTAATTCCCATAGACAAATCCAGAAATGTGTTTAATCAATCACTTAGGAAGCTCACAAGCTAGTCAAGCTGACAATTAAGCTTTACAGTTAAGTTTCACCCCTTGTCAACTTTACACCTAAGCACACCTCTTAAACCACACTTAATTTCCACATAAACACAATAATAAGTCAATTTCACCTAACATTAGTCATTTATATTGTATACATCCCTGTCTCAGTTACTTATTAGTTTCTTGGACACATTACTTGACATCCACAACTTAAGGAAGGAAAGATTTATTTCAGCTCCCAGATTCAGAAGGTCCCGTTCATTAATGAGCAGCTGGCAAAGGCAGGAAGGGTGTGGACGAGGACAGCTGCTGATCACAACAGAGGAAGAACCCAGGGCCTCTGGAGGAAGCTTGGGTAGGAGTTGCATTCTTGGAGGTCGCACAGCTGTAATCTCATCTCCACATCCTTCTTTTCCACTGCATACCTGCAATCTACTCCTCCTGACCAGCCCCCACTTAACAGCACATGGAATCCACAAAGCCTTTGCCGGTGTCTTAGTTACTTTTTGGTCTCTGTGACTCAATACCGGACATCCACAATTTAAGGGAGAAATGACTTATTTAAACTCACACTTTCAGAACGTCTCAGTCCATTTCATTTACAGATGTGCAGGTAAAAAATGGTGGAACCACTTGGCAGGCCCAGGGAAGGTCCCAAGTCCCTGCTCAGAGCCAGAACTGGAGACAGAGTTCCTCATGGCGGCACTGCAGAACAAGACAAGTCTCAGAGGAGGGTGGAACCAGCATACAAGCCCCTCCGGGCCACACCCCTCAAGGTCAAGCCCCATGTGCCCACCCCTTCCAGCCAGGCCCCTCTCTTGACGGTACACAGTATCTATAGGGACTTGAGGCTTTGGGGAGACACCCCAGATCCAGCCCACATTAGGAGGTGTTCCAAATACAAACCACAACAGATGCAAAACTCAATAATCACTTCTCGGCTATTTCAACAGTTCTCACATTTCTAAAAAGTCCATGACAAGTCTGTTCTGAGGCACAAGACAAACAACTAAGATGTGAACAACTGTAAAAATAAAAACTAAGTTAGATAACTCCAAGGGAACAAGGTACGGAGCAAGTATTCCCATCCCAAACGGTAGAAGTAGGACCAAAAGAGTCAAATCAAAGCGGTACCAAAACCCATGTCCAGCATCTAAGGCACGTGATGGTGAGAGACCATTTGCAGAGGAACCTTCAGTCCCTGTGGCCCCACTCCTGGCTCCCCAGCAATGTTCCACACTCCTGAAATCTCCATCTTACTGTCATGTCTACCTCACCTTCAGCTATAATGTTAAGGCTTCTCACACATTGTTTTTAGGGGAGCACCGCGTGGCCCCTTAGAGTGAAACTAGCTTCTAGTGGATGACAACAAAGCAAACCTATCTGGCTACAAGCAGCCAGCAGCACCCGAAGCAGAGACAGATTTTGGGGCTGTCTTGAAATTTCTTCCAGCAGATCAAGTAGTCCACTGCGCTTTGTATCAGTCAATTGCAAAGTCTCAGGACATGGGGAAAGTTGTAGCTTTGCGTTTTTGGAGGCTCCTGGTGCCAATGAACTTTTTGCTCCCACCTGAAACCTCTGGAGCCTAGTCTTTATTTCCTGCACTCCAGCAGCCTTTTCTTCTTGAGCTCTGACCAGAATCGTTCATCAGGCTCTGCTTACAGTGGATTAGGCCTTCTCTAGGAAGTGTCTCCAAACCTCTCTTATAAACCCACTCCACATGGTTCTAAATCACCTTGATCAGGCATGGTCATAGCAATGGCCACACTCCGGAACCAATTATCTGTGTTAGCTTGTTTTTCCATAACTCACATGACAACTTCTGAGCCCACAACATAAAAGACTTGAAATTTAAGTTGGGTATAGTTTAAAGGATTACTTACATTATCAAGAGGCTCCAATACAGAAACATCATAGGGGAAGGACATGACAAAATCAAATTACATATTTCATGGTGGCTGATCAGGGGACAATATCTGAGAAGAAATGGCCAGAGACCAGATAAAGACACCAGAGTTACGTCTCTGTGACCCACTCAAACATCCCAAAGTGTTCTTTATTCATACTTCAGGCAGGTCCAATGCCGTCGAGTTGGCGATTAGGCTTAACTGTCACAGCATTCTTCTAAAATGAAGGCAGGCTCCATCCACATTTTTGTCTAAATACTGAACACATTGGAAACATTGTTATTCCTTCTCATTCTTTCTCTCTGAGACTTGCTCCCACTTCTGACACTGGTGATGAGGATTCACGGGCATCGGCACACTGTCAAGAGAAGAGCAACTTCAAACCGAGTCATAGACATTGTGTTTAGAAGTGATTCCATTGTACATGCTGGAGATCTCAAAGGCCTTTTCCTACTGTGGTTGCTGTAGTTGTGCATTGCGGTAGGGTATTTTCATGAATGTGATTTATTCTTAACCTTCAAGTACTTGCAAAGAAATGAAAATGACAAAAACTAAAATGAAAAAAAAAAGATATCAAAGTTCAAAGTCTCAAAACACTCATTCACTGTAGGCTAAAGTTGAAGAAAAAGCCAGTCTAAATCTTTTAGCATTATACGAACACATGTGTATGTAACATGCATATTTGTACATATACACATTATAAATAATATTTTCAACTATATTTGCTATATATTTTTTCTCATCAAGTCTATTATTTTAGTAACAGAAATGAATTCTAGAGACTAAATTGACTTTCTAATCCATTAATAGTTTGTGACTCATGATTGGAAAACAATGTTAAAAATTCAAACAAATCACATCCTACTTCATGTGTGTGTGTGTGTGTGTGTGTGTGTGTGTGTGTGTGTGTGTGTGAAACTTCTTTGTTACTATTTTTCTATCACTCTCAAATGGATAGAATTGAGTTTGAACCTCTGCCGAGACATTAATACCTGATCCACACGTCCACTTCTCTAAGCGACCCTACTCTGACGTAGCTAGACAAATCTCAGCTCTCACCCTGTCCACCTGGGAACACCACCCCCTTTCCCTCACTTCAGAATAGAAACCAAGTTGACTGACTTGTTATCTCAGTGCACTTAAATTGTTTCATTTTCTTTGTTTTGCTCTTCAGTCTTTTCTTCACCGTCTTCTTTTCCTTATAAACTTTTGTTGCTTTCTCTTCTACTCAGGAATGAAATTCTCTCTCGTATTCCACGCATATAAGCCTATCTACATGAGGAAGTTGTATCTAATTCTGCACAAGGAAGCTAGGGAGGAGCAGAAGCAGCAGCAGACTCAGTCTTCCTGTAACAGTATTCTGGCCTCCTTGAAATCCACGGACTGCTCAAAAATAAAGTTTAAATGTATAAAATCGACGTGGGGAGGGAACTTTATTTCCAATGAAACTCTAAATGCAATTCACCTGTTTTTATTTTTTAAGGAAAGTTTTCATACTGGTTGACTTGTAGAAGTTTAAGGCAATTTGTAGACAGAATTTTCTCCACAATTTGTAACTTCAAGAATGTATCAACCTAAATATGATTAAGTAGAAACACTTGCACACGTTTTCTGCTTAGCAGAATCTAGAAAATGAATATCTAGCTCATCAAAACATCAATAAGTTACATCATGGATGTTAATAATTGATTCCAAAGTTGATAGGTAAGGGAGAGAACTCAGAACAATCAACATAATATTTTTTTAAAAGTAAAAAGACTGATGTTTTCCAATTTCAAGATTTATAAAAAGCTACAATAATTAAGACTGTGTGACTTTGGGAAAAAAAGATTAAGTAAATAGTTCGGCAAAACATAATAGAGACTTGACTAGATCCATACCTATATAGTAATGGCTTTTTAATAAAGGAACAAAGGCAATTGCGTTAAAAACAAAGTCTTTTTATTTTATTTATTTATTTATTTATTCATTTATTGAGACAGCATCTCTGCCTGTAGCCCAGGCTGTTTCTGAATTAGCTATGGAGCCCAAGCTAGCCTTGGACTCACAGCAAACCTTTTGCTTCAGCCTCCTGAGTGCTGGAATTATAGGACTGTTCCTCCGCAACTAGCTTAGCGGGTGCTGTGGAATTGAACGTAGGGCTTTGTGGTTGCTAGCCAGGCACTATGACCACTGTGCCATTTCTCCAGCCCAAAAATGAGAGTCTAATAAACAAACGGCACAGAACAAGTGTATATCCACTAGCAAAAAAATAAATAAATTATCGAAAAAAACCCACCATCAAACTGACACCTACAAAACAACTTACACATAGATATTACACTTTTCACAGAAACTCAAATTTGATATTGGCATAGACCTATATATGAAATATAAAATCATAAATTATCTAGAAAATATTGGGAAAAATGGAAGACTGTGGATATGGTATTGACCTTTTAGATGCGGCACACAAAGCACTATTTTTATAATATGTCACCACTTTTATTTAAAAGATTGTATACATTTTTAGTTTAATGTATTTTATGTTTTCTATTTAAATTTATTCACAGAACCATGAACGAGAGGTGCATTATTTGTGTCTCTAAAGAAATGAACATTCAGACTAGCTTTTGTTTCTTATAACTCTAGCCATGAACAAAAATCGTGTTCTGTATGATTTTAGTTCTTAACGTTGTATTGAGAATTTCTTGCTGTATGTTTAATTTTAGTAAACCTTCTTTGAAAGCTTAGAAAGAATGCATGATCTGCTGAATCTAGGCCCAAGGTTCCAGTGAGTCAAGATTGTTCATTAGGTCAAGTTTCTCAAGTGTATTCTGAGTCTTCAATATCTTTATCATTTTTTGTATCCTATCAATTATTGAGAGATTTCCAAGTCTACCATATGCACATGGATATGCTTATTTCATTTCTCACCTCTACTATTTTTCTTTGAACACATTCAGTGAAAATACTTAATATTTATATTTTTGAATTGTTGTATATTTCCACTAATTAAATTTTAACTTCATTATTGTGATGTTTTCTTTTGACTTTTGGTAATGCTTTTCTTTCTTTTTTTTCTTAGAGCACATTATGGCTGATAAATGTAATAAGTTGCATGAATACATCTGGTCATCCTTCAGTGCATAGTGAAATGCTGTTTTTGCTTGGTAACAATAGTTGATATATGGCTTTATATTTAAATATTAGTTTTGTTGGATATGAAATCTTTAATTTGTTTAATTTTTTTATTCTGCATTGTGCCAGAACAATTGGGTATAAACAAGAGTTTGCTTGAGTCTAGAGGGGGAGAGATTAAATTGACTGCAATGAAGCTTGAAGTTTCTCCTTGGCGTGATGGAAATACATGAAAGTTAAATTGATCCAGTGGTTGCACAACTTTCTAAGTGGTTTAAAAATACTTCAACATATCAATAAAAAGGAGAAAAATACTTTGATTAAAAATGGGTAAATGTTGTGGTTGTATTGTATATCACAATACACTTTTTAAACATAGTAAACAAATAAAATCATGATTGATATGAGGTATTCACATTTAACTAGAGTTTTAGAAAAATGTATCAGAAAATTTTAAGTAATGCTCTAAAACTGAGGAATAAAATCATTAATACGTGATGTCTAATAAAAAAAAACCAAATTATAAACAATGTCATGCTTAATGGTGATGTGCTTAACTGTACTCACCTAAGGCCAGGAGGGAAGAAAGGTTTGTTATTATTTTTATCACTTCCATTCAGCATTCTATTGGAGATCATAAATTCAATACGAAAGAAAAAGAAATCATTGTCATACAGGTAGAGAAAATGCATGAATAAAATATACATATTCATATATCTGAAAATTCACAAAACATTTTGAATCTAATAAAATAAGAAACCGTAGTGAGGTCACAGGTTACAGAGTTCACAGACGCAAGGCAATCTTATTTCTATATACAAGGAATGGCTGTAAATTGAAATTAATTTATTTTTACAGCTTCAAAAATCAAGGCATAAAGATACTACATAGAAATGTGTAATGTATGAAAGATCTACATCCTAGAAAATATAAGGCAAAAATGATGGAGATATCACTTTTATGTAAGACTTAAATGATAGTTGAGATATGGGCTGTTAAGCTTCCCATACTCTTGCCCTTCACTTTTGCCTCTAGGTAGATAAACATGCGCAAGTCTCAGAGCCTGAGGGTGAAGTCAGGATATGGCAAGCGTGCTACACTTCCAAAGAACTTCTTGAGTTTTAGAGCGCTTACAAGCAAAGTTCTGGGAAACAGGTGTTGGAATGCATTTTAAGAGGATGGGAAAACAGTGGAAGAAATATAAACATGGATTAGGCTGTTTCTTGATATGGGCTCACAGAGCACATATTCTGGATTTAATGTTACAGCTTGTGAAGTTCAGCAAGCTTCCTGGTCCTATGTACACTGTGTAATGTTGGATGGTAAGGCTTAACTGGAAGGGGCAGATGCTTGGAGATCAACCTGGTGGGATGCAGGTTTCTTCTTTCCTACTGGCCAGACTTGGCCCTGTTCCACATGTTCTGCCTCCGTTTCCATCCCACCATGTAAGCCCATCACTTTCCAGCAGCCCACCCATGAAAACACTGTGACCTTCTGAAACTGTTAGCTAACAAATCTTCCTCACCTAAAGTTGGTAATGTCAGGTAGTCTGTCCCAACAACAAGAAAGTAATTAAAACAGTAGTAATAGTTTATTTGATTCGCTGGCAGAAATACGGATCAAAAGGTGGCCCACTTTGGTTGAGCTGGAGATGCCTGATCTTCTTTTGTCTACTGTTGAGGAGAACATTCAATAGCACACAGAAATGGGAATACTGAAGTGGATTTGCCAGTGAAATCAACTTCTTCACATGAAAAGGTCTAGAACATGTATCCTTCCTGTGTCCTTAAGAAACAAATTGGTAATGTTCACGGCATCTTTGAAGTTCCTTGTCATTGCTCTTCTCTGTATGCCAGATCTTTGAGTGAGAATGGCGGTCACCTTAGGCAGACAGTTAAATGCTATTTATATGATTGAATCTGGGAGTGGCAGGGGCCAAATGGAAGTCCTTCACTGCCAAAGGCGATGTAGATAGGCTTATCCTGGCGTACGCCAGAGGTTAACCTGTGACCAAAATGATTTGACATGTGTGGACTCCTAGGATTGCATCTGTAGTCATGGTATACCCAGAAGCAAAACAGATGGTAAACATACTAAAATTTTTGTTGGATTTATGTAAGAAAATATTTTCTAGAGCAATTTTTAAAAAAGTCTACTTCAAGTAGCAGCAACAGAATCAATCAATTTCCAGACTTGAGCCAGTCTACATACCCATCCCTGTTGAATAAGGGGAAAGCCAGATGCCCTTAAGAAAGGAGACTGGTATACTACCAAATAATTATACTGTCAATATTTCTCCCATCGTTCCCCAAAGAGGACTTACATCCTTTTACCAGAGTAACTGTACACTGAGTAAAGAGAAGTGATCAGATATTTTGGGACTACTGGACACTGGTTTTGAAAGAATACTAATTTCAAGAGATCCAAAATATGATTGTGGGCCTTCAGGCAAAGTAGGAGCCTATGGAGATCAGGTGATCAACGGAGTATTACTAGCCGAGGCCTGACTTTTGGTGGGCCCCATAGGTCCCTGAGTTCATCCCATAGTCATTTCCCAGTTTTAGAATTCACAACCAGAATTGATATGCTTAGTACTTACAAAATCACCATATTGGTCCCCTACCCTGTTGTATGAGGGCGAATATGGTGGAAAGACTAAAGGGAAGAGACTGGGTTTGCCTTTACATAGGGGAATAGTAAATCATAAACTATACTGCATCACAGAGATCAGTGCTGCTCTCAAAGACTGAAGGTTGCAGGGCAGTGGTGTGTCCTCCGTATCTTCATTCAACTCTTTTATTTGGTCAGTGCAGAAGACAGATGGATCTTGAGGGATGATAGTGGATTATCAAAAACTCAATCGGGTAGTGACTTCAATTGCAACTGCTGTACCAGATGTGGTTTCTTTCCTTGAACAGATTAACACACCTCCTGGTGCCTGGTGTGCAGCTATTGGTTTGACTAATGTACTTTTTTTTTTTACCATACTCATCCATAAGAGCCATAAGAAGCAACTTGTTTCTCAGCTGACAAATTCATTCATATACCTTTACTGTGATGCTCAGGGATATATCAACTCTCCAGCCTCGTGTTACAAGTTAGTCCATCTTGCTCTTCCGTGTGGTATAACACTAGCCGACCACATTGATGACAATGATAATTGGATTCAGTCCGCAATAGGTGACAACTTCCCCAGACTTTTTGGAGAACCGTTTGCATGTCAGAGGCTGGGAAATAAGCCCCACTAAACTTCAAGGGCCCTTTATTTTAGTGAAATTCTAGAAATACAGTGGTGCGGTGCATGCAGAGATATTTCTAAGATGAAAAATGAATTATTGCACCTGGCCCCTCCTACAATCAAGAAAAAGACACAATATCTAGTGGACCTACTTGGATTTTAGAAGCAACACACTCCTCACCTGGCTGTATTATAATAAATACCTAAAATAACCAACTTATAAAGACAACAGGTTTATTTTGCCTTATGAGTTTGAGGGTTCCAGCTCATAAATAATTCACCTCCACAAGGTGGCACAGAAAGGCAGAACCCTGTTATAGAGTAAAACCACCAACACCATCTCCAGAGAACAAAAGAGAATGGATAATGGGGTTCCCGCTCTCCCTCTGAGGGCAAACTGCAGGTATTTACAGCCATTGTCATAGGCCTGGCTTCCTAAAGGCTCCCAGACCTCCACTATGAGTGTTCTGGAGACAAAGTCCTCAATACATAGGCCTTTAGGGAACATTTAAATCAAACTATAGCAAGCTATATTATATGTATAAATTAGAAGACAATATTATCAAGATATTTGTTACCAAGTAATTTATGTATTAAATATAGTCCACATCAAAATTCCATCAAGATTTTGTGTAGCAATTCACCAATGGATTCTAAAATACGAATGGAAAATTATTTCTGTAAAATGAGTCAGCCGTAAAAAGAAAGAGTAATACCTTGGCAACAAAAGAAATACAGAGAATATCGCTAGGGTCAAAAGGACAGGGAGCCCAGAACTAGAACTATGAAGCTGGTTCACAAAACAGCCATGGGGACACCAGCTGAACAGAAGCTCTGGAAGGACAGGCCCCAAAGACAACTGGCGAGGTGTTTTATCTGGCAAGTGCTTCTTGGTGAAAATCATCTTAAAGCTGTCCTATGATTTTGATAAGAGAGACAATGATAGCAATTAGAATATAAAAAATAGATCAAAACACAGTTGTTTATTTGAGAAAAAATATGTGATAGGAAAGAAATGTAAGCATACAGTGTGTGTGTGTTCATCCATATTTATGTGAGCGTGTGGTTGTGATGTCGTGAGGGGTAAACCTGTACGCTATGAGCAGCATTAAATGCCTAAGAAGGGAAAGTGTGGAGCAGAGAATTGCTGTTTATGGTAATAGATACATTGTAAAATGTATACTTTTTTAGAGTTTTAGCATTTACTTATTATATTAACTTTTATTAGAATACAGCCTGCATACAGAAGAGTGTGTACATAAAGGGTGTACAGCTTAATGACCTTCTCGGAGTTGAAATAGCTTTGGAAATGGAGAAGGCTTTGTTTAAGTCTGACATCTCCCATGAATCCTCTTACCTCTAGAGCCCTTAATAATCTCCTCATTCACATCCATCATTCTATTAATTGATAGCATCATTCCTGCTACTGCTCATGTAAAGCCCACATATTGACTTGTACAACCCTTCAACCACTACATATATGTGCATAAATTCTACATTACATCTCAAGTCACCTCAGGATACAGGGTCTGTTGAAAAACAGTCACTGAGGAGGACCAGCCAGTCGCCTGCATCACTTATACAATGTACAAAACCGTATCATCAGTTCTCTCAAGTTTCTACATCTAAGTATCTGTCTCTTTTTGAGCACGGAGAGAAAATGAATTGTGTCTACTACTGTTCAGCAAAGACATTAGAGAACCACCAGCACTGCAATGAATAAATAAATACCTAATAAATAAGCACATAAATATGTGCATATGTTGTTGAATTTAATTTTAAAAAATTGATTGGAAAAATCCCAAATTTCTTCTGAAGTTTTTAAGCTCTAATGTGGTAACATCTTTGTTTTCTGAGTTTGAAGAAAAATCTAATGTTTAGTGTAATGTTTTCCAAATTCTTAAATATACTTAGTGAATAGGGTTATCCATATTTGGAGAAAAAAAGCAAGAGAAATCTTTTTTTGTTTTGTTTTGGTTTTCTAACTCATAATGGAGGAATGAGCAATGTGTGTCATTAATCTTAATGAGGTGGCCCTGGAAAGAGGAGCGTAAGAAGCTTAGTTGCTCCTTGAGCAAAAAACATAACATTTTAACTCTACTCTTTAGTGAAGTGAAATGAAATCTTCAACAAATTTTCTGACACTCACTAGTTTTCTTTAGAAAATGAAACTTTACTTTGGAGAACATAAATAAAAGAATAGTAGCGCAGTGAGTGTAAGAGCTACAAACCGTTGAAAATAAATACACATTCTTTAATCAATAGAAACTCAGTTTATTTTTGTCACCGCTAAACCAATATTGAACTTATACACAGGCTGTCCCAAAGGTCACCAGATGTATAAAAATATAAAATATAATAGGCTTGAGTATTAATTTGTAATAGTATGTGAATTAAAAGTAATGTTATAATTAAAAGTACGCAGGCACTAAATTTAATGAACAATGTGTCCCAAGTATCGCCATGCACAGAAAAAAATATAAATAGACAGACAATTGACACACTCATAGGTGCATTGTTTCCCAAACATTTAATATAATCATAAATTCTAGGTAAAGAAAAATTGTTAGCCTCACAGGAATGGTTGATATTGTTAGCCATGAAATTTCCTATTCAACGAAGTTCATTTTAACGTCTTTATTTTATGCTCTATTTTGTGTGACCAATTGTGTTTTGCCAGGAACTTTCTCAGGTTTCTAGGAAATCAGGGGCCGGTGGATCCACTGGAAATACAGAATCAACTGAATCCCCATTAGCACTAGAGCTTTGAAGTTGAAAGAATGTAGAAATGCCAAGGAATCTATTGTTTTGGGGTCATCTCAGGTTGAGGGAGGAAAGGGATTATTTGGAACTTTCCCTCTTGAGAAGCCATATAAAACCGCAGCACTGAATTAGAGGCAAAACGTTTGCCGTCTCACTTGCTGTTTGATCCAGCTTGTCTAGCCTTGCTCTGAATCCTGTCTTAAACGCAGCATCCACATATTCTTGAGAAAGCCTAAACTTAAATGACAAGACATAAATAGCTGGAGGGGAAAATCTAGTTCAATATAGGCCAGAGAAAATCCAAACTCCCACAAATCCCCATCCTAAAGTACTCAAGGATGGAAGCGTTGAGAGCATTACATCATCGGTGACTGCTCGCATTGGCTGATGGCGCCTTAAGGGCTGAGAAAGCTAGCCCCTTGGACTGACTCTTTAGTTCCCTTTTAAGCATCAAAAACCTGGATATCACAAACTGGACCAAAGACTGAGGATAATGTGAGTTTTCTAGACCCCTGTGGAGTCACTGTTTCAACCTACCTTTTGGTGTGAGCACTTCTTTGGGTACGAAATGGTAAACCCAGGCAAAAACTCTCCTTTCCTGGAAGCTGAAGATGCTGGCTCGACTCAGAGTGAAGAGAGATCTCCAGTGGACTAAATGCATTTGCTTTCTTCCCCCACTAGTGCTGTCGGAAAAGATTCTCATTCTAATAAGTTTTGACAAGAGCTGGCAAGGGGAGCAGGTGCCAATGAATCCACTAGTCGGAGGCATTAGAGACATCATGGGCACCAGAGGATAGAGGTGTTGCTATGGGAACCAAGCGAAAGGTGTTTGGTGGTGGCTGGTTAGGAGGCTTGTTTTCTTGCTTAAGACAGAGCTGAACAGCTGCAAGTCATGCTCTGTGTTTTCCACTTCGGCATGAGTCGGTAAATCCCCCTGCTCTCCTCCCCCATCCCCAGCCTTAAATAGGATTTCAGGAATTTAATTTTTCTGCTAACATGAATAATGCTTAAATATGAGGCACATGAAATCCTTTGGAAAGGGTATTTTCAGAAAATCAGGACAGTTCTAATCACAGAACTCTTTCATATTGGAGGAGAACAGTGTTGCTGGAGGGTCAGAGTCGTGTGCTTCTTTCGAGTCAGATTTGAAGACATCTTTTTGAGCTGCAAATGTGACACACTCACCGGTGTAAACAACTTTCTATCATTTAGGCATTTGCAATTCTTGATTTGGATATGACCCTACAATACAGAAGTGGTGAAAGAAGATAATTCTCTCTGATATTTTGCAGATCTTTTTAAAGTCTTTCAAAAACAAAGAAAGGTAAAGGACAATGTTCAATCTTACAGTAGTTATCTTATAACAAGAATAACGGCAGCACTGTATACCTAGTTCTATTTTGTTATCAACAGAAGACATAAGAGGAGGGTGAAATTAGAACTCTGACCCGACGGACCCAAGGAGTGGTCGAATCCTCTGGAAGAGACAGAGGAACACTGAAGGAGGAAATAGGTACTCTAAGCTTGAGAAGATAGGAAAAGAAATCATGTGGATCAAGTGCTGATATTCCAAAGGGCCTCTTACCTTTCAAGGCTCAAGGAGAATAACTCAAAAATGCTATGAATTTAGTCATGACAGTGTGTAGTAACTAGAAGCAATAAAGCAATTACGGAAGAATTGTACCATTGATCAATCTGACAAAGAAATCATTTGCCATTTGCCATTTGCTGAAACTAGAGTTCAGGTGCAGCGTGGATATCAAGACCAAGTCAGATTATCAGCACCTTTGGTAAGACTGAACCGATTGCTGTGCACAGCAATGCTGGATGACAGGAGAATTAACCTAGCATTCTTTAATGATCTCCAATGAATCACAGTGTTATTACTATTTATAGATTGCAGCAAATTATGAAAAGAATAAAGGTTTTTAAGGATAAATGTAATAAGGCCTCAACTTAAGGTATTTTTTTCTTTGGTCATGCTCTGTAGCCCAAGCTGGTCCTGAACTCCCTAGGGAGTCCAGGCGATTTATTTATTTATTTATTTATTTATTTATTTATTTATTTATTGAGATTGGGTCTCACTCCTTAGTCTAGACTGGTCTTGAACACACTGTGTAGCCCAGGCTAGCCTCGAACTCACAGAAATTCTCCTCCTTCAGCCTCAGGCATGCTAGAGGTGCAGAGCTGGTTTATGTGATGCTGGTGAATCGAACTCAGGGCCTTGCACTTGCTAAGTAAGCACTCCAGCTTCTATACTATACCTATTGCCATCTCAAGGAGTTTTCAAAATCTCTACCTTCAAATACTTGATAACTCTGGCATGGAAAAAAAAGTTCCCCTACAAATAAACGTCAGTAAATAAATTGTCAGTACAGGAGCCAGAATGGATGACAGAATTGTCTATATTGAAGTCATGGGTTCCTGGAAAGCTCTTAATAGTTACTTATTCACTCATGCATTCAACAAGTATTTTATAGCTGTTCTGTTTAGTGACGTGTTACCTTCCAGCCACAGAATAGTTGCTGGTCTATCTAAACCAGCCATGTCCATCACCCTAGGGAAGATTGCAGACTAGTGTTACAGATACTCCGTGTACTTGAATGTGAGGTCACATTATTTATGTTATAATTGGAAGGTAAGATAAATATTAGAGAACTTATTTAATGAAGTGATTTGATGAGGATAACTACTTGGAATCACATACACCAAAACAAGAAATGACTGATCCTTTCCTATACATATTTTTAAATTGGGGAGTCATCAAAACTGTCAGATTGCAACCTCTAGACTAACGGACATTCTATCTCTATAGGGTGAGAAGCCAAGGCCAGTTACACATTCACCTACATATATTAGTTTATCTGATAATCTAGAAATCTAGGTGGACATTAAAGAGTGTAATTGCAAGTCGTCATGTCATTGTTGTTCACGTTTTTGTTTGAGGCATATGGGAGGAGATTGTTGTTAATAAATAAAAGATCAAGATTATGGATGTCTTTATTAGTAATAGAGGAGTCAGAAAAGAGCTCTGCACATTACAAAATGAGAGATTTACATTGCAGAAATGTCAATTCTCAATGCAAAATCCCGGATTAAAACTATATGACAAGAGAAAATCAGAGTTGGACATGTCTTATTTCCTCTTGAATTGTCCTAGATTATATGCAAAGTAATTTATTGGCATGGAATTGTTCTAAGGAACAGGCATAAGTAAATATAGAATTCATTCATATTAAAACTCCACCTTTTCTCCAAAGAGTTAAAAGGACAAACTTGCTGTTAATTCATGGGCCTCAGAATACATTATGTATGTAACACTGAAAATACTACGTGTAACATAATGATTTGCCTTCCATTTCATTTTTATTAGAGGTTTCTAACTAATATACACTAAAATTAACTTTAAGGTTCTTGATTCTATGAATATTTATACAGGAGCTGTGGCTGCTACTATAGCTATAAACAGTAGTTCCATCAGGTTACAAACTTCCTGGCATTGTCCTGGTGTCGTCAGCTCCTCCTTGCTCCTGGCAATGAGTGTTCTGTTCTCTTTTACTACAGTTTTTGTTGTTATTGGTTTTTTATTAAGAAAGTCATATAAATGGAACCACTTACGTGATTCAAAAGTCCGTAACTTTGAGATTGGTTTCTTTCGTCCACAGAACGCATCACAGTTGCGTCCCAGCTGGTGCGCATGCCCAAAGCTCATTCCATTGTTACTGGGTGCGGTACACCGTTCTGGTGACGCACCACTGCTTGCTTTACCACTCATCCTATGAAGGACATATAGTGGTTACCAGCTTTTGGCAACAACGAATAATGTTGCACATACAGTATTTGTGTAACTGGTTTTTAAAAATTATTTTCTAAGGGAAATACCCAGGAGTGGAATTACTAAGTCGTAAAGTTGTGCATTTAACTTTATAAAATACAGCCAAATACTTTCCTAGAATTTCACACTCCCAATAGCAATGCATGAGACCACTAGTCATTCCTCACCCAAACACGGTATCGTCAGCAATTTTTGTTTAAGACATTCTAACAAATGTGTAGTGACATCTCATCATGACTTTAATTTCTGTTTTTCTGCAGACTAAAAATATTAATCCTTTCTGTGCCTTTATTCTCCATATGTACATCTCCTTTGGTAGTTTTCAGCTCGTTTATTTATTGTGTTCTTTGTTTTCTTATTTATGAATTTAGAAGTAGTTTATATATTTGGATACAAATCTTTTGTCAGATATATGAAGCAAATATTTTCTCACAGTTGGTAGCTAATCTTTTCTAGGTATCATTTATATACCATGAAATCAATCATGATTTTCCAATTTAATGGTTTTAAACAAATGTTCCGAGTTGTGCAATTACTTCTACAACCAATGTTAGAATATTTCTATCAT
Source organism: Ctenodactylus gundi (assembly GCA_004027205.1). Classification (NCBI taxonomy): domain Eukaryota; kingdom Metazoa; phylum Chordata; class Mammalia; order Rodentia; family Ctenodactylidae; genus Ctenodactylus; species Ctenodactylus gundi. The sequence continues at coordinate 363,610 of PVKB01000987.1, forward strand.
CTCAAAATCATCCCCTGTTCCATTCAGAGCTAATTTTCAGCACTACTTTCACACCTGGATGACCATGAAGCTTATTTTTTGTTTGTTTGTTTCTCTAGATTACCTATTCCTGAAATACCATATAAATTGCATCATTTGCTATATAATTATCTTGTTGATATTGTAATGCCTAAGACAATGTTTCTAAGATTCACCTATGTTGTAGCATATACCAGCACTTTATTTTATAGTGCTGAATAGTGTTCCATTATATGAATATATTGCATTTTTTCTCATGCATCAGTTGATGGACATTTGAACTATTTCACTTTGATGACTATGTAAATTATGTGGTTATATTTTAAATGTCAAAAATTGAGTAGGAATACTTTATTTATTTGGCAAAATACCTAAGAGAAGAATGGTTAGGATATATAGTCTCTCAATATAAAAATTTTTAAAGAATTTTCAGGCAATTATCTAAAAGAGATTGTAATATCATACATCCAATCCAGTAATGTACTAGTATTACTTCCTTTATGTCATTGCTAATACTTGTGTTGTTTGGTGTTTTTATTTTAAGTTAAATACATTAAGTGTTAGTATTATTCCATTGTTATTCTACATTCTATATTATTATATAATGACTATTATTATCAATTTTATTTTTAATTTCTAGTTTCCTTCCATTATATGTATAAAACACATTTTGTATAATTTTGCTTTTAAGAAATATTTCAGGAGGTTTATGAGTCAAGGTATGGCCCATTATATGTACCAGAAAAAATGTTATTGTTTTTGTTTTATGGAATGTTTATAAATGTAGTTAAATATAGTAGCTAAACTCTGTTAATTCATGTCTTCTCTATTCAATCTTATTTTCTGTCTAATAGTTTGCATATTGTACATTGAGGTCTTCGAGTATACATTTTACATTTTTATATTTTTCTATGTACCTATACCAGTTATTTTTTAAGCATTTTGACTCCTTATTGTTAGGTATATGCACACGACTGTTACCATATCTTTGGGTAGAAGTTGTTGTTTTTTTTTTTTTTTGCATTTCAGCTACTTAATTAGTCTTTCATAGAATTTTGTTTAAACAGAATGCAATGTTTATTCTTCTTAATCCAAACAGATTTATCCCTCTTGTAGGAATGTTAAAACTATGTGCATTTAATGCATTTATTGGTTTATTTGGATTCAAATCTATAATTTAATCATTAGTTTTCAAATTTTTATTTCTTTCTCACCTTTACTCACCTACTGGTGTATTGTTTTAATTTTTCTGCTATGGCTTTTTCTGAAACTGTGCCTATTCTTTTACCTGTAGAAATACTTTTGAACTTTTGCACTTTTCTTAATATCTAAGTTTTATCACTGAAAGTGGAAGATAGAAAATCTATCACCACACAAATTACTTGGCCTCACCAATTTAATTTGAAATTGTCTTGCTTACAGCTATTAATTTTTTCATTAAACAGTGTTACACATTTTGCTTTTATCCATGAAACATTTTTTAATATTTAAGGAAGCAGAGTATTCATATTATTTACTCAGGTATTTAGAACCACAACTCTTTATCATTTGTTTCGGATGTATCAGGTTTCTACCTATGTCTCTCTGAGGAATTTTCTTTAGCGACTACACACACACACACACACACACACACACACACACACACACACGCACGCACACACACACACACACACACTCTGTTGGTGTGTTTTGGCAAAGACTTATTTTCAAATACCATTATGCCCCCCACTCTCTCCTGAAACTACAGTGATATAAATGTTAAATTTGTTGATATTTTCCCACATGATGCAATCTGTATTTTTGATTATTTTATATCTAATTTATGCCATATTGCTACCTCCAACTAAATTGATTATTCTTCTCTCATTTCCATTCTGCACTCTTTTTCATTGTCATTTTTAGTTCTCCGCTCTATACTGGCCATCTTGTCCTAATTTAAATCTACTAAATGTTGTTGTGATACTCTGTATTTTTCCATTTGTTTTCCAAATAGCTTTGGAGGCATTTTAATAATAAACGTTAAGTGTTTGGGTGTATAAGTCTAACATCCATATCTTTGCCACATTGGCATCTGTTATCTGTTCCCGTGAGAATTGAGATTATTCCTAGTTCTGCATATGCCAAACAATTTTGGATTTTATCCTGGCTATTTTGAATACTACATTATGAGACTCTGAGCTGCATCTAAGCTCCTTGGCGACATTGGTATTTTGTTTAGATGGTAGTGACGCTCAAGAGCCACTTTGGGCTACATGGATGTAATGCGGTTATTTTTTCATCATTTCTGACCTCTGGAGATGACAGTAGTGTTTTGACCTTCCAGAGACCTGGATGTGAGGTCAGAACCTGGAAGGTGGCCAGAGTACTTTAAAGTGGTCAAGCCCATAGAATAAGATGGTTTCTGACACGGTCTCCAATGAGATGATTTCATCTCAAGATATTAATCTGTTTCTGCTTTTAATTCCCACCCCGTGTCATGCAAGTAATTCAATGTACTTGTCAGCTCAACTATTTCCCATTAGAGCTATGATAATTTCTTTCTTTATGATGTAATGACTTTTGTTTTTGCTTAATGTCATCACTTAGGTACTTTATAATTAAGTGGTGTTGGTGGGGGGAGGGGAGTAACGGCTATCTTTCATTTTCTCCAAATTTTAAGAGACCGCCTTAGTTATTTCACTGTGAATGATGATAGTTGCTGTGCTTACTTAGAATGGCTCTTCTCTGGTGAAAAAAATAAGTGGGAGAGGATATTTAATAGTTTTAGTTTGCTTAGAAGTTCTATCATGAGTGGATACTGAGAGAATTAGAGACATAGCTCAGTGATTAGAGCACCTAGGTAGGAAGCACGAGATCCACAAAAAATAAAAATGAATGTTGAATTTTAAAGAGTATCTTTTGTACATTTATTCAAATAAAGTAATTTTTATCTTTTAATTGGTTAATACATTGAATTCTTTTAATACATATTTTATGTGCAACTCTTATTTCTAGAATAAACTCAACATGTTCATAAATTTTGCAGTATCAGATACATAAGTGAATAGTTATTTGAAAATAAAAAATATTTTAAAGTTACTTACCATCTTTTGTTTTTCATCTGGACATTTTTTAAAGATTATACCAGATCAAATATGTGACAATTATCTATATCTTGCTATCGTGCAAGCAAAATTTGTCTAAAATATTTTTTATTCTTTGAAGAATTATAAAAACTATATTAGGAAACACAAATGAATCTGATATCTTTGAAAAATATAGTCCTTTTATCGTACCTTTGGCAAATTCAGACTTCGCTTTTTTCAAGAATCAGGTTTGATAACTTGTATTTCATTGGAAAAATGACTACTTTATCTAAGTTTTCAATTTACCATTCAAGTTTCTAGTATTTTATATGATTTTTTTTGGAGCATACTCATACTGTTGGTCTCTTTCATTCCTAAAATTACACATTCTCATTTTTTGAGCAAGTGTTACCTCCTGTGTACACATTTATGTATCTGTGATGCTGGTGATCAATCCCAGGGCCTCACACTAAGCCACAGCATGAGCCCATTTATATGTTTGATTTTGAAACACGGTCTCACTCAGTCACTAAATTGCTCAGCCTAGGCTTCAACTTGCAGTCTTCCTGCCACAGCTTCCCAGAGTGCTGGAAGGTCTACAACACTGGGCCAGATTTGTCTAATTTTTCAGCTTTCCAATAAGGAACCTAGCGGTTTTGTTGATTATTTATTGTTCATTTTTGTTACATGTTTTACTGTTCTTATTTGTGTTATTTCCTCGCTTCTTTCTTTACACTATTTCCAACTTTCACAACTCAATAATTGAAAAGATCTCCCGGTTAAAATACCTTTTCTTTAAAATTCCAGGTGTATTTTCCTGATTTCTCAGCAAATAAATCTCAACATTGCACTGTGCAACCTTTCTAAGCCATTCAGAGGAGATGACTTTCCAGTTTTCTTTATGTCTCTTTAAACTCTTGGCTTACTGAGGGCGACGCTTCAGCTTCTAAATTCATAGGATTTTGAGCTCTTATTTTTGTTACTGACATAATTTTCACTCACCATGATTCAGAAAACATAGTATATTGGATACAATGAGGCATTTGCAGAGATCTCTTTATAATAAAAATGCGTGTCTATTTAAATATATATATATGAAATATAGCTACATCTACATACATATGTTCTGAGAAAAATTGTAAGACTCTCTGTCTCTCTCTCTATATACATATCTACGCACACAGTTATTTATATGTGTCTAGGTAAATGTATCTATCTGTGAATGGATGGGTAGATATGTAGATAAATTGAGAGAATTATACAGTGAAGAACTGTTAGACGATGTCCCAGCACGTGGGAGGCTGAGGCAGGGGGATTGCTGTGAGTTTAAGGCCGACCTGGGCTACTGAGTAAGTTGAAGAGCAGCCTGAAGTACAGCATGATATCTTGTCTCCAAAAAAAAGATGTCTTGAATGTTTTGTTTTTGCTTCCTTCTCATCCCACCAGACTGAAAACTTATTAACCTATTCAATCCTTCTTTTTTCATTCCAGAAAATGTTTCTTCCATTATTTCTGTAATTACTAGCACTCCTTTTACAATTCCCAGAGCTGTGGTTTTTCTCTCTTCAGCTGCTATGATTTCAATATCATATCTCACATCTCATTTGTCCTGTCATAGTAATGTTCTGTGTGAGTGTGTGTGTGTGTGTGTGTGTGTGTGTGTGTGTGTGTTGGATTTTTTTCTCATCTAGGTCATTAATTTGGGTCTTAATTATCATCTCACTTTGTGTATAATATGGCTTAGTTGAAAGCCAAATTTTAGCTCTGGAAACATTTTTGTGCTACACCTGATATATTTATAGATCTTATTTTTTAATTTGCATTTTATCTGACTCATATGAGCGTTTTGTATTTGTTCTGAATTTCCGCCTTACCTTCCTCTCTCTGTAACTATTACCCCTTAGGTAAAGTAAGCGAACGTTTTGTTTTATTGTATTTGTACACTGGGGCTTCAATCTGATTTTCATAGTTCCCTAATTTTCTTGAACACTGCAGTGCTGGAAGGCACTTCAATTGCGGATACTTCGGGTTAGCTATGTGGCCATAAAACTCTCTACTTTTAGTTGCGACGTGGGGAGAGAATCTCTGCTATCAGGACTCTGCTGTCCCTCCTTGGGGGTGGAGAGACCGTCCTTTGACACTGAGGAGCCCTTTACAGTGGAATCCACAGACCTCTAAAGACTTCCTCTCAGACTGTACTGCTTTTAAATCTCCATTCTAGGTGATCTTCAAATAAAGGTATTCTTGTATCAATTAGAACAAAGGGAGCCATGGTTAGATGCAAGAAGCATTGAATCAATGATTTCATACGGAATGCTTTGTAGAGAAATATGAACATAAAGAACTTGGGATAAACTTGAAGAATTGTTACAAGGAAAAAAATTACCAGGGAACAAAACAAAAAATAAATGTCAAATTATACAACACAAATAAAACAAGATCAATACAATTCTAAAGAAAACATTGTCAAATCATAATCACATTGAGGATTTTAGCATGTACCTTACAGAAATGGAATAATCAGGAAAACAAAAATGATTCAGAAAATCACTCCTTAAAGGCATTACTTCTGGAAATCTGAAACTCTCTTCTATTCATAACATATTCGGGCAGAGATTTCAGTGATTCAAGGATATGAAAATTAGACTGCAAAGGCTTGGAGACCCATTTCACAAACAATGTAGAGTTATTAGGATTTCATAAGAGGAATAATCATGACGGAGGAACTTCACTGAACCTCCCTAGAGGCAAGGGGATCTACATTCTTTGTGAGCGAGCATTTTTGTGTGTGCGGCTATTGATATTTGCGTGTTTGCATACCTTTGTGTGCTATATTGTAAAGGAAGCCTCAGGGTGGGCATGCTGCGTTGAATTTCATCCTTCCAAGGTTAGCAAGACAATTCACTCAAAGGAAATAGGATAATTTAGAAAGTTTTATTGCTTTTTGAATGAGAGAAGATGGAGTTAATTATGATATGCAATCATTACAAGAATTCTTAGGGTTGTGGAGGAGCTTAAAAATGCCTCCAAATGCTTATTTTGTTCCTTAATCTTAGATGGTGAAAATGCCCTGTGAATTAAAAGCATCTGAACACAGACTCACAAACACACCTACATACATGTGTCTACGCATTGACACTCTCACCGAGTTAGGCCTAAAAACATGAAGATTCATGAGAAGAGGCGATATATGTGCTGGAGATAGTGATGAAGATATAGAACTATTGAGTTAATCAAGCCTATAGAGGAAAGTAAGTAAACTTTGCCCAAAAGAATATAAAACTTCTGGAGAATAAACATTATATACTTACAAACAAAGATAAAGGAAAATTAAGTTAAGAGCTCATTATTTCTTAGCTCTGAACTTTGAAAAAAGAAGAAGAAAGTTTTGAAATTCTAAGCATGGAACCCCCATGAGTTTCCCTATTAGAATAAAACAAATGGTAATAGCCTGTGTTATTTTTGTCCTTGGAAGATGGAAGTGAGGATAATCTTAATGAGTCCTAATTGTGGGTGATGACGGTGAGAGGTGAGTAGCAGAGACCTCGCGTGTGAAGTCGCTCCTCAGGCTAGAAAACCCGCGTGTGAGAGCCAATTCGAAGACACTCTTTTTGTTTATTCTTGACAGTTAATTAAGAAAGAAGTAAATCTTATTTTAAAGATATACAACCAAAATGTTCTCCACTTAATGGTATCGGGAGGTGAGGTGGGGGTTATATTAGCTGAGGTGAATACGGACTCTTCAGTGTATTTCTTTTTCAAATTCCAAAAGAGGTCAAAATCTTCTAATGTTCCTTTGAAATGTCAAAACTCAACTTTAATAATACTGGCCTTGTGCAGGCTTCTCTGCATACCAACAGAGGCTAGAATTCTACAAGTCAGGCTTAGCTTCTATCTGATTGTATGAACCCACAAGGGCAAGCAACTCTCTTTGTTGGGGTGGAGGATGGAATTTAAAACATCTTACTGAATTAAGTTAACTGAAGAGAAACAGCTGTGTGAATCACTGATTAATGTGAATTACTGAACAATATTTTGAAAATTTCATTCTAGGATGTCTGTATACACTGCAAGTTAGGCGGACACAAGATTACATGCTCTTTGCCAGGCACTAAATCGACTTACTGGAAACATGTCTTTAGAGATTATGGTTTATTACAGCAAATGTTAGGGTAAGAAATCACACAGCAAGTGACTCTCCTTTAGAGACTTCGTTTGTAAATAAGTGAATAATAGTTATTTTCTGACAATGTTTCAATTGAATATTTCCTGACCAAAGCAAGTCATTAACTTGAAGAGATATAAAAAAATACCTTCCAAATCTTTAGTATTTTGTGCTAAATTGTGGGTTCAATTGTGTTATTTAAAAGACTTATGTGCTTAAATATTAAGTCCCAGTACCTCAGAATACGACTATATTAAGCCATAGGGTCTTTAAAGAGGCAATTAAGTTAGATTGAGCTTGAGGTTTGACACTAATTCAGTAGGTCTGATTTGTGGGTGGAGAGAAAGTTAAGACATGTGTACATACAGGGAAAAATCCACATGAAGAAACAAAGTAAAGGTAGCCATGTATGAAAAAGAAAGAAATGACAGAAGTCAGTTGCCTGTCAGCACCTTGATCTCAGATTCTTGAATAGGAGAAGATGGAGTTAATTATGCTTGTGAGAAATTAGTGTTTATTGTTTAAATGAAATAGTCTTCAGTACTTTCTTATGGCTGCATATCTGTATACCTTTCCCTACTCTATATGCAGTTTATGTGAGAAACTTAACTCCCAGTACACCTTTATTTGAATATAGGGACAATACATCCCATACAACCAATGTCATTAAAAGAAAACAGGATTTGTTCTTCTTTTCTGTGCACACAAAGACATGAGGGTATGACAAGCTGGCAAACCAAAAAATGAATCTCCGAGTTAAACTTACATTGTTTGCACCCTGATCTTGGACTTTCCATATTTTACGATCATGAAAAATCAATTTTAGTTGTTTAAGACCCTCAGTTTTTACATTCGATTATGGCTTCTTAGTTATTCACTCCCTGTTGCATAAAATACCTGACATCTACAATGAGGGAAGAAAAGATTTATCTAGCTCACAGATTTAGAGGGTCTCACACCGTCTATTCACGGGCAGCTGGAGGTGCTGGAAGACCATGGCTACGGTGCAGAGCTGCTCACCCCATTGCAGACAGAAAGCCTAGTGAAGCAAGAGAGAAACAAAGTCTGGAGACTCAAGCAAAGTCTAGAGCCCTTCCTAGGAAGAATTTGTAACAATATTTCTTCTTCCTTCCTTTACTCAATTAAAACTGCAAGTCAGGGTAGGTGTCTCTCCCTCACTTTCTAACCAACAAGTCAATAATAAATACCTGGAAGCTCTGCCCTGGGCAACTCCTCCCATGCCCCTAATCTCAACAAGTTGACACGATCCTTCCAGCTCAAGACCCAACTCCCTTCCAGCCAGGCCTTACCTCTCAATTGCACACCATTCCATGGTTACCCTATACGACGAAATACATGAGGCTTTTAGGGGACATTTCAAATCCAAACTAGAGCATATGGCAACAGAGTAGACTAATTAATGCACAGCCCTAGAAAAGTTAGTGTATCTGTCCTGGTCCCAGTCCTTAAGATCAGAAGCCATATGTATATAAACGAATTGGTAAGTTTTTATGCTAAAGCACTAAGTCAAGTGCTAAGTAACCATTCATGAAGTACCTATTCTTTGAGTAGTTATGTATTACCTTTGACACTGGGTTTTAAAACATTTTTGCCATAATATGCTTACCCTCAAGGCTTTTAAAGTTGAAATGTATTACTATTTTATGTATATTTAATTTTATTTCACATTTATACTTGTTATTATTAATAGTAATTCACATTATGTTCCACTTACATTTTTTGGACTTTTCAAAGTACCTATTATAAGTTAGTTGTCTCATTTACATCTCCCCTAAGCTGGAACACAAAAGAAGAGTGCAAAATCTGCATTTCACCCAAGTGCTATTGATTACGTGTGCTCTACAAAATGCTAAATGATGCCAGTGTGATAATATTAAGACATGAAGCCTTAAAAAGGTAAGTAAGCCACCTGGGCTTTTCCATACTACTAAGACTAAAGGCCATATGAAATTCCTAATGCTCTTGGTTGGCTGCTCTTTGGCCCTTATGTCTGTTAACACATAGGTGTGCAGTAGTAAGCTCCTAATCATGGATCATTAACATGTTTGGATGTCCCAGCCTCTGAATTGCCAGCCCCAGATTGCCTTCCTCCCTCCCTCTCTCTCTCTCTCTCTCTATCTCTCTCTCTCTCTCTCCCTCTCTCTCTCTCCTCTCTCTCTCTCTCTCTCTCTCTCTCTCTCTCTCTCTCTCTCTCTCTCTCTGTCTCTCTCTCCCTTGCTCTCTCTGTCTACAACATGGTGTCACTAAATTTCTAAAATACACAATTTGTGATCAAATTTCCAATCCTCCAGCCTCAGCATTCCAGAATGCAGGAATTATTGGCCTAGCCTACCACCAGGACTTGCTGAACTTCTTTTCTTTGTAAGTTACTTGGCCTCAGAAAAATTTTATAGCAAAACAAAACATACTAAGATGTCATGAGAAACTGAATTGTGGGAGGTTCAACAACTCACTAAAATTCTTTAAAAGGAGAGGAGTATGTACCCAAGGGCATATATCTACATTGGAGGAAGAAGACCTGGGCTTTTAATTATGCCCATAAGCTTTAGAATGTTTTTACAATAATGTTCTTTAGTCATTTCTTATGTAAATATGACATCCAAAATAGTTTCCTAAACCAGCAGCACAATCATAAATGCTGGTCTGTTGGCTGGCAGTCTGTGTTGGGTTCATGTCCCACAGTGGTAAATATGGGATTTAGGAGGCAAGGTATAGGACAGGCACTTTTAGAAGAAAAAAGAAGAGAGACAGAAGCTCCCATCAGTTGGAAGGGGACATGAAAGAGATAGCCACATACCTCTATGTCTAGTGGCTTTTGTAGGTGAACTGAATAAGCAAGAAATTTTATTCAGCAGTCTGATTGCTAAAGTTTGGTTGCTAGGGCTTTCTAGCTACTGGTCTCCAACCTTAAGCAGTCGCTAAGGTCTCCCACTTTTAAGGCCTCTTACTGTAGTCTTTATACCTACCTAACATTGAACCATCAATATTTCTAAGTGGAGTCCCTGTGCAGACAATCACATGCCACAGAGAGCTGTTATTCACATAAATTCCCCCATTAACGTTGCTTTCTCATACATTTGGGGGATTTCTCTATTCTTAGTTGCCCGTATGCCCACTACATCCTGTCCAAACCAGGAACAATGGTATGCATTCATCAGCACAACGAAAGCCCCCTGCTTCAGCCACTGGTACTGCCTGGAAGATTAATAGAAGACTAGCCTAGCTCAATGACTCCATCTGGCCGCTTCCTGGGGTCAAGTAGGGACGTGAGAAGAGAAAGTGATACGCTCAGTAGCCTCCAAGAAAATTCTGTGCATCTAATGGCAACCACAATTTTAAGCAGCCACATTCCCAGTACATTGGAAAGAAATAACCTCTGTGTTCAAGTATTTCACTATACAGTTACAGAGATAAGACTAAGGCATTGTCAGAAACAATTTGCAAAGCAGCATTTCCCATGTCTAAAGAAAAATATTGATGTTCATTCAGTCTAAACGTTCAGCCTTGAAGAGATGAATGACAAAGCTTCAAGTGAACAGAAGAGAAGACAATAGGTAATTTTGCTTAATAAAACTCTGCCATGTAAGATTTGTGCTCACACAATATGTTGGAGGCTTTGCCACTGTTGCCCAAACCGGAAATAGAGAACTCTGAAAGAATTACAATACCAAAAATATATGCAAAACAAGTGGACTCATGTTGTTACTGGGGCAATGAAGTGCTCATGTTACACCATCTCGGACCAAGTCAGGAGGGCATGCATTGAAATAATTTTAGGAACAAGACTTATATACAGCAAAAGCCAGCTTTTTCAATGGTTAGAGTAATCTCTCCAAAAATCCCATCTTATCACCTTCCCACTGCAACCAAGACTTTTAAAGGGAGGAGAGAGAGCAGACAGAATCACAGATTTTGGGGTGCAGATTAAGTCTGATAGTGTGTTGTGGCTGGCTAACTCTCTGATGGCCCTGAGTTTGCACAGAGTTTTGTTCCGCCTCTTCACATCCATCAGTTCACACACCGGTAGACTTGGTGGGGTGGAGTGTGGCGTCCTTGTAAAGATCATGCTTCTCCGTCTTAGCAGGGGTTTATATATCTACACCATTGCTATTTCTTAGATCCCAGGAATGGAAGGGTCTAGCACCTACAACTACTCTTCTTTCTTCACTCTTGAGAAAACTTAACTTTTAATTTTTAGTATGCCATCCTGCTTATATCAATGATATCACTCACGTGGTTCCTGTAGGAGGAAAAGAGTTAGTAAACAAACAAATAACACAATTCCGAATAAAAACTTAGATTTCAGAACAAATGTCTCAAGGCAATCCAAAATGTCTCAAGGAATGAATTCTATGCAATGTAAAATAAATCTAAATGAATATTGACCACACAGCAAGGTTGGTAATGTTTTAAGGCATAAGTATGATTTACTGGAAAAACTCAAAAAAATGAAACTGAAAATGATAAGCCATCTCAGCCAAATTATAAGAGAGACGTGAAAAAGTAAAGGAGTGTGGTATGAGAATAATCCTCATAGAACAGTAGTGCTAAAAAAACAAAAAGATGAGAAAAGACCGGAAAGGCTCAGCCATACTTCCACAGCAGCTAAGTTGCAAAAAGATGCACAAATCCATTCTTTTGTTAACCTGGCCTGAGGAATCTGATGAGGTTAATGGGAAGAAATGCTTTTAGGAACCACTGATTTAATGGACTATTTCTGAACTTGAAAGAAACACAGATGCTGCACATCAGCACCACTTTCTCATTGTTCACATTTTCTAGAACTCCTCAAGGTAATTGGATGCCTTAATTCTCTTCATGTAATGTAGTGAGCAAGAGTTCTGAGACTGTTTCGAAAGATGCTATGTGCTTGAACTTAAGTTTTCCAATTAAACACATGAATTGTATTGAACCATAATGCTATCGGTTTTAGTGAATTTGTAACACTTTGATAAATAATTATAAAACATCCTAAATAATATCTAGCAATGCTAATTAAAGAAAATGTAGATTGCTATTGAGAAAAAATTATAATTACACATATGGACCATTTGGCATAAGCATCAAGATGGAAATAAGTGGCATCTTATTTCTCCAAATTCCTTTTGTATTTATAATATTTTGTTGTTTACCTCAGACACATAATAAATGCATGTTTTAAAAAAGACAGTGAGTCTGTGAAAACAGTTTCTCGGGTGTATCTTGGGAAATATTGAATGAAATGAGATCAGAAATAAAATAATTCAGCGTTACTATAGACTGGTAACCACTGACTGGGAGGTCAAATCTTAAATTTGAATGTCTCGAATAAATGAATCCAACACATTTCTCAGAGGCTTACCAAAAACAAAATAGGAAGGATGCAGTGACAGGGGGGCAGAGGGCAGGATGAATAGCAAGTGGAGGTGAAGTTTTATGATAATTTTATAGTCATGAAGTCATCAAATTTCAGGTTTGTCAAGAATCCCTAAGGTCAATCCTGCCAGTCACAGATCTGATGTTTGAAAACACTAATATTTTTCCCCTTCAGTGAGATAACTCTGTATCGGAAGGCTTCAATTTCCATCTATAGAAAGTGCCAACAGTAAAATACTTCCTTCCACAGAGCTTTATTCTATCTCCCTGATACCTTGTTGAGCTCCATTTTTTTTTTAACAAGAACTAATGATGACTTACGTCTTATCCCTTTTGAATATGTCAGACTTTATCTTTCTCAAGTATTTTCAATGTTGTGGCTCTTCATCTCAATTTGCCTCCTCGGAGAAATCTTTTGTTTGCCTAATCTCATAATATATAGAATGAAAACTTTAAGATAGAATAAATTATTATCCTTATGCTAGTTCCCAATTTTTATATAGATGATTGTTCCCCAACACAAACTTGGTCAAATCTTCTGGTAGCCTCTTCTTTGGCAATTAGGCTGTGCAGTCAAAATGAATCAACAAATGCTATTTTTAAGCAAGATACAAACTTCTCTTTGGGTAATATTTTTTAATCGCAATCAAAGCTATAAACTCTAATTGCCCAGCAGTGAGTCTTGATTGTTCAAAGCACAGCCAGGCCCTTGGTCCTAGCCTGTAATCCCAGGCCCTTGGTCCTTGCCTATAATCCCAGGCCCTTGGTCCTTGCCTGTAATCCCAGGCCCTTGGTCCTTGCCTGTAATCCCAGGCCCTTGGTCCTTGCCTGTGATCCCGGGCCCTTGGTCCTTGCCTGTGATCCCGGGCCCTTGGTCCTTGCCTGTGATCCCGGGCCCTTGGTCCTTGCCTGTGATCCCAGCACTCTGAGAGGCTAAAGCAGAAGAATCAAAAATTTGAGCCAAGCTTTGGCAATTTGATGACTAACAATTACCCCTTCCCCACAAAACAACTTTCTTCAATATTTTTATTAATTTTTAACTGGGATTTAAGATTTTTAGAATCAATTCCCCATCCAAGTAACTTGTTAGGCAATTATTTCTTTCTTTATTATTTGCAATATAAGATTTCCCAATTACCCTTCCAGTATACAGATGTATCTGATTTATACCATATCACAGACTAATAAAAAAGCAACTTATATCTCATTTTATCTTTACCTTAGAGAATGTATAATGGGCCCTGTGGAGATGATTTTTCTAAAAGGTTGTCTTCTCAAACTATCACTTGAATATTCCTTATACAAACTCTTTGAATTATCATGTAACGTTCTCAAGTAATTGGAAAAAACAATCTTCTCTTTTTCAAGACAGCCTCTCATTTGGGCATGTCAGTCCTCTAGTATGCTTACATTTCCCCCCCAAAGTCCTTCAAAGAACAATCAATACCACTTCTGCAACTTTAATCAAGACTTCTAAGATAAAATTTAATCTCAATTCCCAATCTACAATGTATGGAGGGCAGCATGATACTTCACAAAATTCTTCCAGCAGTTACAAAGAACATATTAATGTTAATTCTACCTTTCCACATCAGAAGAAAATTCTCTTTAGCAGAAAGGCAAAGTCAAATAGAAACTCAGAAATTCTACTTTACCTCCCATCTGTGCTCATGGCGTTTCTAAAGTGAAAATAATGGGGCACTTGGTCCCTTGAAGGGATTATGTCAACTCGTGTGGATTATGCCCACACCTCCATTAGGATTAGGATTTGTTGACCACCCTAGACTGCGGATCAAAAACTGGTCTGGATCAGAGTGTGAGTCATTTGTGGGCTGGCCAAGGAGAGAAGAGCACCCACCTAGATGTGGGAGGGCCAACTGGAACTCCAACGGCATAAAAGGAAGGAAGAGGGAAGATTGCTACAGCTTCTTCCTCTGGGAAAGCTCTCGCCTTCGCCATCGTCTACAGACGCTGACTTGGGTACACATCTCAGATCGTCAGCACAGATTCATTCCAGTTTCGACTTGTGTCTGTCTGCCTGTGGCTGCTCTTCAGTCACTGATCTTCAGGCTTCATCCGAGATCTACAGCAGACTCTCACCTCACCCGCTGTTCTGCAGTCCCAGACAGGAGCTCCACTTCACAGCCATCTTGGACTGCCTCCATCCTTGGATTTGTAAGCTTTCCTAATAGACCTTTTTGTGATAAAATCTGTAAATTCTCTCTTTTGAAAGAACCCAAACTAATACAGGCACTTACTTAGTTCCTGTTTGATCTGTGTAACCTAAAACCTGCATGCTTGGTGACCAGTGTTCATAATCGTATTCACATGTTAGAGAATAAGGAGCACCTATCCAATTTTCAGAGTTGAGTCAGTTCATAAAAACAGAATTTCGTAAAGTACACATTTCAGTGAGTAAGAGAATGTATAATATATTCAGAAGTGGCTGCTCTTTAATCTTCTTTCTAACCTTTCCCATGATGACCTGTAATACACAGACATTTGGAAAGGGGAACTTTACCCTTTTCCTTAAGTAGCTTGGTCTTTTGAAAGTGTCTAATTGATGAAGTTCTCAACACCAAACTAAATGGCTATAAACACACACACACACACACACACACACACACACACACACACACACACACACACTGTATAACATACTGAAAAAGAAAGAGAGAGGGACCTGAAAATCAGAAAACTTGAACTTGGTCTAAACGGATTTTTTAAAGTTGGATTAGACTTAGTCTTTATGAAAATAAAAACTCAAGAACTCATAAAATAACCTCTGAGTTGCTTTCCTTGTCAGACTTTCTGTGAAATGAATTCAGGGCAATATCAATTTCAACACCTCCAAAGTAACGACCTCGGTGCATTGTGGGATCCTTGGGACTCTACCTTAGTTCAGGGAGTCCTGAGAATTTCCCTATTTTCAGTGTCTATGTTTTACATGTTATCTTCAGAAGGTTAGGAAGAAGATTAAAGGGTGATCATTTCTGATATATATTATATAAATATAGTCACTAGAACTTAGTCTCATTTTAATCTTAGTAGATCTGACTCTGTGAACAGGAACAGGTCTGAAATTTGGGTAAGAGTGCATCATTCTCCAGCAGGCGAAATCAAGTACGGACTCTGATCACCAAACACAGACACCATGGATTATAAAAATCAAGAAGGAATCAATCCACCTCTCATTCATTTTTGCCAGAGAAGCTACATCAATGAGCCATGTTCAAAACACCAAGCCAGTTTGATAATTTCACTGACCAGTGAAGTTTGATATTAGCTATGCCCATGTATCATTACTGCTTGGTCTTTGTCTTCTGGGGTTCCCTCAAATCTACTGGGGTTAATGAGCTCAAATCAGTAAGTAGCTCCAGCTCTTGTAGTCATATCTAGGCCAATTCAATTATTTCACTGATGCTAGTGCTTTCTCATAAATTGTTTCTTAATGTAAAATGAACATGGTCTGAACCCTCTTGGAGAAATATTCAGAGTAATAGTCACACATCGTAAGTTTTGTTTACTATCTTAGTTACTTTTTTATTGATATGACTCAAGATCTGACATCCACGTATTAGGGAAGGAAGTTTATTTTAGCTTACAGTTTCAGAAGGTCACAGCCCACTAAGGGGTGACTGACAACAGTCGAATTACATGGCTGAGGCAAAGGTGGAGTCAGTTCCTCATGACATTGCTAACAAGAAGCCAAGTCAAGGTAAGTAGAGTCTAGCCCATAAAGAAGGCAGAAAGCAGCTTATATATCCTTCCAAGCCAATCCCAGTAACCCACACCTGGTCAAACCTCAGTGTCCAGCCTGTTCCAGATGTGGAAGGTGTGGTAAACTCCCACCATATGCCTGTACTCCAATCTTCTTGCCTGCAATCCATTCCTCCAGACCAAGGCCCAATCTCTCAGTAGCACATCGTTCTGTAGACAATTCATAACATCTGAATACATGAGACATTTGAGGGACATTCCAGATCTAAACTACAATATTTACCAAAGTTCTCCAATTTGTTCTTCTTTATAAAATCAAGTAACCGATGTGAATATATTACCTAAACTATTGAGGCCAGTAAGATGCATTCTGTTGGAGCTGCTGGAGCCTACATAATTCTCAGAATCTCTAGTCTATTCACTCGTATCTGTAACTTCACTGAGATGATGTACTAACATTCTCAATAATACACCTTCTGCATTTTTATAATGATACAAATTAGCAAAAATGTACATTATTTTTGGATGAAGAGAACTCTTCTCAAATTTGATTTTGTAATCAGCAGCCTGAGTTGGGCTAGTATTTTGCCTAGTATACGATGGGGCAAGTTTGATGTAGAAGAAAGAGAGGTTTGCAATCTCATACAAAAAAAGTCAATAAGGCAGTGAGGTAGAGAAAATGTTGACTGTAAAGGAATGAAGGGGCTGGTTCTAATTCTTCTGAAGATGGCAACTCAGTGGTATTTGAGGATCTTGATTTGATTTTTTTAAAAGGCTTGAGGAAGCCATCTCATTGAATATTTAGATTTGTATTTTTTGCTATCAACTTCTTACCTCTAGTATATAAGATTTGAATAGAAAATGATTTCAAATTCCATCTGAAATTCAACCACCCAAAACATTTTTACCTTATTTTCAACTATATCAACCAAAATATGGGGCAAAACTTAGGGAGAAAAAAGATTGATTGTTCCATGATAGTGCTGGGGATAAAGCCCCAGGCCCTCACACTAACACACTAAGCCCTATCCCCAATATAGACAGATAGATAGATGACAGATAGATAGACAGACAGATGGATAGATAGATAGATAGATTTAAAATAGGGTAGTGACAAGATACTAAGTTACCCAGGCTGGGCTCAAATTTGTGATCCTCCTGCCTTAGCCTCCCAAAGTGCTGGGATTACAGATCTTCACTACAAGACCCACATTAATAGTAGCAACTCTTATTTTCAAATATGTCTCAACTATTATAATATCATTGATTTTAATAAGTTTCAATTTAAATTTGTAGTTTTTTAATAAAGTCTGTTGACTTTATAATAAATATTGCACTAAACATGCAAATCAACTTTTCAAGAATTGACATATTGAACATTTGAATCTTTCAAGCTATAAAGTTATTTCTATGTTTATTTGCATTAGGTTTACAATGTTTCATAATTTTTATCAAATATTGTAGGATTTTACTAAATTCCTTCATTGCCTAGGATAGTTTTGATATTATTTTGTTTGTTTTGAGACAAGGTCTCTCTTTGTAGCCAGGCTGGTCCTGAACTCAGTATGAAATCTAGATTAGCCTTGAACTCATGGGAATCCTACCTCAGCCTCCTGAGTGCAGGGATTACAGGCGTGCCCCACCATGCTCAGTTTATTTGGTACTGGGGAATTGAACCTAGGGCCTTCCTCTTACAATGCAAGGGCTTTAACCACTGTGTCATTTCTCCAGCACCAGTTTTGATGTTATTATAAATAATACTTTGTAAAGTTTCTATTTCACACATATACAAACAGAAACACACACATACGTGCCATTGACCACCTTGCTAAATTTTTTATTAGATCTAATACATTTTTGTATATTATTGATAATTGCCCACATAGAAAATGATATTTTTCTCAAATAAAAATCATTTTATTTCTTTTGCCAAATTAGTACATCTCTCTCTCTCTCTTTTTTTTTCTTTTCTTTTTTTTTTTTTTTTTTTTTTTTTTTTTTTTTTTTTTTTTGGTCATTGAACTTCCTAGGACATCCACAATTTGACCTAAAATTAGGTAAACAGACAGTTTTGCTTTGCTTTTCCTCAGGTTAAGAAAGTTGTCTGTCTATATTAAGCATACTAACAACAGTTTGGGGTATACTTTAAGAAAACATTAATTCATAGATGATGTTCTATAATAAAGGGTTGCTGTATGTGCCAGATGTTCGGTCATATGCCTACATTGTGATAACCATGCATGTTTTCTTTATTACACTGTTGATAGAGTAAATCACATTAAATAATTTTAATCAAACACTTCATTTCCATGCTATAAAAACTCTTGATTATGACATAGTGTCATTTCTATAAATTACTGGATTCTATTTGTTATATTTCAAGGATTTCAAGACTTTGTTTCCAAGTCACCTTCTCTTGTAATACCTTTAGCAGATCTCATTACATGAATTAACATATTCTCATTTTTGTCTTTTTTTTGGAAGCTTGTCTAGAATTGATTTTATCTGTTCTTTAAACACTTTAATCTCTCTGTGTGTGTCTGTGTGTCTTCGTGTGTGTGTGTGTGTGTGTGTGTGTGTGTGTGTGTGTGTGTGTGTGCATCTGTGTCTGTGTCTGTCTGTATGTGTGCATGTTAGGCACACACATATTACACACATGTGTTATATATAATATATAATATATATAATATATATAATATAATATATATAGATATAATAATAGAGTTTGTTTCAAGGAATCTGTTCATCTCATCCTAGTTATCAAGGGTATTGTCATTGATATAATAGTATTTCCTGTTAAATCTTGAAAATATTTGTAAAATTTCCCGCACTTATTGCTCGTATTTGTCATATATGTCATTTCTCTTTTTTATAGCCCATTTTATGCAAGTTTCCAATATTGCTTTTTAGAAAAATATATTTTGGGTTTATTCATTTATACCATTTTTAATTTTTCTCCTTATATTTATTAATTTTAGTTATATTTTATTTTTCTACTTACTTTTTGTCTTTTTCTTTATTTCTTAAGATGTACACTTAAAATTGATATGGAAAGCCTTTGTTTTAATAAACATTTGATGGGATAGGTTTTCCTATAATGATGAGGTTGGTCGGCCTCTGCATACCTTTAGGCTGTTTTATTTATAATCAATCATTTTCATTATTTTCTGGAGTTCCAGTCCTTGGTCAGAAATTGTTGGAAATTTTCACTCTCTTTTCCTGAATACAACTATAAAATATGTATATAATGCATATAATAACAGCTATCTGAGAATATGCAATGCCTAATACCAGGGATTTTTTTAAAAAACAGGCATTCAAGTTATCACAGAAGTAGAAATAAATTTACTATATATGATTTCTCCAGTATGCCTTCTGATGAGAAACGTCCCTCTTTCAGAGCTGTATCTACTGTGGTCTTCCTTTGCAGCTTCTGTAATTGTTTAGCATCTAGATTGTAAAAGAGTAGAAAGAAAAAAAGGACAGAAATGTAACATACAATCTTTCCTCATTAGTAGTTACCTATTTGTTTCTTATTTCCATTCAAGCTATGAGACCTGTCCTGGAGCTTTGGCCAATGATAGATATGTCATTTTGGATTTCAAGTTATGTTTGATTTAGGCTGACAGGAATTAATTTTGTGTTAGTTAATTCCCATTTTCTTTTTCCTCACAAGAGCTATTAACAGCTTAATTGTAGCTGTTTTTACTCCATTCTCTGATCACCCTCTCTGTGTCATCTTTGTGTTTGGTTCCTATAGTTGTTTTATCTCTTGACACTGAATTAATGGGATATGTTTTTGTTGTTGTTGTTGTTGCATTTCTATTTGTCTTGTCTGAAGCCATAACACCGTGAATGTGACAATTTCGTCTCTTTGTATTATCATCATGGTAGAGATTGAAGTAAAAAGTATCTGTCTGGGGAGACAACAGATTTTCCCTCTACCAAGAAATTTCTGCATTATGAGGGATTGAGTAAATCTGGCCACATATTGTTTCGGATATGGGGGACGCTGTTGATAAGGTTGTCTTTAATATGACAATGCATTTAAAGTTGAGTTCCACTGGAACAGCACTTAGCACTGGTTCTGGAATGGGGGTGGGATTCTCTGAGGTAGTAGGTGCTCTACATTGAGTTGTCAATAACCCTTGCATGATTCTTCGCCCCAGGAGAAAGTAAATCAGCCTTTCTCTATAGTGTACTACTGCTGCTTGGCAGTTTTTGCTAGTGTCACGTTCACAGCAGAGGGTGTCTTCATCATAAAGAAGTCCTGTGCCCTAGGTACTCGTGAAGAGGACCTCTGACAGCGCTTTACTCTTTGTCTAAAGTGTCTGTCAGAGGTCCACCTGCTAAAGGTTTAATGCCAAACTTGGCACTATTGGGAGGCGGCTGAATCTTTAAAGGCTGAGGCCCAGTGAGCAAACTTCAGGCCTTTGGGGCTGTGCCTTTGATGGTGATGTGGGCCGCCAATCCCTTTCTCTCCCTCTTTTTCATTGTGACTGTGACTGTGATGGTGAGGTAAGTGCCTCTTCCCCTTCATGCTTCCTGCCACTATGTGCTGTTTTACCACCAGTAGAAAATAAAACAGAGACAAACTATGCTTCCCTGAAACCTCTAGGATGTGAACCTAAACATCCCTTTTTCTTCATAAATTGATTCACTTACGTATTTGTTACAGTAAAGGAAAGTTGACTAACACAGCAGCCCAGCAAATGGCTTTTGCCTCTTTCCTCAGAGGGAAGCACAGAGGAATGAGTGTATAGCCTGTGAAAATTTCTTAAATCGTTATATCAGACCATTTCTGAACTTTTGCAGTTTTTAAATATTTAGCATACTGACTTTTTCTTGCTTATTTTGTGAGTGACGGGAGGCCTTTTTCGTTTGTACTGCCCCATGGCAAGCAGTTCGTATTCCACATCTTTCCTTGGAAAGTCTAGTCATACTTCATATTGTGGATTACCTGATAGTCTTGTGACCATGATGTTCTGATGGGCTTTTGAAATATTATAAATATGGTAATCTTATTTGAACGTTTTTACTTGTGATGTTGAGAGCATCATCTTTTATGACTTTCTACGTTCTAAGTGAGGACAAAGACTCTTGCTTTTGATATTATATGTTTCTACCACAAGTAGGTCTTCTATCCCTTGTTGAATTTCATGTATAGACTATATGCTTAACTATTTGACTTATTGCTTCTCTGGAATTGGAATTTACTTTGTGATTTGTTTTCATTTTGGCTTTTTGTGTGTGTGTAATTTTGCATATTCTCTGAAAGAGAAACTCTACATTCAATAACTCTCTCATTGTATTGGTCAGTGCTCAGTAGAGAATCAGTGGAAAAGTGAATACACATACACACGTATACTACATATATATATATATATATATATATATATATATATATATATATATGCATGTATACACATATAATATTCATTAACTGCAAAAGAAGATTTATTGCATTGGCTCATAGCTTCAGAGGTAGAATAACCCCACCGGCCATCGTTATGTTGGAGAGCAAGTGGATCAAGTAACTGTTCAGGTCAAGAAGCCAGAAATCTCAGGGCAAGAGGAATCAGATTCAGTTCCAACTTCAGGCTGTAGATGTTGGAGTTTGATGCTCACAGGTGATGGCAGTAGCCAAATAAGCACCCTCCAAGCAGAATGGCCCATGCAAGCATGGGACGACTCTCTTCTTGCCTTTTCGCTTTATCCTGACACACTCTATTAGACGACATCATCCATCATTAAGGCAGTTCTCCACTTGGCTTGATGTCCTTCTTCTTAGCCATCTCTGGTAATATCCCACAGACACACTCAGAAATGTGCTTTACTAACCCCAAGGTGTCGCTAGTTCCAGTCAGCTGACATTCAAAATTAACTGGCATGATCACACACTAGCTTGAGGTAGTTGCAGGTCCACTTTGGATAAATTATAGACTATTGTACAAAGCTCAGAAGACTAAGCTTTGTGACCAATATTATCTTTTTTTCCTATTAGCTATCATTAGGATCTCTTGCAGAATTAGAATTTTTTAATGACTGATTGCCACTATGGTGTGCATACTCTGGCTGATGGTCTGAATAAGGACTCTGGGAAATGTAGGATACCAGAGGGTCAGTCCCTGTTGTGTTGGCACCTTATGGTCTAAATTAGGTTTGCATAACTCACTTGACCTGAAGTCAGTCTGTGTTCATGTTTATAAGATTATTTTATCAGTGGGTTAAGAACATCTGAATTAGCATCATCATTTCTAGTTAAAACTGAGACCTGATTATTTATGGTACCCGCTAAAAAAAGAGCATGTTCCGATGATAAGCTTAGCATCTGACCTGGTGGCATGTCCACTTTACTAACCCAGTGCTCTAATCAACTGACCAAACTCCCTAGATGTGTCACCAGAATGACACCACCGTTCAGCCCAGAAAACAGAGCAGTACTTTGCCATTTGGATTCCAACTGGGCTACCCAAGTAGCTTCCAATTGAAGAGTCTTTTCACTTTAAGCCATCCAATTCAAAAGTAAAAATGAAAAGATTTATGTATTTGTGGCTTGACTTTTGAGAAATCTCAAAAGTGTGTATGAGAGAAAGTGGAAGAGAAAGAAAGACAGGCAAAGAGGGGAAAACTCACACAGAAAATAGCAACCTTACTTGCATTTGTTTCTCAAATTGTAGCCCCAATTAATATAGTTCAAATTGCCTTAGGACAGTGTCAGAAAAGATTAATGCAAAAATGATGCAACCTACCTTTTATTTCAATTGTGTGACAGAAGTCTTGCAAAGTTGAAAAGCTGCTAATTTAATAGTCAACAGCATCAAATAAAATTTCTAAACTGTGTGTCTATAAAAGAACATCTTAGCAATAAGACACAGCAAATATGCTTTAAAACAGTGCAGTCAGCAAATCTGCTTCAGGTTTTGAAATATCTAGCAATGACATTTATTAGAAAGAAACTATAATATATCAGTGATATAAAAAACTGTCTCTTCATCAGCATTGCTTTATTATAGGCACTAATTTTGTGCAAAATCCTTTAGATTCTTTGCAAAACACCTGCTGAACTTAAAGAAATATGGTGAGTGCTTGCATAGAGACAGATGCAGCTTAATCACATAATACTGAATTTGACTTTGTGGTGCTTAACAATAAATGAATTGAGCATACCAGTACAAAAGGCTTAAATCTTTCTCAAATTTGTGTGAAGTTTGCAATGAAGGCATAGTCTAAGCTGATTCCTTCTTCATCAGGTTTGAGGATATTAACAATTAACAATGATAAGAATCCTACTAGGATGGAATGTTTAAAATAAAATTAAATCAAACCCAAGATTCTGATCTGAAGCCACACCCCCTCCTCCAGTTTTTCTTCCCATCCTTTTCAATTTTCCTGGCTTGCTGCTCCCGGCTACTTTTTCTCTTCGTAGTTTCCCTCCGCACATCCATCCATTCGCCCATTCATCACTCCCTGTTTATTCTATCAGATGACTTGGAAATTTCATGTTATAGATGAATCTGCTTCAAGGTCAGATATGATGGCATTATGGCTCAGTAAAAGATGGAAATAGAATAAGAAAGACCATTTTCTCGTTCTCTCTTCTGCTGCACACGATTAGTTTTATATGTTGATTGATTTTTGGTGGTAGGTTAAGTCGATTTCAATGAATTTCACTCGCCCAGCATTGACCAGATTAAGATCCAAAGTTGTTTACTCATATCACTTTTTGTCTGCTCTCTCCCCAATTCGCTCCGTCGTGTGTTTGGAAGACATTTTATTCTCACATATATATAAGAGTTTCTCTACATATGCCTACATGTATTCACATTCTATTGAATTAACTATTCTTTCTTCATTGATTCTTATTTGCATTGTAATGTTAAATAACGGTACTTTAATTTTACTTCTTCAGATAAGCTGTGTGCTTGAGAAAACCATAAAACAATGAAACCTCATGAATATTTATATCAATGACTACACGGCATTATAGTCATAATCTCTGGAACTAGTTCTCACCAGTTCAGAATTAATTATCAATTTCAGTTTTAATTGCGTTCTTCTAAATTACAACCCCTCCCCCTCCCCCCAAAAAGACTATAATGAATTATCTGGTAAGTACTTTACTGGGACTAATGCATCTAGAAGAGCTTCCTGAAATCCCATTCTTAACGTCTAATAACCAAACGAAAGCATGTGATCCCAAACCAGCGTACTAATCCTTGTTATCCAATGTATTAGACATTTGTGGCTGCTTCTTGGGGTTTAATATATTTCATTTTCACTCAAGATTCACTAAGAATTTAATTGAGTTTGGGGAACTTTTTATTAAAAATTAAACCTTAAACACTCATTGTTTTGCTCCCTTGTATTTGGGAATCTGAAAGGGCATACAGAAAGGAATATTTGATGAGGGAAACTCTCAAGAATCATTGTTCCTTTATCAAAAACATGACATGTTTTGCAGTAAAATGTAAGCATTGCGGGGAAGGGGAATCATTGTGCTTCGTTTTTATAACAAGCAAATGAAATCCTTCTAATACGATTTTCTAGTGGGAAGGCAAAACTGTAGGAAATATAGAAAAGGATACCACAATATTTTTACAATAAAATATTAAGATAGCTTGAAATATTGCATAAGATTAAATATGATGTTTTAATAAAGCTTGATTAAATAAAACATTTAGGCAGTGCTTATCTCATAAGGTGGTATGTATTCTATAAAGTCTGAAAATTTTCCTATTATGTTTTGAAGTGAAGACTTCAGAAATATGGTACCACTTTTCAGTGTAGTAGAAGAATCACAGAGGAGGTTTAGAAAATTGTAATTTGATAACATTTATGCCCAAGACCTACCTCATACATTGACCATACTCCACCCAGAGGGAAAAAAGCAGGAACTAAAACCACAATGAAAATAATAATTGCAATTAGAAATCTAAATATCTTAGTAAGTAGCATTAGAGCAACTAAGCTTCACTGATTTACTCTGTAGAATTTTTTTTTTTATTCAACTAAATGTTCTGTCAAGTTTTACTGAAGATTTGGTCTTGAACTTGACCCAGGTTCAAATTTAAAAATGTTAAAAGAAAGAAAAGAAAATGATAGACAAATTTGATAATCAGGTATAAAATTGTAATCACCAAAAAAAATCATCATTGCAGTACATTGGCTAGAATACATTTTATAAAGATTTCTAGCCTCTTTTCTTTTTTTTTTCTGAGTGAAAACAAATCGTCTTGGACCACATTATAACTAGGCTCAAAGACATATTTATTAGTCAAAATAGTAACCACAATAGTTAATCCATTTTTGCAAATGACAAATAAGTTTGTCTATTCCTATAGCATAAAAAAATTGTGCTTTGGGATTTGATGAACTCTTGGAAGTCTTTGGGGGCATCCTACTGGTTTTTGTTTTCCCTAAAAAAATTTTTTGAGATGTATGAAGAACTGATAGTTTAGCAGAGGCCAGGTGAATTTGATGGATGTGGTGTGACTTCCTAACCCAACTTGTTCAACCCTTGCATTGTTAGTTACATGATGTGCAATCAGACACGATTGTGGGGAAAATTGGGCCTTTTCTGTTGATCAATGTGACCTTCAAGTATTGATATCTTGGGCATATCTCATCTATTTGTTGATCATACTTCTCAGATCCAAAATGCTTTCAGAAATCTGTGGTGGATCAGACCAGTAGCAAACCATGATATTTTTTGGTGCAAATTTGACTTAAAGAAGTGCTTTGAAGCTTCTCTGTCCAAGCACTGAGCTGGTCATCATTGCCGGTTGTCCTATGAATCCCACTTTTCATCACAAGTCACAATATGATTAAGAAAGAGTTAGGTGTTTGCATATAGTAAAAGAAGCTAACACTTCAAAATGATAGGGTTTTTTTTTTTTTCATTTTTGGTTGGCTTAAGGCACCACTTACAGAACTTTTCTTTGCTTTTCCAATTTGCTTCAAATGATGATTCACTTAGGACAGTTGTCCCTGAGTTCGGAGGTAACTTCCCATATATTTGTAAGAAGACGGTTCTGACAATTGCTCTCCATTGGTGTTTGTCGACTTGTGACGGATGCCACCTGCCTCACCTTCAAGGGTCTCTTCTTTCTTGCACAGCTTCCTGAATCTCCACTGCACTCTGTGTTCCCCAGAAGCTCATGGGCGAATGCATTTTTGATGCTATGAATTACGACTCGGCTGTTTTTGACCAGTTTTGAGCTTGAATGAGAAAATTGCTCACATTTGCTATTTATCTAAGATTTCTATAGTCTAAAATAAAGATAAAATTAATAGTAATAAGTCATTAACAAAAAACACAAGACGAGAAACGTCTATTAAAAATAAATGATGTACAATAAGTCTCTGTCTAAGAATCATTCCATACCAAAAGGCAACATTCAACAGCTCAAAAATCGCAGTTGCTTTTGCATCAATCAAATGCAGATGATATTTAATGTACCTAAGTAAAAGTATTTTTATTTATATATGTTATTATAACATTAAATAAAAGAGAGCAAAATAACAAAAAAGGCAGCAGATTAGATACACCTGTTGGAAAAGCATAAATTTCAAAAGCAAACAAACAACTTTTGGGTTTCACAGAGGCTCAGGAAAACATGAGAATAAGTTTATGAATATATCAAATCACCAATAGATACATATGTTCATATCTAACAAACTGCTCAATTTTGAGGGGCAAACTAAGACCTTTTATTTTTTTCAAAGAAAGAATATTAGTTGAAAGCACAATGGCTCCCTAGTCTTTTTCCAGGACCTAGTACAATGCCTAAAGCACGAAACACATATTTGATTAAGGAATGAGATTCTGAGAGTTGTCCCAAATCAGAAGACAGAAATGTATTTGTCTAGAAATCAGAAAGACAATTACTATCAGACAAGTATATTTATTGCATCTGTCTTTTATTCCAGATTTGTTCCTGCAGTGCTCATTTTGCTTCTACTTTGTAATAAAAATTTAATGAAGCCACTAACAGTGACATGTAGGTCACGGCATGTCTTTTATTTATTTTTATAAATTTACATATTGTGATTCAATTCTACAGGTTTTAACACATATGTGTGCTCCCATGCCTGCCACTACCTACAGGACAAAGAGCAGTCCCAATGCTCTATGATGGTTCCTCTTGCTCACTCTCTGTAGTCTCACCCTCACCTTCCCACATCCCTAACAACATGATACAACCATTCTGGAAACAGCCTGGAAAATCCCTCGCCTTTTAATTTGACCCATAAATTATTACGGTATTTACAGAATTGTCTAGGATGAAAACGTGACTTTAACATATTGGATATTGATTTACTGTAGAGTACACCCCAGAAACAGCCAAAAAAAGTGAAAAAGTTAACATTTTTCATGCTTATGAAGCCTGGAGTCTATAAAGAAAACCATTCTGCAGGTTATCCACTGTTGACACATACCTATGAGAAAGTGAGTGATGAAAACACTGGAGCTCAGAAGTCCGTGAAATCATCTTCTTTATATATTCTCTTATAGGGGCTATCTCTCATAGCCTGGTGTCTTTAGCTGGAGTTCAATCCACACGTCACCTTATGTGGATATACGATTCCCCCAGCTCTGTGTAATGCTCTTTGCTCATGCATACCTGTACAATTACTCAGGATGAGTAAACTGGGCATTGATTTGGGGATAACAAACTCCCCCTGCCCCATGCACACTCAATAGCTGGCCTCTTGGCTGGTCACCTACTCGAATGCTTGTTATCCTCCTTTTACTATTTCTGCTCTGCCTTTCTATTGCCCTGTTCTCTTTTGAGCTTGCTATTCTGTGCATCTCTTTTAGAAGATTGGAAACTCCCTTTCCTGGAAGAATTAGAACCATCATATCTGGTCTGTTTTTTTGCAATCAAAAATCAGCTTTATGAAATCTGATGCAACTAACTTGCCATCAAGTTACAACTGAATAAAGAAAAATACTGCTACGAGTATCATGACAATTCAAGAAATTTTCATCCATTAAACTAGAGGTTGAACCATTTGACCTCAAAGGTATTTTCTCGTTCTTAATGACCATACCTTGAACACTATAATCTGTGCTAGGATATGTTAATTTACTGACTAAATTATACTATGACACTTCCCCACATCACTTGGCCTGTGTAGACTGAACCCTAGTGAGTTTAACAAGCATTTAGCTGCTTGTTAAAATCAAGCTTCTGGAACTTTAATTAACGATTGACTTGTCACTAGTTTTATTTTATTTGAGACCCTGACTTTTCATTTGAGGGCAAATTATGCTCATAATTTGGCACAATGTCAGCTGTGGTTATCAGCAGCAGCCGTGTATGTAGCAAATTTTTATGACATGTCACATTGATATGACGCTTACTTCTCCTTGGCTTTGTTCACCTAGACTTTCCTATTTCTACTTTGTGTTTCACTCTTTTCATACCATATAAAGTATGTCATAATTGAGAAAAATATGAGATGATAGGAACAGAAAAAACTCATGTAGGATTTAGTTTATATGTGTAAATGTGTAGTTAAAAGTAAAGTTAGGACATAATAGGAAATGAGAAAAATTATTATCATATGGCCTGACTGTGATGAAAAATTTTGTCATCTAGAGCCTCATACAGAAACTACCATTCAAAGAGATGTATCAATGCATTCTAACACATGCACGGACACACACATAAAGGCACACATAACTCTCATATACTGAAATATTTGTCTAATACATTTTTCTTGAAAATAAAAAAGGAAATGTGTCTGCTGTCATCATTTCTAGCTAATAGCGTGTCAGAAACTTTAATTATCACAGAATAATAAGGAAAAAAATCTTTGCAGTTTGTAAAGGAAGAAGCATACTTAGAATTGATTCAAGAGTATATAAATGCACAGAAAATATGTAATACGTTATTGAATTTTAAGACCTTACAAATATTGCCAATATCACAATCGACACATGATAATCAGTTACATTTTATGTAATACTAAGGAAAAAGAAAGTGATAACTAAAGTATCATTCATCAAGACTAAGTAAATTATAGACAACCTGAAAAACTTTAAACAACTATATCCAAATGACCATAGTGATTTTGTTTGCAGTTCTATGAAATCACATTTGAAGAAGTCACGTTTCCCTTTGGATGTAAATCATCCTCACATTCCACAACACAGCAATCGCTCTTACGTGCACACCTGATTTCTAAAACCTTCCGATTTGACCACTAAGCTTTCCTTACAAGGTAAAAGAGTGCCACGCAAGATGAGAAGAGCTCCTGACTTGAAACATGCAAGTAAATGATGATTTCTTTCAATGTGAAGTAAGCAAATAAACAAAACAATCTGAGCAAATGGGGGAAATGGATTCATGGATAGGGAGATTTAAATTTCCAATATTCCCCCAAATTGATCTACAGATTTAAAGAGGCAGTGCAATCACCATAGTATATCGCATGGGGCTTGTCCAATGAGTACTGTCTTAGTCACTTATACATTGCTGTGACAGAACACTAGGCAACCACAATTTAAGGGAGGAAAGATTTATTTAGCTCATGGTTTCAGAAGGCCTCACACAGCCCATTCGTAGCGCAGCCAAGAAGAGTGCAGGCACATGGCAAAGAGAGGCTGGGAACCTACTCAACCCAGCGCACACAGAGCCCAGGGCAAAGCAGGAGCCAAGTGAAGGCCAGAACCTGAGTAAGAAGCTGTAACGATGGTCCTTCTTCCTTTCTTCAATAACCTCAGGCTACTTGTTTGACTGTTCTCCCCCACGCTCCTTCCTTAATTCCTGGCCCATCAGTACATGTCTGAAATCCCTGCTTTGGCCAACCCTTCATCTCAACAAGTCGACGCAATCTTTCCCTAAGCATCTGCCCTTCTAACCAGGCCGTGCCTCCCTATTACACACAGTTCCAAATGCATGAGGGGTTCTGGGATAAGTTTCAAGATTCAGACCGTAGAATTCCACCCCTGGCCCCACAAAAGACTCAGGTCTACAATCATATACAAAGTGTATTTAGCTATTTTCTAGGAGTTGTCAAAGCCTAACAGTTTTAGCACTGCTAAAAATCCAAGTCCAAAGTCTCCTCTGAGATTCAAGGCACACTCTTAACTGTGAGCTCCTGTGAAAATCAAGGAGTTAAACACGTCCGACATAGAAGGACACAGTGTAAGTATTTCCATTCCAAAAGAGAGGAATCAGAGAATAAAAAGCTTTTGGACCAAAACAAGTTTTAAATACAGCTGGACAAGGGATAAATCCGATGTTGAGCATGTGGAATAAACTGAGGCAAGGTGTCAGCTCCAAAGAGCCTGGGTGGCCCCACCTCTACAGTGTTGCCTCTGGCTGCAGCCTCCATCTTCTCTCCGTTGGGCTGACTGTGCCCTCAGCCTGTGGCTTTCCTCAGGAGATGATCCATGCTTCTAGCATCTCCAAATTTTGGGGCACTTCCACTGCACCTTCACACATCGGCCTCAAAGAGCACACTGCCTGGCCTCCAAGGCCTTCTTCTGAAGTCTGGATGGAAACCTCCAAGATTCCACACATATTCTATTTGCCTACCTGTAAAGCCATGGGTGACACCAAGGTCTGTCACTGGCTGAACAGTAGTCTGGCCCTCCTGGCCTTACCTGTTCCAGCCTCCAAATGCCCAGATGCCTGAACTCCAGGCACTGGACTCTGGCAAACTTCTCTATTTAACTCAGTAGGGTACCCTGGGGTTCTCTTGTCAGAGCAAGGTCCTTTGTCTATACACCTTTAATTGGTGAAGGGTGGGATTTTGGTGGTGCCTGAGACATCCTAAAGGCATCTTTTTCATAGTCCCGATTACAAGAATTTGGCTTGTTTTTAGTGCTGATCTCTTCAGCTGATCTCTAGTGCTCTTTTGCCCCACCTTTGTAGCCCCTTCCAGTCTTGCAAAATTACAAATGTTTTACATTATTTTTCTCTACGATATTTTCTTGATTTTCATCATAGTGTTGGCAGAAAGGCACAAGCAATATCCAAGGGACAGCCTGGATATCGGGCTGCTTTGATTTTTTTCTACCAGATTATGGGGTCAATTCCCCTTAATTTTAGTTTCAGCCGAAGTCCCCAAACAAGGGCAAAATGCCAGCATGCTATTTGCAAGGGAATAACATACATGATTTCTTGACCATTTGTCAATAAAGTTCTCCTTCTCATCTGAAACTCCTTGAGCCTGGCCTTTAAAATCCACATTTCTATCAGCATTCTTATCTTCTGAGGTTTGACCATAATCTCTCATTAAGCTTGGCTCAGAGCACGCCAAGGCCTCTCCAGCTTTCTTTATCAAACCTTTCCAAACTCCTCCCACAAACCAGTTCCAAAAGTCTCCCAAACCACATGGTAAAGTCACAGCAACCTCCCCACACCTCTGGTACCAATTTTTGTCTTAGTTATTTACTTATCACCGTGACAGAATACCCAACATCCACAGACGAAGGGAGGAAAGATTTATTTAGTTGACAATTTCAGATGATCTCACACAGTCCATTCATGGGGCAGCTGACAATGGTGAATGCACATGGCAAAGACAGAGGCTGTAAAACTACTCATTTATTGCAGACAGAAACCACATCAAAGCAGGAGCCAAGTGCGATTTGCAGATTCAAGCAAGGGCAGAGTCTTCTCAGGAAGAAGCTGTAAGATTTCTTCTTTCCTCTAATAATCTCGAGCTACCAGTTGGGCTTCCTTCCAGAGTGGGTGCCTCTGTCTTACTCTGTGGCCCACAATTCAACAGCACACACCTGAAAGCTGTGTCCTGGGCAACCCCCAAACTCAGCAAATTGACACAATCTTTCTAGGTCAAACTCCAAGAATCTGCCCCTTCCAGACAGGCCCTACCTCCCAATAACACATAGTTCCAAATACATGAGACATTTTGGGGATACTCAAGATCTAAATTTTGCAAAATACTAAGTTATAAATAATGGAAATAAATTCTCATATGGTATTCCGTAATAAGGTAACTAAAGTTAATGATCACATACTACATATTTCAAAAGCCTGGAAGACAGGAGTTTTAATGGTTTTACTTGAAAAAGTTATTAATTTTTGTGGAGATAGAACTTGTCATTGTTGAGACCCAGAGTGTTCCCCAAAAGTCTCATATATTTGCATGTTGTGAATTACCTGTGGATTTCACGTGTTGTTAGAATGTGGGGAGCATGGACGGAAGGGGCAGATTGCTGCGAATGTGCAGAATATTCAGCCTGTGGTGCATTAATGAAAGGTGACAGATCACTGAGGGGACAGCTTGGATGGATATACTCCATGGTCCCTCAAGCGCTGACCCTTCCTCTGAGATGACTTGAGCAAAAGTTCCTCTGTCGACCCTTTCTGCCTTTGCCGAGTATCCATGAATGGATTGAGACCTTTTGAACTGTGAGCTAAGAAAAACCTTTTATCCCTTAAGTTGTGGAGGTCAGTACTGTCTCAGCAACCAAGCAGTGATTGAGACAGAGACGATTTACCTACTTTGAATATTTCACAGTGTACACAAGTACCTATCAAGTCATATCCCATAAATAAAAATATTTTCACATTTTATGCACTACTTAGAAAATTAATTAAACATAATTTGATTAAAAAGGTGGTAACCAAAAATAGTAAACTACACCAAAAGAAAAGAAGATAGAAAACTAGCTTTGCTACCTTTCAAGTCTTAAAAACAACTAAGACTATGTGAGAGCAGTGCGGAAATATAATTCTGAGAAATATAAAAATGTATAATAGAAAAATTATCAAGTTTTCAAAATTCTAAGAAAATTGGCTATCTTTCTATAAAATATTAAAATTTCTTAGCATCACATTCCAAAACTCATTTTCTATATATTAGAATCTTAGTAATAAAAGTCAAAACTATTAATGAATTACAATAAAAGAAAAGGCCTTTTAAGCCATAGAATATTAAATGCCTTCTTATGTAAAATGTAAAAAATATTAACCCAAAGAAAACCATTAGCATATTCAATTATGCTAGCAACAAGAACTTCCATTTCTCAAAGATATCTTTAAAACAATGAAAAACTAATTTAAGTGTTGGAAGAATTGATTTATAATATAAACTAACTTCAAAAGCCTAGAACTTAAGACATACAAAGTAGTTCTTTAACTCATAATCAAGAAATAAGAAAAATAAGAAAAAGCTCAACAGTAAATAAAGTGTAAATATACAAAAATGGTATTATCTACTTAGTGTAATATAAATTAATGCTACAATGAGATACAATTTCATCCATTTTATTGGCAAAAAGGAAATTAACCTTGATAACATCGAACATTTGTAACTGTATGGAACAAACGTACACATACAGCTATATTGACAATATATTTTTTATTTTTACCCATTTCATTGATATGCATAAGTGCAAAATTTAAGGTTTACAATGAAGTTTAGGGTTTGGGGTATCATATATATTGCTACTGAATATGAAAATTCTTAGTCCCTTTGGAATATTGTCAGAAAGTTTTGCTATCAATTTGCAATTCTACTTCCTGGGATACATGATTTAAAAACTCATTGATATGTGTCTGAAAAGATCTGATTAATGGAGCACCCCACTGAAATTTTTATTGTAGGAAAACCTTGAAATATTTAGAAGTCTATCTGTGAGGTATTGTAGTGCTTTCATACAACGCAATGCTGCAGAAAAGGAATGAACTATGGCTGCAGGCATCACTACAGAATACTTTCAAAGTCATGATATGAAATTTACAAAGCAAATTGGAATTAAATATAGAAATGTCTTTCATTGAGCATAGCTTAAAAAATAAGAATAACTGACAGATGTCTCTGATTCTGTGTGTACATTGAGAAGCAGATCTTACAGACAAATTATAGGGGTTAAGAAGAGATTTTATTGAGACTGTTTCAGTGTGACACTTACCATCTATAATAAGCCCAAATGAATGCCACCATATTTTTGATATGGTCAGTCTAGAAATATAAGATTTCCCTATTAATAAGTGTCCTGAAGGAAGATATTGTAATGTAAATAATATATGCTTTAACATGAAATTTAGCTTCCTGTCTTTTTTTCTGGTATAATATTTGCATTCTAATTCATATTCTATTTATTCATTTACTTATTTATTTTCAGATGAGATCTCGCTTTGTAGTTCAGGCTAGTCCTGAACTCACTGCATAGCTCCCACTGATCTTGAACACACATCAATCCCCTTGGCTCAGCCTCACGAGCGCTAGGATAATAGATGGGAACCATCCCTCCTGGTTTATGTGGTACTGATATTGGGGAAATGAAACCAGTGACTTGGACTTGCTAGGCAAGTGTTTTAACTGCTAAGCTTTTCTCCCGGCCACCAAATCGTATCTAAATGTACAGCACTTTACTATTCACACATACACACTAACACTCACACACAAACACACGCGCGCGTGTGCACACACACACACACACACACACATTTTCTCAATTGATCATTAATCTGTCTCTTGTCTGTTAGAGAATACAGAAAACTTGAGGTTCACGAAAGTGAAGTGACAGTGAAAACACCAACTAGTTTTTAGAATCCACAGGAAAACTGAATGACACATTTTGAAAATTTTAAACATCAGCACTATCTTTTCCATGATAGCTGACTTCTAACCATTACCTATTAATTTTCAATTCATTAGTAAGTTAATAAAGGCACCTGAGATTTCAAAGCATGCACAGTAAAAGCTAATTCATGATCTTCTTGCAACCTTAACAATGACCCTAAGCAGTAGGTTGTTCATGTAATATAATTCACACTTTCCTGAAAATTGAGATTCATAGTAATTAACTGATCAAATCTCTAGTAGGTGCTATAATGACTCCATTACTTTACTATTACATATAGAGATATTTATAGCATAAGTTTAACATTAAGAACTCTTTTACTTTAAAATGACAAGTACATATAACCATGAAGTAGATTTGTGCTTGTATAACAAGATCAAGGGAAACATTCCTCCCCTATCCTTATCTTTGTTTATTGGGCAAAGTTATTATTCTCTGCCGCCAATTTCTCCAGCAAGGCAGAACAATGGATCCAAATACCTCTAATCTCATGGTACTGTACTCATGCTTTCAAACACCTCCCAAAAGGAAAGAAAATATTTCTTTATGGTTCTATAAACAACTAAAGATGTCTGTCTGTCTAGATTGGTTCACATGCTCCAGTTGTTACTAGAAGAGCTAAGTGTAAGAGAAAGAAAGAGAATTTGAACATCATCCTCTACACAGGGCCATGAACTTCACAGATTTCCTCTATTTCAGATCCAGCAACTGAGGACCAATGCCATATGCTGACTTATCCAGGTTTATATGGTGAATAGAAAAATGGTGACTAAATCTCAATTCTTCTATGTCTTGGGATAATATTTCACAATACTAATACCTTTGGGAAAGATTTAGAAAGTCTTCTGTGTTAAAGAACTTGGTGTATCTCATTTTCCAAACTATCAGCCACCTCTTAGGGCAGCATGAATGCTCACAGCAGATTAGTTTTGAACTTGGAGGATAGAAATCGACCCAAATAATATCTTGGTCTGCCTAGATTCTAGCATACAACGATTTGTTCGTGCAAGTGCTCTTTACTTACAGGCGTTGGACAAGGCAATACTCTCCAGCAGACAGAAAGATTAACTCCCAGTGGTAGCTATAATTTTCTTAATGATAAAACCCTTTGGGAGCTAATTTATACATCATCTGTTTTTGGCACGGGAATTCTTCGTACACATTTCAAAGAGTGTGCTCCCACTAACACAATACCTGAATCAATGCAGTGTAAATATCTGGTCTTCAGTAAGGGGATTACGACATTAATTTAAGTTCAAGTCACAGATGTGTGCATTAAGAAAACAAGCAACCAAAATATTATTAAACACTGAATGTTCAGGCTAATTTTTGCAAAAACTTAAGGAAGTCACATTAGAATTCTTCAGGGAAGTTAATGAAAAATGACTAACTTACGATGAGCTGTTCTCTGGTTAGTTCTAGAGTGCTTAGCATGGGTGACGGGCAGTGTAGAGCCCGGGAGAAGAAAGAGAATGAGGTAGAGATGATGGCTGGGGGAGCTGTGCAGTGGGCCTGGAAGAAATGAATGACTCAGTAGACAGAGGAAGAGGAGCAGAGAATAAAAGATATTTCAGCAGAAGACATTAGTGCCAATTGGGTAGAGGTGGTTGACCATGATTTTGGTCTGCCCCTGCTAACTTTATTGAACATGTCCCGTCTACCTATGTCCTGATGAATAAAAACATGGGGAAGATTTCAATTTTATGTAATTCCCTCTAATAAAGAGATAACAAGCCAAATAAATACAAATCTTGGAAACACAGGGTAAGAAAAGTGGCTCTAGGCATTGAGATTGAGAATCACCGGGAAAATCTTTTTACTAGTGCTCACCCAGGAGTTTCTAATTCATGATGACCAGAGTGGAGTTAAAAGCCTGAATGTATAAATATGTAAGTACAAATAGAAGAGGAAAGTGATCCACATTGAGAGGGAGGCAGAAGAATGAGTGGTAAGGAAGAGAAAGATCGCAAAAGCATGAAGAAAGAATGGACAAGATCTTTATATTTAGAATCTCCAAAATTCAAGGTCATTAACTCCAATCCTAAGAGACAAAAGATAGTAAGGATCCATTTGTCAGGCACTCAAAAGGAGGAACTGTTTTCAGAAGGGTGGGGCAAAGAAACAGGAATACAGATATGGTGGAGCTTGTGAAAATCAAATGTCTGGGTTAATCGTCACATGATCCAACTCTTCAATAGCTCTGTAGACTTAGCCTTAGAAAAGGAGAGAGGACGACTTAGCATTAAGGCCAAGCAGCAAAGAAGGAGCAAAAAAAAGAAGAAGAAATCAACAGAACTCTTGCTAAAATTTGGATGAGGCTCTGAAACAAGTCTAGTCCAGGCAGGAATCAATAAAGGCAATCATGCACAATCAACACTTATGTGAATGTAGTCATGTGATTCAAAGTCTTAAAATAGAGTTGAATTAGACCAGATGGCTGCTTTCTGAGCAACTACGAGGTGCAAAACCGATTTACTTAAAGGAGATTTCACTGAGGTGTTACTGGGAGACGACCATTTTACAGCAAGTGAGTCAGGATTCAGAGCTAATCACAGCTGAAGGCAGAAGTGGGTGTAACACACATTCGCGGGGCTCTATAGAGGGGTATAAGCGCTTCTCCTATACATACGCAGCGCTGAAGAGACAAAAAAAAAACCTCACGTGAAGGTTTTCTGTCAGACGTGTTCCTCTTTTCTCATTCACAGGCAATTTACTTTGAGCCAAATCCTGAAAAGAACATCTTGACATCTAGCAAGGGGGTTTAACCTCTCAGGAAGCTTTTCAATATTTATATCCCAGAGCACTTGATAAGTTTTCTCCTTTTGGCGTAAGTCCTGCAAAAGCAGTGAGGGGATTTTCACAACGCTACCCTGAACCATCTGCATGGGGCTCTGTAGGCCTACTTCTGTTCATTTCCCCTCTTGCTGTCGGGGGTATTTCACTTGCTTTGCTCCCGTTCGCGCTGTGAGCGACTGAAGCTAGAAGACTTGATTCAAATTTCATATAGCAGATGCAAGAGCTGGAGAAAAATTGCCATCAGCCCTTTATAGTTCTCTCAGCAGTGTTTTGGAGTTTTCATTCTACAAGATCTGCAGCCTTTCTTGTCAAAGTTATCATTAAGTATTTTATGCAATACTTTGGTAATGATACCTTTCACTTTAATTTTGTATTTTGCATTCCTAATATTTTGAAAAACCATTGATTTTTGTACATTGATTTTTTTTTCCTTCCTCAAATTTTCCAAACTCCATGTGGTTTTGTAAGCAGAGCATGCCACAAAAAAAATTAAGATTTTCTTTCTCTTTTTCTTTTTCCTTCTTTGGAAGATTTTATATCTTCTTATACCCAGTTACACTGACTTAAGCCTTAAGAATTAGATATTGATATGAGAGACCCAGATCACATAAAACTTAAAACGAAAAACAAAGTGAAACAGGGTGGTAGGGCAGGGAGGGAGGGAGGGATGTGTAGGGGGAGGAACAAAAGGAGAGTGGGAAAGCCCTTATCACCTTTACAAGATACTAGGTGCACAAAATGCTCAACTTCATTGTAAACCTTAAATTTTGCACTTATACATATCAATAAAATGGGGAAAAATAAAAAGCCACAAAATGAAAGAATCAAAAAAAAAAAAAGAATTAGGTATTGAATAAAAGTGGATATCTTTGCTTTATTCGTGGTCAAATGGGAAGTACTCAGTCTTTCACCAAAAGGAAATGTGACTTCTCATAATTTCCCTCTGTCAGTTGAAGAAGCTCTTTTATATTTAAAATTTCTGAAAGTTCTATTTTATTTTATTATCAGGAATAGATATTGGGTTTGTTAAGATATTTTTCATGCTTTTATTAAAATTATCTTGGGTAATTTTTAGCCTGTTAATGTAGTGAAAAATATTGATTCATTGCCAAATATTAAATCAACTTCAAAAGACTTTTATAAGTGAGATTTTACATTACACTTTTTAAATGCTGATAGATTCAACTTAATACAAACTTGTAGAAAACTTCTGTGTATGTATCATAGAGAATATTAGTCTTCTTTGTAATATCATCTGGTAGTTTCAGTGTCAATGTAACACAATATAAAAGAATCTGGTGGCAAATATCCCTCTTCATCAATTTTTGGAGAAGTTTGTGTTGAATTTATGTTATTGCTTACTTAAGAGTTTGATATAATTCATCATGAAACCATCTGGGCCTGAAATTTTCTACATAGAAAGATTCTTAACCAAAATATACTTAATGAATAGCCTAAGTATTTCAACTATTTTTTTAGTAAATTTTAGCACTTTGCATTTTTAAAAGATTTCCTTTAAAGTGCAGAATTTTCAGCAATAAAATTATTATTCATATTTCTTCTCTCACTCTTCATGAGAATTTGCTTCCTTCTTTACATGGCCAATGTGACAGAAAATATATTATTGCATTGATCTTTTCTATGTACCAATTTTGGGTATGCTGTCTCCTTCCCTCAGTTCATTGATTCAATCCCAGTGTTTACTATTGCTTCTTGTGGTTGTTTTGTTTAAAATTTTTATTCAACTTTTTAAAATATATTTTAAGCCCATGATTAACATCTTCCTTCTTTCCTAATTAGGATATTTGAAGATCCACATTTTTCTATAACCACAGAATTGGCTATATATTAAATTAGTAATGTTTTTATTCAGCTCAAAATTCTCTATAATTTTAGAAATATTTTATTTTGTCAAAATATTTCATTTGGTCAAAAAACATCTGCAAGGATTTTGTTTGTTATTTTCATATGCAGGTCCAGATCAAGATTCAAGAGAGACCGCAAGCAGATGTGGAAGTGCCCTTGTGTGAAGATTTCTCACTTTTGGTACTATGCTCCTGAACTCGTGTCATTCATGAACTCCTGGCTCCATCAAGACAACGGCAACTCAAGAGGTTAAGCAAATTTTATCCATATTTTCTTTCTTCTTGTGGCCTTTGTATTTTCTCCAAATAAAAAACTGCATTTAATAGCCTTCATGACAACCCGTTTCCATCACACAGGAATCCTGTTCTCAATAGTCTGGTTTCAAATTGCTTGAAAATCCTACCTTCTATATTTTATGTTTAGTTTTATATTTAATTTGGGAGGAATTATATCTGATCTCTGTTTCTCCCTCTTAGTAGAAGAAGTTCTATCTCTGGTGTCTTATTTTAGCTAACTATTCATTTATTAAAGTTAAGTCTATCATAGTTTTATAATTCACTGTTTATTACATCTATTGGAGATATTGATGCAACTAATTTTATGTAGATTTTTTAAAATTGTGTAGCTTGGGCTTTCACATTTAAGTCTGTAATGAACTTAGAGCATAGAAGTTTATGGAAAGTTAAACCTGTTTCTGTTTTTCAAATTTATTTATTTGCTATTTTCTTTTTTAATTGATTCTCTTTTGCATTTCTTGTGTCTCTTCCAATTGGTTACTTAGAGAATGAAGTTACCACTTACATTTTAAAAACATGTAAACACTCCACTCATGTGCATTTCTGCCTTTCCCCCTTTGTATTATATTGTTTTCAATTGTTGTCGCAGGTTATACTTCTACAGTTTGTGTTCATTAACATAGATTTATAGCCATCATTTAGGGGTTTGGCCTTTTTAATTATTGATTTAAAGGGGAGTTTTACGCCAAAGGTATACTACTATTGGCTTTTCTATTTTTCAGTGTAGCTGCGTGTTCTCCTGTTTTTCTTGTCTTATAGCATCACCTTATGATCCTGTCCTTTCCCATTTTGGACTATAGAATGACCATCTTTCAGTAGTTCTTGTATAGAAAGTCTATTGGTGATTAATGCTCTTGGCATTTGCTTAGCTTAGAGAATCTTCATCTTTTGATATTCTTGGAGGATACCATTAATGAATGTGAAATTCTTGAATAATAGGGTTGGTTTGGTTTGGCTTGGTCTTGGTTTATTCTTTAAAAAGTACTTTAGCCTCTTTGCCTCCACACTTTCTGAAGAGAAAACAGCTCTTAGTCTTATTGGTAAATCCTTGTATATTGACAAGTCTCCTCCCAATTGCTTTTTAAAAATCTCTGTCGTTTGACCTTTAACTGTAATGTGCCTCAATGTGAACCTTCTAAAATTTATCTTTCTTAGAACTCAGTACTTTTCTTGGATATTTCTTTCATCAGCCTCCATCTTCATCATGATTTCCACGGAATTTTAATAGATTTGACTGTCACTTATTAAAATAACATTCTATGTATTTATCTGTCTTATCTCCTTAGATGCATATGTAAGGTATGTATAAAGGTGTCTGACAGCTCCTTCAAGTTCTGCTCTTTTATTCCTGTTTTGTTTTGCTATTTTTTGTTTTGTTTGTTTGTTTTGTTCCTTGTTTCTTTTTCCTGCTTATGTCCTGTGTAAGTGTGCTGAAACTTTTATGTTTCCTGCTCAGACCTCAATTTTACATCTCAGTTTCAGAATTTCTTTTGGTTTCTTTTGATAAAATCCATTTTTCACTTCCGAAATTTCTGTTCTTCTTTATAAGAACTAGTGCCTTATTGTTATGCTCATTTTGTTCATGTAATTTTTCTAATTACTTTTCGAATTTTCTTTGACTTGCCTCATGGTTTGCCTTCCATATACTTTTCTTCAATTCATTATGTATCTTTAAGTTAATTGATTTAATGACTGACCATTACCTATAAATCTTAGGCTTTCTCAAAAATCTTACTGTCAATTCCTTTTTAATTCTCAGAGTGAATCCAATTTTTCTACTTGTTTGTTTTGCACTTTTGCTGTTGATGTTGTCATGTTGGAGAACTAAACATTCTGAATATCTAAAAATGTGGTTTTCTTGTTTCGCAGAGATTGCTGATTGAGGCTTGCCAGCAGGGAAGACATCCTTTTGTGACTTTTTCAAGCTACATTTGGAATGCATTTCCCAAAGTTTTTCTTCTC
Organism: Ctenodactylus gundi; assembly: GCA_004027205.1. NCBI lineage: Eukaryota > Metazoa > Chordata > Mammalia > Rodentia > Ctenodactylidae > Ctenodactylus > Ctenodactylus gundi. Next base: position 405,448 of record PVKB01000987.1, read on the forward strand.
TATAGTCATGCAGAGACCTGACAGATTTTTGTGAATACCTTGCACTGAAAAGGGGTTGGAGGGACAGTATGTGGTAGGAGTGGGTGGGCAGAAATAGGTTTATGTGTTTCCTTCTCTTTAGCATATATGTGTGTATGTTTCTGGGATGACTTGATCTGATCTCCTTAGGTTTTCTGATACAAGGCTTCAGGTAAACTACTGTTGATGCAAAGCATGAAAAATGTTGCTTCTCCTGGCATCACCAGTCCAACAAAAATGCAAAATTGTATGCCAGTGAAGGACAAGGTACCGATTATTTGCCTTGTCTCCAGTCACTAAACTTTAAAAACAAGATATGTCATCCTGACCATGAAGGCAAGACTGAGGTTGGTCACTGGTTTGACCCTGAAATTCCTGAAGGAGCTGAAATGTCTCTAATATAGAGCAAATTTCTATATATGTGTTTCAGTTCTTTTGACAAGTTTCTTTTCCCTTGAAAGAAAGAAACCCTACTAAGTATACAGCGCTGGTCATTTTTAATACATTAACATTTTCACTGGCATATTTTCTTCTTCAGGACTGGGCTGGTTTCCTTAATTATTTTTCTTTGATAGATATGTAGAGTCAGCATTTCTAATTCTAATAAGTTTCTAATTAATTATAAACAAACAAAAATAACTTGTGGAGTTTTGTTTGAATTGATATGCATCTGGTTACAGATTTGAGAAAATATATATGTGCCTGATATTGAATATTGAAGCCACAATGCAATTGCTGTTCTATATACATTTCCTATCGCATCTTCAGATAAGCTTAAATAATTTTCTTAATGTGGTTTTTATATTTTTGTTAGACTTATGCTTTCATGTTTTAAATTTTTATCTAAAAACTCACTTTCCATAGTACTTGTTGATGTATTGTATAAAAGTAATTGAATATATATGAGTCATTTATAAATCTATTGTGTCATACATTAAATTCAAGTAGCATAACTCTTAAACAAAAACCATCGATTCCTAAGTTCTTTTTGTTGAAATATTAAAGTAATACTCTTCAAGAGCAATAAAAATAAGCTTTGTTTGATAAAATAACTGAAGCCTTTACTATGGTCAAAATTGGAAAGCATTTACTTTAATGTTTGAAACAAAACAGAATTGATTACTATTATCTCCTCTACTTAATTATTATGATATAGATAAGAAACCTATAATGTCACAGGTATGAAACTGACTCTACACAAAAAAATTAAAAATACTAGAAATATCATACATGAAAGTGATTATTTTTCAAGTATTTTACTGCATAAAATATACTTATAATTTAAATTAGAAATAATGGATTGTGTGTTTAGGGCATTTGCAGACTAAAAAAGTAAGAGATTGGAGACCAAAATCACAAATATAGAGTTAGAATATCTTTACAACAAGCATGAAGCAATATAATGATTTTCATGTAGACTCATAGAGTTACTAGTGTAAGACATGTATTTATATGCAATAAATTCATAGAGAATAAAATTAAAGTATGATAAGCTTTGTAGAATGCAGGTGAGGAGATGGTTGAAAGGAAAATTATAGCACAAAATGCTTGTATTAAAAAGATGAAAACTCAAGTTTCTTCCATTTGCCTGTAAAAGCCTCCACGCTGTTGGACTTTATGTATGCATAGTATCCCGTTGTGTATAAATACCACAGTTTGCGTATCCATTGGTCTGTTGATGGATATTTTGGTGACTTCCATATTTTAGCTATTGTTAGTTGTACAGCTATGAACATGAATATACATATATCTCTGTTGTGTGTTGTCTTGGCCTCTTTTGGATATATTCCCAGGAGGGGTGTCGCCGGATTGAAGAGGATATTTATTTCTAGTCTTTTGAGAGATCTCCATACTGCTTTCCAAAGTGGTTGTATGAATTTACATTCCCACCAGCAGTGCAGGAGAGTTCCTTTCCCCCCACAGCCTGACCAGCACTGATTGCTATTTGACTTGTTGATATAGGCCATTCTCTCTGGGGTGAGACGGTATCTTAGTGTTGTTTTGATTTGCACCTCTCTTATGGCTAGAGATGTTGAACATCTTTTCATGTATCTGTCGGCCTTTTGTACTTCTTCCTGAGTGAACTACCTCTTCATTTCATCATGCTTAGTGAAGTAAGTCAGAAAGAGAAGGTGAAATATTGAATGGTCTCTCTGATATGAGAGTCCCAGATCACAACTCTTATGGAACTTAAATTGAAAAACAAAGTGAAAGGGGGGTAGGGTCGGGAAGGAGGGAGGGAGAGGATGGTAGGGAGAGGGATAGAAAGAGAATGGGAAAGCCTCTGTCACCTTGACAAGATATGTATGTGCACAAAATGCTCAACTCCATTGTAAACCATAAATTTTGCACATATACATATCAATAAAATGAAAAAAAAGCCTCTGGAAAATGAAAAGAACAAAACAGATGAAAACTACAATACTAATTACCTTAGTTTTCATATTTGAAAACTAGAAAAAGAAGAAATTAACTGTGAAGCAACCAGAAGGAAAGATGTTAGGGCAGACATTTAAAAATTAAAATCAGAAAAATATAAGTTAAATAATTAAGACCAAAAATTATTCTTTGGAAAGATATAAAGGGGATGACAAAATAATAACATCAGGAAGGAAAAGAAATATTAGTACCAATCCTACATAAATGTATGGAATGTACAAACTTAGCTGTTAAGTACAGAAAATTATTGTAAAATCAATAGCCAAGTAAATACAAAACAGATCTAAAAACCAATTTAAAATAATTTAAACGCACAACTGATGTAGCTGTAATTCATGCTTTGAGTGACATAATATTGTCAAGATGTCTGTTGTCTTCTACTTGATCTATTATTACAACATAATCATCAAAATTTCCGCATGTATTTTTTAGATGAGAAAAAAGTGTGTGTGTGTGTGTGTGTGTGTGTGTGTGCGCGCGCGCGCGCGCGCGAGCATACACACGCATTCACAAAGGAAACTGAGCAATCCAGGCAGTTTTGATAAAAGTAACGGAGTTGTAGAACTAGCACAAACTGATTCAAATTTCCTGTATATCTGCACTAGCAACACGGTGCGGTATTGACCAAAGGACAGGCACAGACGTTAGTGACGCCGCGTGGAGAGCACGAACGGAGACCCTTGCAGAGGAAATGGATGTTGACAAACATCCAAAGGCAATGAGATGACGAAGGGATGGTATTTTCGATAAATGGGACTGCAGAAAATTGGCTATCCATATGGCAATGGAAAAAATAAGAAAAACCAATAAAATGAAGCTCACAGTCTCAAACATAAAATATATCTCCAGCAGCCGTGTGAAACCAGTGACTTTAAAATAGCCATGAACATAATTAGAAAACTCTGAAAATAATGACAAACTGAGGTTTGGCTTTTTTGGATGAAAGGAAAGAAATCAAAAATCTTCTTTAAAAATTACTCAGTTTACAGAGGGAATGACAGCATTCCACAGAGTATGGACACACAGCACTACTTCTGTGCAGATTGGAGAGGAGGTGGACTTCATCGTATAAATCAAATTTAAGAACGTGGTACAACAGGTGAAGAGATTTCTAGTATATGTTTGAAAACTAATACTTTGAGCTGAAAGACATTAATTATTGCTGAAAGGTCAAAAGTTTAAAAAGGAATGATTAGAAAGAAATTCAGCAGTTAATGTGCAAGCAATAAAGTAGTTTTTGGTCAAGATAGTAATAATAATTTCACATGAAATTAAAATCTCATATGCTTAGCTATCATGCTTAGAAATGACTTGTGGGCCAAGAGTGCAGTAGTTAGGGATAACATATTTTAACATCCTTATGTTTATCTTTTAACAGATCAGGTTTATTTTAGACTCTGATAGGTTAAAGAATTGTAAAGAATATAATTATGAGACATAGCTACTAAAATTATAGAGAAAATAATATTTTAATTAGAAAAGAAAAAGAATTTAGAAATTTTACAATAATTTTAAAAGCTGGTAAAATATTTTGGTATGCAGATATTAATATTGAGAATAAATTCAAATAGACAATAATTATAGTTAAGATAAAGGATGGCTGAAGTTAAATAAAATCTACCAGTATGCAATTTAAAACAAATGTTAAAAATTATGCACAAAAAGAGTGAGAAAATTAAAGGAGAAATAGAGTGTAAAAATAATATCAAATAGTGTATAGTGAAAGATGTGAAAGATTGCATAATCCCTAACAATTCACAAGGTAAGAAAAATATTCTATCTACAAGTACAATGAGTAATCTCAAAATGCGCTAATAGAAATATTAGAAGAAAATTTAAAAGTCTACCATTCTGGTATGATACTTTAACATAACACTCTCATTACTTAATAGATTATACAGAGAGGAAATAAAGAATTTGAACTACACATTAGCAAGATTCATCTATGCAGCATACATAGAAGAGTACACCCATAACCACAGAAATCATAATTCTCAAACACACACACACAGGAACATTTATAAAAAGTCACCACTTAGTTGGCTGTGATACAAGACTCAACAAATCTAGAGTGATTGATATAATAAAAACCACACTCACCACCACAGTGCACTTACCATAGAAATCAATAGAAAAGGCTAAACAGAGAAACCACATGTTTTTAGAAATTAAGGAAAGCATTTAAAATAACTCAAAGATCAGCAAATAAATAATAATGGAGGCAATAAAATGTTTATAACCTTTCCATACTTGAAAGTCATAGGCTACAACTACTGAAACGTGTTAGTGCTTATGTGGAAATGTATGGCCTTATGCTTATTTTTGAAAAAAAAAAAAGACAGACTAAAACAGTGACGCAAACATCCGTGTCAAAAAGTAGAATGTTTCTTTTAAGAAAGTATTAATAGAAGAATTATATGTTAAGCATGTGAGCACATGTAGGCACCTGCCTACACACAGACAGAGAGAAATGGATTAAGTAGAAAAGAATAAAATCATAGGTGGAACCCTAAATGCTAAATATTCATTTATTTGTGTGGGGAGGTGTGTGCTTGCATGCTCATATATGTCATATTTAAATACTTATAAAAACATACTCTGATAAAAATTGATTTAAAAATTACTAAAAATCAAATGCATGCTCTGTATCCCAGATGCCATGAGGTACAAAGCCTTGCTCCACCATGAAAGTTCCAGTCAGCTGACCATAAAAGGTAATCTCTGAACTGACACTAAATAAATTATTTTTTCTTTTAGTTGTAAATGTAAAGCATTTTGAAACAAAAACGTAAAAGCTGACTAATGTAGAAAATTGGTACTACACAAGTAGAATCTTTGCTGTGACTTTACCTGATGATACAATTGAGAACATTTAGAACTGCTTTGCAGGAGTTTGTGAAGTTTGGGTGATGCAATTTAGAGAAACTTTAGAATGCTGTAAACAGGGCTTTATTGGTAATTCCACTCAGATCTCAGAAGACCAGAACTCTGATGTGAATCTGAACAGTACAGGCCAGGCTCAAGAGGCTTCATTTGGGGACAAGGATTCCATTAGGAGTTGGACTTGAAGCCTTGAGTGATAAACTATGGCAGGAATATATCTCTTTTTCCCCCATGTTCTGAGACTTTGCAGAGGACTGAGATTAAGGATGATGCATGAATCTGATATAAAATTCCAGACAATCCAGCATTCCAGATATGGTGTGGCTACTGTTGGCTTTTTAAATCTAAGTTTATAGTGAAAATTGGAGGTAAAAAGCGGAAAAAAATTCTGACCTGGAAGAAATCACGTGTCATGTTATGCCAAAAGTAGATATGATTTTTTCAGAGATTAGCGGCATTTAAGAGAATATACATGCCTTAGTTACATTTTTCATTTCATTTCTGAGATATAATACCTGACACCCACAGTTTAAGGTAGGAAAATTTTATTTAACTTACAGCTTCAGAAGGTCTCATTCTCTTCATGGGTGGCAGGCAATGTTGGAAACACATGAGAGAGGCCGAGCTGTAGAGAAGCTGTGCAGAGCATGGCGAGACAGAAGCAGAGTTAGCTAGGAGCAGAAGAGCCAGCATGTGCCCTTCCAGGTTATGCCCCCGTGATCTTTCCTTTTCTAGGTCCAGCCATAGTGATCCATTCCTTTTGACTAGGACCTGCCTCTCAACAGCACAGGAAACTAATGGACTAACTACAACAGCTGAATCACCTTCCAAATACAAGTCCTTTGTGGGACATTCCAGATTCAAACCACAGCACCATGTACTTTGCACAGAGACAGGAGGACAGATAACCTTGGACAAATCACGGAAAATCGTTGGACCCCACTTCATAGGCTTATGGGTATAAAGGACAAACTCCTTTGAAAGATTTTGCTTTGAAAAGAGATTCCCAGAGTGCCCTGTTCGTTCAAGGTGACCTAGAGATGTGTTTCCCTGAACTCAGACATCCAGGCACCCAAAGGCTCTGTTCCAAAGGGGCAAGGCTACTGTTCAAGCTGGTGGCAGATCTCGGATTCATCCTTGTGGAGCTGATCTTCTAGGCAAGCACAATCAAAGAGTTGTGGGGTCATGGAGACTTTCCTCCAGATTTTACAGGAAGCCGGGGAGGCCAATAAATGTATCCACAAGAGGGCAATGTGGGAAGCTGTGAGAGTGGAGCCAAGGTTATAGTGGAGATTTTGGAAATTGGAGAGTCCAGTAACTTGGATCATATGTTGAAAGCCACAGTCAGTGAGTGAAGCCATGCCCAGTGAGTGAAGCCACCCCCAAGAAAGGCCATGTAGGCTGCAATCAGCTAGGACCCAAGGTTGGGAGTGCCTAAGCCCTTTGAAGCTCAGCCTCTTTAGGTGGTGGACATGGAGCTACAAGATTTAATGTTTGCTCTCCTGGTTTCAGTCTTGCTTTGGTCTGATTCACTTCTATTCCCATTTTTCTCCAATTTGGAATAGAAGTATTTCTTCTGCACCACAATATGTTGGAAGCACGTACATTTCTTTGTGATTTCTTTTTTTTTAATGTGAGATCAAGGATAATAGGTTGTCTTGAGTCTCATAGAAACATTGGCTTTAGAACTTTTAACCATGCTAGAACTGTTAAGATTTTTCTAACTCCTAGAGATGAACTAAAAATGCTTTACATAATGAGATGGACATGAGCTTCTTGAAGGCCAAAGAAGAAATGCTATAATTTAGTTTTATAATGTCAAAAGTCTCATTTGTTCAGAAGCAAGGCTTTTGGAAATTGAATCCTGAAAGCACCATATTTATCAGTGGATTCATTCATTCAAGTAGTGAAGTCTTTAGCTAAATGTGTTGTTAGAAGTTGGGGTGCTTGGAAGAATTACTTCATGAGAGGTGCAATTTTGGATTCTTTATTTATTTTCCTTTTCCTTTTTTTTTAAACCTCTTTTGTCCTCCTATGTACCGCATTAGAATCAGCTTTCCTCCACAATGCTTTTCGACCATGATAGTTCTGGCTGGGACTAGACAATCCTAAACTGAATCTATGAAACCAGGAGCCAATTTTAAGCTCTCCTTCATTAAGTTGTTAGTGTCACGTATTATTTCTGGCAAAAGGAGAGTTGTCTAATGCACATTTTATTTCAGAAGAGAGACACTCTGGTTCCTGATTGAGAAGAGCCTCTTGGAAAATTAGTTCACTGGAATTCTTTTCACCATGGTGAGCCATTCAGTCACTCAGAAGCCACTGAAGCTGTGGCTCAAGGAGATAATTTGATGTTTACACTGATAGTAGACCTCGGTCTTGTCCACTTGATGTTTATTTGTTGTTATTGTTGTTGCTGCTGCTTTTTTGAAGTATGAAGAATGAAATACTTGTAAGGTCGTGAAGGTTGTTACTTGGGTTTCAAAGAAAAGCCTAGAAGGCCAGGAAATATGCCCCTGAGAAGTATACAGTGAGAATAAAGCTAAAACTGTAATGGAGAGCTTAGGAAGTCAGTAATTCCACAATATGGAATTTCAGTTGTAGAAAGTTGCAGACAATGAGTAGATTCCACCTAAGAGAGGGATCATGTGGTTAGAAAGGCCATAGAGAATGAACCGCTTAGTCCATTGTGTCCCAATAAACATTTACGATCTACACACACCAAGCACTGAGTTATAGACAGTGCTGAAAGTTTGCCTCATGCTTTTCTGTCTCGGTTGTCCATTCTTTCTTATCCTCTCCACATTTCCCCCTTTCTGAATAGGGATGTTTATCCTAAATAACTATTTTAGGAGTATGTAGTTTTTACTTTAATTTTTTGTGTGGGTTTATGGCTAAGAGTTTGCCTTGACCTTTGGAAGAGACTTTAGGATTTGTGAGCAATGCTAGAACTTTTGAGATCTTGGAAAAGGTTTTGTTGGCTTTTCTACTGTACTCAGGATAGTAACATCATGTTAGGTGCGATTATGACTTTGTTGCTGTGTTTAATTGAAGACTAAATGCAGTTTGGAGGAGATTTATTAAGTGTTAAATGATGAGCTGACCCAGTAAATCTTGTATAAATTTGAAAGGGGGTGCTGGAGGAATGACACCATAGTTAAAGTGCTTGCCTAGCTAACACAAGGCCCAGAATTTAGTTCTGCAGCACCACATAAACCAGGTGTGTTGTACATACCTCTAATCCCAGCACTCAGGAGGCTGAGGTAAGAGGATTGCCATGAGTCCAAGACTACAGAGTGAGACTCTGCCTCAAAAAATAATTGGTTTACGATACCCCAGAGAGGTGATCAGACCACGAAGAGGATGCACTTCAAATTTATTATCTGATGTGCCCTTAGGAAGTTGGAGCTACCTGGGGAAAGTGAGCCACTGTGGCATGTCTTCATACGTTATGCCCATCACATGTGCTTTTCCGTGCTCTTCTTCCCAGCTACCTGGAAGTGGGCATTCTTGTTCCACCAGGCATTTCCACCATGACATTCCTGCCTTGGACATAGCCAAGCAGGAACTGACACTTCTGAGCCATAGCCAAAGTAGCCATCTCCTCAGTATGTTTTGTAGACTACTCATTCTCTCCTAGCAACGGAAAAGGTGACCAATACAGCGAGTTTGGTTTCACTTGATTGGTAAGATGCGACTAAACCCAGAGAAAAGTGAAGGGTTTGCTAAGAGTAAGGCATGTTCATCCATTAGACAACAGCATTAACTACTGCAAATACAGTTAGACAAAATATAAGTCACAGTTTGAGAGCCCCTGATTAAGTGAAACAGAAGTTTTAATGTATCCAAAATTTCAAGGTATAATGGATGGCACACCAAATGGGCCACACTACTGTAATTCCTCTGCCGCCTATGTTGTCAAGAGCAATTTGGGTTATAAAAAATTAACTCTGACAAGAATCCATGTCTCTAAAATTGCAAGACAAAAGTAAAAGCTAGACCTGAGGCATAGACATATATATATACAATGTATACCAGAGGGAGGACTGTGTGTAGAAGTTAGCTGGGGATGAACAGAACAGCTTTGCTTTTTGTTTGTTTGTTTGTTTGTTTGTTTGTTTGTTTGTTTGTTTTTGTTTAGGTCTTTTAGAGGGACACACTACTGAAACTCTGCTATTTCCAATATTTTTTTATCTCCTTCAAAAATTATATATATATATATATATATATATATATATATATATATATATATATCCAGTGGTTTAACATTTTGCCAGGGGGCTCTACCTGTGCTTGTCAGACAATCTGCTACATGTTTTGGAATTGATTTCTTTTGCTCAAGCAAGGTTGGTAGTTTTCGAACTGCACAGAGATCTACTGCTTGATCTTCTGATCCTTATCAGTAATGTTAGCAAATCCTATGATCTTCCTTTCACACGGTCCCCTGTGGCAGAAAGACCAGCTGTTGTAATATAGCAACGATGCCAGCAGTAAGTAGCCTCCAGGTTCCCAAGTAGATGTGCTTATCGTAAGACCAGGTATGCATCGCAAGTCAGAGATTCAAGTGATACCAAACACCCAGCCATCCAGGACTTCATCATAGTAACATGGCAAGATGAAAGATGAAGTTCCTAGCTCTTCTAAATCATCTTCTATGATGTACTAGATGGAATGTTTTGTTCTGATGTTTCCTGACATTATATTTCCAGTTTTGAACTTGATGTATGAGTTTTATATATTCTTACAGTGATAGAGCATTACACTGAGATCCTTAGGCATATTAAAAGGCAGAGAGCACTTTACTACTTACGAAGAGTTACACCTGGGAACAATGCAACAATGATCTGAAATTGCAGAAAGAAGATTATATATCGCAAGTATGACAGGTAGTTAGGTTTCTTTGGTTTCCCAGGAATTAGGAATATGAAGGTTAAGCTTCTCAACTTGACTTGGTTATGAAACTCCTGCAGAGGTGACTGAATCATAGAGGTGCAATACTTACCTGGATATTCGTGCCCTCATGTTCAGAGGGGATGGTGCTAGTAGGAAGCTGGGCACAGCAGGAGGTGGGTCACCAGTGGCATGCCTTTGGAGGGTATATTTCTCACTAACACTCTGCACTCTGCTTTTGTGCTCTGCCTTCAGGTCATCACAAAGTGAGTAGCTTTGCCCAATCATGTTTTTCTGCCATGATGCTCCTGTCTTTGAGCTAGCCAATCATACAGCGAAACCTCTAAAACTGTGAACCACTCTAAAACTCTCGTCTTTGAGCTGGAGATGCTGTTTATATATTCCAGAAACAAAACATGGGACAGGGTATTTTGGATAATTCTTTGCCCCTCTCCAAAAGAAGGATTGATCTTGAGTGTTAAATGTATGAGGAAATCATGTAATTGAATATACGTGTGTGAAGACTAAGAATGACAGAGTTTGGCATCTACTTGAGGTGGTACCTATACTTCCAAACTTGGCCAAGAAAGCAGTTGGGAAACATTATGTAGTGGATAGTTCTTCTAAAGTCCAGTCTCAAATATTTAGTTATCTTCAGGCATTCCTATACAAGTGTCTAATAGACATTTCAAAATCAAAATATTCAAAGTGACATTTCTCACCTTCCTGACCCTCTACTTTTCTCCCGGTCTTAACTCATCTCACTTGCCATTAGATTTTCTATACTCCACTGAGAATCAAGACTTTTACCCCTTTCTGTGGATGTTGCCAAACTTTCTCACCTTCATCATGTTCGAGATGACAGGCGAGGTGGTGGCCTGCTGCACAGTAGATGACATGGGTGGCAGCCTGACCTTCTCTAAAATGATGTAGACAAGTGTGAAAGAAACAGGAAACAAGATTCGGACAGGTGGGCTAGCTATGACTTCTGATTTACAGTCAGAACCATCATAAGTTTTTATAACGTGTCACCAGCTTGGTCTTGGTCAGTGGTGTTAATCTTGGGTGACAAGTCATGAATGATAAGCAGCTGTAACAAGGAAGTTTCCCCCATCACACATTTGACAGGGCTTGAAATCGTGACCTGAGATAAAGCTTATTTACTGGCTACGTAAGACCAAACCTGGCACAGGAGAGCACCAGCGAAATGTCAGAAAAATTCTCAATACATATCCATTTACATGAATTAATCTTATTAATTGTAGGGAATAAAATTATGCCATTGTCACAGTAAAAGGAATAAAGAGTTTGAATTAATTTTGGTTCATTTTTTTGTAATGGTAACTTTGTAGCACACATTATTGTGAGCTCCGCTCTACAATGCCTCTCCACCAATCTTGCTAATTTACATTAAAAGCTTGGGTAATAAATATAAACATTTTGGTAATAAGATTTTTGGAGCTGCTTTCCTTTCCATAATTATAAAACTGAAGGACTAAAAGGTCTTCATAGTTAATCTGGCTTGAAACCTCATTTATACTTGAGGCAATTGGAGCTCAGTAAGGAATTTTCCCAAGGCCACAGTGCTACTAAATGACATATAAAGAACTTTAATCCATCATTTTTAACTATGAGCCAAGATCCATTGTTCACTTTATATTCTATTTCTATGTATTCAACCTTTTAAATATAATTTTATTTGTGCTATGTTTGGTTTTATTTACAAATATATAACCAACTTTGTGGTCAAAATGAAGGTGTAATTTTGTGGAAATAATTTTAATCACAAATGATATCTATATAGAGACCTAAAAAGTAAATAATAAAATTTAATGTAGTAAAAACTGGCTGACACCATACAAGAAATTTTAAGAGGTCTAGAAACAAAATGTTTTTAAAAAACTTTTTTATGCAAAGAACTATAAACTGTGAAGAGATACAAAGGCATCTATAATTTGAAAGCTAGAGAGTGCTTTCCAGGAGAAAGGAGAGGCAAACCAAAAAGCTTCTCTTCCATCTTAATTGTCAAAAAGCCTCAAGCAGGCTGAGTAGCTACTTGCAAGTCTTAGAAGTCATTTAAAAGTCATTTTTGTCAATACAACATCTGAATCTAACCCCAGATTTTGGTTCCTTTCCCGCATAAGCTCACTCTCTACTTAAAATCCCTTTCATTAATTTCTGTTGTGGAGAGTTGAGCGGCTGATGCCTGTTCTGGGACTGACTGGTCCCCATGTGGCCATCTACTGACACACTTCCTTGACCAATGGCTGGGGGGAGGCACAGAAGATATGCACAAGTACAGAAGAGCAGGTCTATAAAAAGGACAAAGACCAATTATTCTCATTAGTCAACAAGGGCAGAGTAGGAACTAATGGTGCTTCTGTTCCAACAGAGGGAGAATTTAGGTTAATTATTAGAAAAATCTTTGCAACTGTTAGGACATTTAGGACTCTGGAAACAAGGTACCTGGGGACCAAGAAAAAATCACCTTCATTGAAAGGTACTCTAAATAAGATTAGCTGCACATATATCAAGGAAGATTAAATAATCATTAAATCAGCACCATCAACAATTGCAAAAAAACATATACATCTTGTCTCGAGAAGGTCATCTGGCACCTTAAGTTGTCATTAGCAGAACATGAGATATTAATGTATGCACTAGAAACAGAAGAGTGATAAAAATCAACAAAAAGCCATGCCTTCATAAAATGTATCATCTTTTTCCATTGAAATTCTGCTTTATTATTTGAAAGTCATAATTTGAACAATATTGAGCATGGAGAAGCAGCAATGACTTAAAAGCATACAAATCAAAACTTACACAATAATCGAATGAATCTCAGACTTCAATACCTTGAGGAGCACATGGTTCAGGAATCGCATAGACCTTAATGTAGGAAATAATGGGAAAGGTAGGGGAGGAGGAGAACGTGGGAGGGTCGAAAAGAGACAAGGGAGGATTTGTAACATTGCCGCGACATGTATGTGCACAAAATACCCCCGATCCATGTAAACTTTATGTTTTGCACTTATATATATCAACAAGATGGGGATATTTGTATTGTGTATGCAAGGAGAAACCTAAAATTTATAATCTAATAAGAAGAGCAGAACAAATGAAGTCCTCAAAATAGTAACGTAAATAACATATTAAATTGACAGACATACTGAGGAGAATACTGAATATAAAGAGAGGATCGAGGAAGTTTAGAAAGGCTTTGGCAAAGAAAACTTCACAGGCAGGGTCGTGTTGCTGGAAAAGTGTGAAGACGGTAAGGAAGAACCTAGAATCTAAGATGTTTTAGTCAAAAGAAAGAGCAAAGAAAGGGTCCTGAAGTAGAAGATCGGCTCATATGTTGAAGAATAAAGATCCTTTTTTATTAATTTATAGCAGCTTGAGTAAGGGGGCCCAAAGAGGAACTGGAAGCAGATGTAGCAGATCACAGGTGGTGGGTGTCCTGGGAGGACTTTAGAATGGGAAATAAATGAATAAGAGGTCTGACCCCAGAAGCAGTTTAACAAAATCACTGGACGTTGTGCTCAGAATAAACTGAAATGGACCAAGAGTAGAGACTAATAAGGAAAATTCAAGGATTTTCAGGTATTTTTTTTAAGGAAGAAAAATAAACTGGGGTGGCTGCTTTGGAGATGGGTTGAAGAGTTTGAATTCTGGATGTATTTTTTATTTTCATTTTATTTTATTCATTTCTAACTGAATATGTATGTACTACAGATTCATTTAAGCGTTAATTACTTACAACATGGGGAACTTGCATGAACACACACACACACACACACACACATATGTACTTATATACATATATATTCATTTGTTGTTGACCACTTTTTTCCTCCCCATTATTTTTTCCCTGAGCACAAGATTTAGCTCCATGTAAAGGCTTTGGGTTCAAACTCCAGTATAGCATAAAGAAAAGTCTAATAGTTATACAAGTGGTGGAGAAGAAACAAAATAAAAAGTTCTGTACTTTTGAAGTGTAATCAACTGGATATGGTTAAGAGTGACGCAAGTGATCTAACAAATATGAATGAAAAGTTAAGGATGGCTTAACCAAAGCATCACCTCGAGGGATGTAATTAAAATTAATGCAAAATGTTATACGTGAGTGGCGAATAAATATTTAAATAAAAACTTAAAGGGAATAATAGAAAAGTTCACAATAAATCAGGTCCAGTAGTGCCGGCCTGTAAGCTTAGCCTTCAAGGAGACTGAGAGTGGAGGAGTCAAGCTGAAACCCAGCCTGAGTGAGTGACTCAGCAACTTAAGGAGATCCTGTCTCAAAATCAAACCAAAATATTGACTTGGATTCAACCTCCAGCACCACAAAAAAGTAAGTTCTGATACCATAGCTGAAATTTTAATGGTTTTTTTTTTTGATATATAATCTTATCATCAGAGTCCTGGGGACCTAACCCTATAAGTCTCAAAGAATCAGACACAGCTTCTGGTCATAAAAGACCAATTGAGAAAAAGGGAGCGTAGACCAAAGAGTCCATTCTCAGCGTAGCTTCTTTGAGGACAGAAAGAGCATCAAGTGACCAAATGCCTGCATCTTTTACAGGGCTAAAACAGGTTTAAGGTTATACATCAAGGATCAGCTTGGAGCCTTGATGGCAATCTCTAGCAGACCACAGTGTAGTGGATCGTCATGTCAGCCATAAGAAAGCCACTGCTGCCTGGTGGTAGGCATGACTCTTGTCTCGAGCTGTTCATTTAACAGATGTGCTGGCCCTGAAATCAAAGGCAACCACGAGAAGGATTGAATCAAAGAAACAGAGAAGTCAGAGAAATAAGATAAACTAATTAGGCCTTCGGATTGGAGTAATGACAAGATTTCTGAACACTGTCCTGGTGGTCCAAAATAGAATATGGTAAAACGTTTCTGCAAATCTTAAAAATACTGAGTCAATCTTATGTTGGAGTTTACAGCCCTGAAGGAGGCAGATGACTGGTTGTGAGTG
This sequence comes from Ctenodactylus gundi, assembly GCA_004027205.1. Taxonomy (NCBI): domain Eukaryota; kingdom Metazoa; phylum Chordata; class Mammalia; order Rodentia; family Ctenodactylidae; genus Ctenodactylus; species Ctenodactylus gundi. Next base: position 420,660 of record PVKB01000987.1, read on the forward strand.
TGTAACTCCTTACAGGATCACACACCTATGTGCAGAAGTGAGCAGGAGTCCAAACCAACATTTTAAGGCTGGAAAGAAGACAGATACAAAATGGTAGCAAAAATGCTTCGCTTTGGTCTTCTTTGTTGTTGTTTTGTTTGGTTTTATTTTGTTTTGGTTTGGTTTCTTGGTAATTTTTAGTTACTTATCAGCTATGTGCAGACCCAGAGTTCATACTTTTCAGCAAGAGCAGCCTGTAAGTTCCTGTTACAATCCAATAGACAAGATACTAGTGAAAGCACATAGGATCTAAATGTACTATCTTACTCAAATGAACATTTGGAACATAAAACACAAAGTCAGACAAGAACAGAATACGTAGTCTTCCAAGGTTACACAAAATATTCAACAAGATTCATGACATGGTGGGGAAGAAAAATGCAAAGTTGTACCAAAAGTCTTAAGTATTGCAAGATGTATTTTAATATCAAAAACTTAATACAAAAATCAACTGAAAATAGACATATAGGCAGCTACTCTTGGGTCTAATGAGATAATCCCCCAAAGTGTGGTGCTTTGACGTGCAGAGCTGGAGAAACAGTCTGAGAATCAGGGACTCTTTATCTTTCCTTCTTTCTCTCCAAAGCAGAGCACAGGACTCTTCCCCCGAGCTCCCTCATCTGACTCACAGGACTTCTAAGAGAAATGTGATTGTCTTAAAGTCCCTTCCTCAGAAAGTCATCTAGTAATCAGAAGAGATTAACCACCAGAATGAAAGGAGCACAAAATTTCACAACACAACTGCAGGAGGTTTCTATTTATTTTTTTGAGGGCTGCTCTAAAAGAATACCTGAAAGACTTTAAGTAAGACACGCTTTGTTTGCTATGAATTTCCACCTTTCTTCTACTATTAATTTGTCATTACCTCCCACTTGTCCCCTTCTCCTTTGAAGAAGTGTATCTAAGCTTCCACCCCCTGCCCCTTCCTTTGATACATATAGCCCGTGTTTAGTGCACTTGAGTAAAGTGTCATAGGTCTGTGTAGAAAGCTACATAGTAGAACACTGGCTCAGCATGTGGAAGGCCCTAGTTTTCAGTCCCCAGCACTGAAATTTCTTACCCTTTTCTCTTACTCTCCTGACTTTTTTTAATAGGGGTATTGGATGAGAAATGTCATGAACACTCTTCCTTTACATTCAAATATTTGTAAGCAAAACGGCATTTGAAGAACCTATAAGGAGGAGGAAATAATTCAATAAAAAGAGATCAAAAGAAAAACTAAAAGAATATAAGGGTAAAAACTTCCAACCAATTTAATGAAGATAACACAATCTTTTGTTTGTTATCTAGAGAACTATTACAAAAAAAATTTAAGAACTAAAATCCTTAAATTAGGTAGACATATCCTCAATAAAACATCAACTCCACTTTTTTTTTTTCTTTTAGGAGTACAGAACTTGCCTTAGTGCCTGTCCCTTTTTTCCTTTGTGCTACTCATTTTAGCAAATTGCTGGAAGATTTTATTTCCGGAAGAAAAGCAAACAGCTCTAATGTAACACACCAACAAACCTTTCGAAAGGACAAAGAAGTTAAGCACATATTACATATCAGAATATAACCTAATACACACTAAGCACATGAAAAATTTTACCATGGAAATGTAAATTATATGAACAATAAGATGCTGCAAATATTAACTGGAATGGATAACATCATGAAAGTACAAGCAATAAACGTTTCACAGACGTAGACACAATCTAAAGAGTCATATATAGCTGATGGAAGGTAGAATTTTTCAACCAATTGATAAAATTTTACAAGTTGCTTTTATAAATGAAAACATAAAACTACATTGCTACCCAGTCATTTTCACTACTAGGTATCCTTCCAAGAACAATGAAAATATAACCCTGAAAAAAACCTTATAGATTATATTCAGTTGTTTAGTAATAAAATTTTAAAAACACTGTGGTATATTCACATAATTATAGTATATCTATACAATTAATATTCAATAATAATAAGGAATTACTCATTAGGTTTAAGTTTTACTTATAAAATAAGACTACAAAAATAATAAACAAGAAATAAAAACATCTATGCATTCGAATATTTTTATCATCAAAATTTACATAGTTTTAAATGAATTTTCAGCATTTTTGTTTTGGGAAAAAATAAATTGTCTGAGATTAAGAAGATTTAATAAACAGGAACTAAGCAGGCGATGGAGGTTAAACATCAATTTTGAAAAGGTGAGCTGTTAGTTCAATATTCATTGGCAAATACACGGTTCTTAGAGTTCAAAGGAGAGTCATGTATGTTAGGCTCAAAGCAAAAGTCAATATACAAAATTTAAAGACATGGAACTACTTCACATTGCTCAGAAAATGGTGGCCAATAGCAGAAGACAGAGACTAAGACTTGCAGACTTAGAGATTAGGAGACAAGGGACAGCTGAAGGGGACACAGCAGGCAGACTAAGAAGAAAACAAGGTGGGTACACGGTCCTATACGACGTTACAAATTTACACAGATTCCAGAAAACTACTTCAGATGATCGAAAGCATGCAGTAAATACAAAATTTATTTCGGTTTAGTAAGAAAATACATTGCTGTATTAAAAATAACCCTCTCTGAAGTTCTTTGATTATTTTTAATTAAAGAGAAATCAATGAAGCAATATGTTTGCACATGATAAAAATACATGTCCCATGTACAAGAATTTGTTTCCTCATAAGTAAAACACATATGGAAGAGCACTCGTAGACACAGAACTAAGTGAGAATATAAGCTGCAATATAAGAAATGCCAGAGGATGTTAGATAAATACCAAATAAGTGGAAAATTTCAGAAAAATTTACATTCAAGATGGATGGGAGTTACAAGCAAAGACTTTAGAGAGCAACTTGACTATGAAAAAAGATAAATTTGAAGAAAAAATACTACAAAAGAAAGGATTTTCAAGAAAGAAAACAATTATCTTATAAATCCTATGTCATGTTCCCAAAATATTTTGGAGAGCGTATGCCAGAACAAGGGAGGAGAATTGGACCGGAAACACAGAATACGAGCAAGATTGTTGAGAATTTTGAAAGGCAGCTGAGTTTCCAGAAAGCGTTCTCAGAACTCTTAAACCTTCATGACATCAGTCATAGTTGATCCTCAAAAGAAAGAAAGGCAAAATCCATTCCACACCTTTCAGCCGTGACAGGGGGAAGGTTTACTGGAACGCCAAACTTGATATCTATTGATTTTTATTTTTCATCCACGCAGGAGATATGCCACATAGAACCTCAGGATCCAGGTAGAAGAGGCCTATGTTTCCATTGTCCCCTTATTTTCTAAACGAAAGAAAACAGCTAATAGAGGCTTCTACAACTATTTGTTTTTCTTTTCTCTCTGCACTGCAAGAAATAGAAACACCTAAGATAGGAAAGAAAAAGAAGTTTTCCGTGGTTGTTTCTCTGCTGCTGGTGTGTTGACTCTCGGTGGGGAGATGTGTTCTGTCTTACGTTGTGAGTCCAAGAAACAGCAATCGCATTAGACCACCACTTCCTTGTAGAACACATTTCCTCCCATCCCCACTTCCTCAAACGCTTTTTTGTCATTAATACCAGCATACTTACCCTTCTTCTGAGCATTCTAAATTTTACATACATACATTATATATCATATAAATTTACATATATACTTACATATATTAGTAATCAAGCCAAAAGCCCTGTGCATGCCAGGAAGGTATTCTACTATGAGTCACACTTCCAACATAAAAATTTACATTTTGTCATCGACATACTCTCGGCCAAGCACTGCCCTGGAGCGGCTTTGGGGTGTTTCCACGTGGATGCTTTCGCTTCCGGAGTAGGACCCATCCCATTCTTCGTGTTTCATTTTTCTAAGGCTCTGCCCAGGCCTGTGTACAGAACAGCTGCTCGAAACATCTTTGTCGAATTGACAATTAAACCGGAGTCAAGAAAGTTCCATGCAGGAGGAGGCCTTAGCAAATAATGAAGCTGAGCAGCAGCTGTTGGAAGTTATAACGTTAGCATCGATCCGAAGGTTGTTTGGGAGCTTCTTTCATTTTCTTGCTAATGGCATTAGGGGCTCTGCAGCAGATAACAGGCTCTGACATCAGGACCTTAATCCAGGCGGTCTGCAGAAGCCCTGACCTTCAAGGAGCGTGGACATTGATCAGCACTGAGAGGGTGGAGGTCAGAGATTGAGAGTCAGCGAGCCATACAGAGCTGCGAAAACAAAACCAAGTCTCTCATTCTACACCTTGGAAAAGGCCAATATTCAATCCAGCCTCAAAAGAGGTGCATCTCCAGAAAGATCCTAGAAAGATGTGCCCTACTGTCTTGTTGACACCCTAGATAATTTCTTGAAATTCAACTGGATACCCAGGTGTGTTAAAAATATTATACCACTAGGAATTCTGAGACTACACTAAATCTTTTCATTCTTATCTAACTCCTATTTCCATACACTACTGTTAGAAGCTAAGTCATGGACGTTTAACTTCCTTAGATAAATCAATGAAATTTGTTATCTTTTATGACAAAATATCTGTAGTCAAGTTTTACCCTGTGGATTTTCCCTATATATGACATATACTGTAAATTTAATGGGTAAGTTTTCTTACTGTCTATCCTAAACAATATTAGCTCAGAGCACAAGGAAAGTCACACACTTAATTTCATTTCGTGCCCTACATGCTGTCAACTTTTCTTGTTATCATCTTCCATCTCTACTAGGTCTCAAATGCCTCTTTTTTGGGCCTCTTAACAAAATAGACTACAAAGATTGAGAAGTTACTCTGGAAGATTGCCATGAATTTGTTTAAGAAACTTGGAGAGTACAAGAACTAGAAATTTAATTTCATTGAATGCTTTTTAAAGTCAAAGATGGGATATGTTGCATATTTGCATTTATTTAATTTTGTTTTGGAAGTAGTCTACAGTACTTCAACATTTTTTCACTGAGCAATATTTCAGTGCCTAAGTTTTGTGCACTAGTCATAAAGACACATTGATATTTTTTCTATAAATTCTCACTCTGTCTCTTTTTCTTTACATACATGCACACACATTCATATGTGTACAAACTATTTTGTATGGCTAAATGAGCCTATGAGAAAAAATTCCAATTAAGAATTCAATAGACAACCTCATGAAAGTTGCATTTGTAGAAAAATTTTATTCAATATGTTCACATATGCTCTCACAAAATTTTATAAAATATTGCAAAGATTATTTGAAAATTGTTCAAATCATGCTTAGTATAGAATGAAAATTTAAAGAAAAATTTAAAACCCTATTTTTATTCCTAACTACTACTCATGACTCAACTCCCACCTAGAAATCGATCAGTAGGTAAACCATGGCTCTATGAGAATTCCACCTCCTGCCTACAAGTGGGGCTTCTCGACATACACATGAGATTGGAGAAAGAGAGCATCCAGGAAGGAAAGTCAAGGAGCCTCGGGTTCCAAATACGAACGGACATCTCAGGTTTCTACTCAACTGTTTCTTTTTTAAATGCATAGAATATATGTTATCTAATATCTTCCAGCTTCATTTATAGTTTTAAATGTGTTGACAAGTTATAGATGTCCTCTAGTTGCCTTCTTATACTATATCCTCTACTGTTTAGGTAATGCCTTAAATATAAAATGTAAATTTAAATTTTGTTTAGATACTTCCAATTTGTAATACTTTTTGAAAGACCTCCATTCTTCTACTTCTCCAGTTCAGAGAATCTAGTGTAGCCAGAATTTGCAGGGCAGCATTTCAGATGAGAAGAAACTATGAGGGGCAGGAGGAATAGTACAGTGGCTGAAGTGCTTGCCTAACAAGCGCAAGACCCTGGGTTCCATTTCCAAGCACCACACAAGCTGAGCATGGTGGTGCATGCCTCTAGCTCCAGAATTTAGGAGGCTGAGGGGGAGGATTGCCAGGAGTCTGAGGATAGCCTGGACTCAGGACCAGCCTGAACTACAAAGTGAGACCCTGCTAAAAAAAAGGACAAAAAATGACTTCAGAAATGTGCATATTTCCCGTTTTAAAAATGGCTGGAAATACTGCATGTGGGGAGTAAAGTCAGGTAAACACACTAAATCCCAGAATTCACTCAGACCATTAATTATTGAGCTCCTGTCACACATTAGTCAACCAGAGAATATAACCATCAATTCATTTAGCAGAGACTCCAGTGCACCGGGTCTCAGTCATGGGCTGGACACTCCCTACTACTATTCTAGGCATAATCTAACAAAACAAAGGGCAATAAATAAAGCATAAATGTTAGAACACAAATCAAATAATGTAACAACCACAAAACAATAAGCAATAAAATAAGAAATTTAGATGTCAATTAAATAATAAAATTATTTAAAGTTTAATCAAGAAGAACAAGAAAAAGGCACAAATTAAGGACCTTAATAATATGAAAAAAAAAAACCCTCATTACTAGTAATGCTACAGACACTTAACAGGTTAAAGACATCTTGGGTAATTTTCTGTTCGTACTTTCAACATTGTAAATGAAATAAAAAATAGTAAAAAGTAAAAAACACTAAAACTAACTAAATAAATGAAACATATAAATAACACCTTTGAGCTAGCTCTAAAATCATTAGGAGAAGGACAGAGAGAAAATGAAAAAGGAAAAGGAGGAAAGTGGAAGGAATAAAAGAAAAGAAAGATAATCTACCTGATACGCTTTGACGAATCAATTCAAACATCCCACAAAAAGTACTGTATGGAAAAGAAACTTTAATACATGGACACATGATTGAATAAACATTAAAAATTGATAAATATAATTTATAGCAGAAGAATCTTCATCATCTGAACAGTGTCTAAAGATCATGTGAACAGAATTCAGTCTCATTCATGAGAAAATCATTTAGCAAAAGAAAAAGAATAAAAACTAGCTTTCTTAGTCTCGCAAAGATACATCTATAGCACATCTAGAATCAAAAGCAAATTACCGATTTGAATATGCTGGCTGCATTGACCCTAATCTCTTAAAAAGCATATTGACTGTATTAATTTCCATTCAACATTGTGCTGAAAATTCTGTAAATAACTAAAGTAATTAGTCATCATGAAAATTATAAAGAAAAATAATAATATAAACTTTATTCATGATCAACATGATTGTTCATACAAAAATGCTGGTATGTCTCCAAGAAAATATCTTAGAAGTGAAAGAACAAAAATCTTAGATAAAAAGTTAATAGAAACTCAAGAACTCATATGGCGTGTTCACAGCCACACCAAGGTAGAGTTCCCGTGTGGTCCTCAGCTTCAATACAACTGCTGCATAATATTAGCTTTTTCTTTTGCAGATCTTGACCAAACGGCCAAAAATCGACACCCACACTAAACAAAGAAATCTTGAAGAAGGGGAAACAGGAGTACTAGGGCATTTCCATAGTTATTAGTACTTTACCTTACTTGAGAAAGTATAGTGCCAGCCTAGCAGATGGAAAGATTCTGTGTTAGTAGGAAATCACGTGGAAAAATTCTCACAATCATTAGTCAGTTGGGAAATGAATGTTAAAACCCTGTGAAGTATCATTTCATCCCTACTATGATGGCTTTTTCAAATCGTACAATACTGAATATTGATGATGTGAGAAAATAAAGCATTGCAAAATAATGAAAAATTGTATGATCACTTTGGGAAAAATTTGATTATATCTTTAAGAAATCAAATCATAATGATGATTTAAGCAAAATTACCAATGACAGTAATTTCTTTTGTAGGTATGCACTTAGGAGAAATGAAGGTATACATTTTCACAAAAAAGTGTACACATATGTACATAACAGCATAATCTGTAATAGTCAAAATACTGAAACAATAAAATAGATATACTTAATGAATAATTAAAATATTGTGTATTTATACAATGAAATATCATTTTTCCAATAAAGACTCAAGACACACCCATATTCACACATATAAAATAAAACTTAAAAATATTTTGAATGTAAAAGAAGACAGATACAAAAGTCTACAGGTTAACATGCTTTGGTTTAGATAAAATCTATTGCCTCAGAACAGACAATCTATGAGCAAAATATAGATTAGTTATTACCTAGCCTAGAGGTAATGGAAGAAATAAAGGAACTTGTTAAACTTTGTTTTTGTTTTTCTTGAAGTAATGAAATGTTTTTAAAGTAGGTTGTGATAATTATTACCCAAATTTGCAAATATACTAAAAATCATTGAAATGTGGATTTCAAATGGGTGAATTTTTTGATATATGAATTATAAGTCAATCAAACTATTTAAGACCATTTATGTTTTAGAAATAAAAAATTAAATTATGCCATTTACAATAGCATTAAAGAGCAAGAATCTTTTTTAATGTAATGGATGTGCCTAAGATTTACCACTGAACATAACATCAATGAGAAAATAGAGATCTAGTGTCCAAAAGGAATAATCTAAACATTTAGATGTTAATTCTCTCCAAAAGTATTGATACATTTGGTGCAGTTTGAATCATTGTTCCAGTAGTAATTTTAGTCAAATTAATGAGATTAATCTAAAACTTAAGTATAAAAGTTAAACAAGAAAATCAGAAAAAATTGGAGGATTTATATTTATTATACAAGATTTGCTATGGATGTTACAGTAATCAAGTAAGTGCTTTGAAATAAGAATAAATATTAAATCATCAAGATAGGGAATGCAGAAATAGGTACATGTATACACAGAAAATTGATCCTATACAGTCCCACCCCCAAAACTCAAGCAAGTTAGTGAGTACTCAAATGCAAGCCATTTCCTACTTATACTGAAAATATTTTTAAAACAGAATTTAAATTAAATCAAAATTGATAGAAAGCAAATTAAAATGTGTAAATCAATCATAACCAATTTGATATTCTGCTGGATCAAAATGTCAGCCTTTTCCATGTAATTAAAATAAACACCAGAATCTCAGGACTTAAAAATTATATGTGAAGAATTCAATCCCAAATCACTTAGACTCTAGAATATCTCAACTGAAATAAATGAAAACAACACAGATATGGCCAATATTTCAGAATGCCAAATAAAGAAAAAATCCCCATAGGCAAAATTCATTATTATTGAAGCAAATAAAAAAATGAAATATTCAGCAAACAAACAGAAAACATAACGAAGAACAAACTAAAAACTGTAGACCTCAGAAACACAAAATGACGTAATAGAGTTGAAATAGAATAAAATCTATGAGCAGACCAATAAATAAATGAAGTTAATAGGAGAGTCAATAATGTGAAATGTCAATAAAAATCATCTAGTGTGAATATTTGACAGAAAAAAATGATAGTAAAAAAATGAATGGAAATTCAAAAACCTGATTATCAAAAGAAGAAGAGAAAATAAAGTGTTGCACAAGAATTTGTTAGTTGTTTTGATTAAAAGTTTCAAAATGTGTCCAAAGACAAAAAACCTCTATATTCAAGTTTAATGAACTTCAAACAGGCAACTCTAGCAAAATGGTGGTAGACAAAGAAATCTACACCGTGGTCAGATTGGGTAATAACTAAATACAGCGTTTGAATTCTTAAAATTCTGACTACAAAGAATTATGTATATATTAATATCTAGAAATTTAATAAAAACATATGCTGAGGTATGGTGAGAAATAAAGTGTGTGAAATAAGTTATGAAATAATTTTAAGATAACCCCAGAGAAAGCAGGTGAAATGAAGTAGGGAGGGAGAAATCAGAGAAGGAAAACAGACTTTGAAATTACAGACCTATATCATTTTGATAATTACATTAAATATAAATTGTTTAAATATGCCAAAACTTTTATTTAAAAGAAAAATTTAAAATACATGTGCCCATACAGTCAAGCTTCATACAGTGCTCAGGTCACTGAAAACAACTCATTTAAAATATAAAAGCAAAGTTAATTAAAACTATGAAAAAAGTTATACATGTGTTACTTTCTTACACACACGAATAACTGGACTGAATGTATTATATTAGGAAAACTAGAAATCAAAGCAAACGAAATTTTCAGGAGCAAAAGTAATATGATCTAATAATGAAAAGGTCAATTACTCAGGAATAGATTTTAAAAATCCTCAATGCAAATATGCCTATCAAGAAATCTATGAAACACATTAGGCAAAAAAAGAAAGACCAACAACAGTATAAAACAAATGAATGTCAACATCAACCAAATGCATCTCACTGATGTTTTAAAAGCACTCAACAAACAACAGCACCATATATGTGGAGTGGTCACCATTATCTGTATCCTGGATCATCAAACAAATTTTCAGATCAAATAGTTTGAAATGATATAAAGGTATATTTAGTAATTACAATGGAATGAAATTCAATATCAACAACAATAAAAGTAACACAAAAATTTAAAATTCAACACTTACAAGTAATCCATAGACCAAGAAAAACCATAAAATATATGGAGTAAAACTCAAAATGCATTATATCAAAATTATGAGGATGCCACTAGAGAAGGGTTTACGGAAGTTGCACTGCATTAAACAATTTTATCATCAAATCAAAATAGATTCAGAGCAATAACACATTTGAAGAAACTAGTAAAAATGTGCAAAATAAATCCAAAGCAAACAGAATTACCTAAAGCTTGAAATAATTACATAGGCAATAGAAAAGGAATATTGAAAATCAATGAAAGTAAAACTGGTTCTTTGAAGAAATCAATAAATTCGATGAACGTCAAGTGAAGAAACAAATGATGAACTCAAGGAATTAAAGGGGGAAGTCCCTAGAAATGTCCTTTAAAGAAGAAAACAGGACTACTACACAACCATAAAAAGAGGCCAAACTATTTTTGAACTAAAATTATAGAATTGAAAGAAAATTTACCAGAAAGAAAGTGAATTTTGCTGTTAATTTTAAAAGTAAAAAGAAAACTGCAAGATAATTTTGCAGTCACTTAAAATAAAAATGTATTTCCCGAGCTCTCACCCACTGCATCATGCTGTTTCTTTGTCCACCAAATGGTCACCTCTTTCAATTTTTCCATTTTCATTTTCGCATTAGTATGCAAAATCACGCAATGCATATCTTTTTCTTTTGTATTTCTCTTTTAGATACTGTTCGTTTAAGTAATTCCCTCTGATTTTTTCTTTCTTATTTCTGTTCTTCTCAATTCTCTTATTTTCTTTTTCTCTGTATATTCGACTGTCATTATTTGATATAAATGGCCATGTTTTTATTACTTTTAAATTTGTTTCTGGTGTTTGTGCTCCTCTACAGGCTATTTAATGCATCAAATACTTCAATACTTTTGACATCTGTGTTTGTATCTCACTTCTGTTGCCCTTCCCCTCTTCAGTGATGTGAGAACAATTTCCTGCCAGATCATGAAAATGCTAACTGTTCCTGTAATAGCGTTACTTTTTACATTTTGGCTTATATTCCAGAAAAAGTGCATAAATGTTATAGTTGATGCTTGAATTTCCCTTTTCCAAATTAATTTCTAAATAAGCTCCAACAACTCTTTCCACAGCCTGTTATTCTACGTTGATTTGAAAATGACAGCTATGACTAGGTAAGTCAATCTATGACTCAGCGTGTCCTTCCTTCCATTCACTGATCCTCCTTACATATTCATGTGTAGCCACGTCAATTGCTGAAATTATTGAAGTTTTATTATGTGTAATTACCTTGGAAATTACATTATGTTACATTTTTATTTTCAAAATACATTAGATATCCTTGTACATTTATCTTTGTACCATATACACTTGAAATTTGTTAGACTCAGTAAAAATGCTCAGAACCACTAAACTTGGTTCTTCTGCAAGTTATCAAATTCATAAATTATACTAATGACAGGGTTATTAGCACTATATAGTGCCCTCTCGTCTATTAGCATAAAAGGACTGATTTGGCTTTTTAAGGTCCTTGGCTGAAGATGCATAACATTTGTCTGTGTGTTTTGTCTTTTTAGTTGAGTTATTCCTGTAAGTTCTGTTTCGCCGTTACTCATCTGTATACTCTCCTAGCCACAGTATTTAATATCCAATTTGTGACGTATCAGAGACCTGGTGATTAAGTTGCTGACTGCCTCAACTGCAGCCCAATCCCAGCCTAATCAAAAATGTCATCCTGGCCCCCATCTCTGGCCCCTTGAGTCCAGAGCTCATGGGTCACTCACGGGAAATGGAATTTGAGTGAAGTACTCTCTCTCTCTCTCTCTCTCTCTCTCTCTATCTCTCTGTCTAAGCTGTTGCTTTTTTTCTCTTATGGGCCCAGAAATTTAACAACGTCTTCTGTCCATACATCTTCTCAGACACTTCCCAGATTTTCTTTCTTGGTTGATCTATTATCAAAATGCCTTCTATGTCCCTATTACAAGTGCCATCATTATGGCAATTGCTATTTTTTCTCATGCCCACTCTCACTGTTCTACTGATATAATAATGGCACTATCTCGCTCTTTCTAATGTGGCTAATAACTCATAACTCTCATAATAATTATTAATTAATACAGATTGCACAGTGTCTCACACCTACCGAAGACACCCAGTTCAATAACTGCTGCTTTAATTGATAAGTGTAAAAAGAAATGTATCAGAGTGGGATTTAAGAACTACAAAGTTATCATTGTGACTTGGGTGGAGAAGTATGAGAGGAAGAAATATCTATAGGGTCCCTGGTCTAATACATTTGCTCCAAGCAGCTCCTGTTTAGTCAGAACAAACAAACAAGATCTTTTACCAAGTATGCGAGTTGACTCCTGCTTCAGGAAACATACTTGAACTGATCTTGCAACAGCACACATTTCATAACATTGCTCTTTCTTAAGTGTCCATTGTTTCCTATCAATGAATTCCTTCATGAGACACTCAGTTGTCCCTAAAACTTCACCTGACTTTGCCCCTCCAGTGCTTCTATCACAGACGTCACACCCTGTTGCACACACATACCTTCAGGACTAGTCCATCATTCATGGTTTCCCAAGTACCCTACCTTCTCTTCTGAATCTCTGTAAGGCCATTTCAGGTTCCCTGCTTGCTGTAAAATCCTGGCTACCACTCAGATCACATGGAGTTCTCTCCACTGAGATGAATGATTTAACAGGAAGTGAACACTTTTTACATTTTCAGGCGCATATTTATTGTCAGGCCGTGAGTTTTGCCCTCTTTGAGGGTAAAAGCCAAACATCAGTTTTATACTATATTACAATAAGCACTGTAAACTGTGAAGATTTCAACAATGAAACTTCCAAGACCAGACTGGTTCACTGCTAAATTTCATCCAAATTTTAAAGAAGAACTAACATCAATGTTACTTAAACTATTTCATGAAGTTAGAAACAAAAAATTCTTCCACCCTGCTTCTTCAAGGCCAATAGCATGCTGATACCAAAACTAGACAGTAGAAAAGACAACTGTTGACTAGTATGGCTCATTAGTGTAAAGATTCTTAATAAAATAGTTGAAAGCCAAATTCACCAACACATGAAAAGGATTATACAGCAAGAATAAAGTGGCTTCATTCCTGCAATGCAAGAGTGGATAGTCACATGCAACTCAATAACCCTGATGCACCACATAAATAGAATCAAGGGTGAAAATCACATAGTTATCTCAAGAAAAAACCTTCAGTACATTTCTTCAGGATAAGTCCTAAAGAAACTAGGGGTGGAATAATCACAGGGTGGTATATTCTTTTTATGAAAAATCCCATAGACAACATCATTTGAAATGTGGAAAAAGTGAAAGTGCTTTTCCAAAAACAATAATAAGGCAAAGACACCCACTTTCATCAGTCCTGTTCAATCTAGTTCTCAAAGATTTGCAAGAATAAGAGAAACAAAGGGATGCAGATAGGAATAGAAGAAGTCAACTTATCTCTGTAGATGAAATAGTAGTATAGTTAGAAGGCAAAGACACTAACAAAAATCTTATTAGCCTGGTAAACAAATTCACCCAAGAAGCAGAGTACAAACTCAATATTAAATAATCAGTAGCTTTCTTATATATCAATAATGAGAGCTAAGAAATAAAGAAAAAACTCAACACACAATGGCTTCAATAAATAAAATAGATATCATTCTAATCAAGGAGATGAAAATCTTCACAATGAAAGTTTAATAACCTAGAAGAAAGAAATTAAAGAGTATAGTAGAAAAAGAGAAGAATTTCCATGTCAGTGGATTAGCAGATTAATACTGTAAAATGATATATTAGCCTGCAAATTTATTACACTCCCCATCAAAGTACCAATGATATTTTTACAAAGCTTGGAAAAGCAATCTTAAAATTTATATAAAAACACAAAAGACTCATAAATGTCAAAGCAATTCTAAGCAAAAAGAAAATCACGACTTGAAGCATCACGATACTTGATTTCAAATTATACTACAAAAACCAGTGTAATTAAAACATCATGGCACCAGTACAGAAATAAAATAGACAAATTGATCCGTATGAAAGAGTGGACAGTGTAGAAACCAGCCTACACAGCTAAGCCGTCTGATTCTAGGAATCAAAAGTATTAACTGAAGAAAAGACCCCTTCAACTAAATGGCGCTGAAAGATTAAATAAAAATAAAAATAAATCAATCCAACATGAATAAAAAGCATAAGACCTGAAAATTCTTAATGTTAAAAGAAAACATTAGAAAAATCACTTGAAGCCTTAGTCACAGGAAATGACCTTCTGACTAGGACTATAATATCAAGTTTAAATTTTTCCTCAAAACAAGGGGAATAACAGAGTAATGAGGCAGCCTACAAAACAGGAAAGATCTTTGTCAGTCTTCCCAGAAGATTAACACTTTCAATAAATGAATGACTCCAGGACCCTAATAAAAAATATACCCCAAACAATACATAAAAGAACAAATAAATTAAATGGACATTTCTCAAAAGAAGAAGTATAATACAAACGGCCAATAAGTGGAGGAAAAAATACTCCACACTTTTAGCTTTTTAGGGAAATGCTAATCCAAACTACATTGAGATTCCTTCTTATCCCAGGAAGGACGATCATCAGTAGCACACTCACATACACAGACACACATATACATATACACACAGACACACACACCACATTCTGCACAACATGCACAATATGGCAGCTCTTCATAACACTAAAAATAGATCTAGGATTTGATGCGGCTAAGCCAACCCGTGGTATACACAGTAGGAGGAATTAAACTCAGAATACTATGGCAACATCTGCACGCTCTTGTTAATTTAGCCTAATTTATAATAGCAAAAATATATAACCAACTAGGACCCATTAACAGATGAATGGATAAAGAAAACATGGAATACTTACAGAGTTAAATATTATTCAGCTATATAAAGAATCAAAATTTGTCATTTGTAGGAATAATGGGTGAATCTGCAGAGAATCATGTTAGATGAACTCAGTAAAACAAGAATTACAGGTTCTCCTCGGTCTCTGGAGAAAAAAAAGGCAAGAGAAACAAATAAAGGAAAGGGAGTTGTAAGACGCCCACTGGGGAGGATGGATATGATACTCATGGAACTGGAGGACAGCAAGGAGCGGGGCGATAAGGCCACAGTGAAGCCTATGAATCTGTGTAACCAATATGCAGTAATAAAAAAGATGTGAAAAATCATCTTAAGCAGCACTTATAAAATATGAATGGAGTATTTTCCAAACAGATATCAGAGACAGCACTTTCTATTTAAATAAATAGATGGTAACTAATATTCATTGAGCGCTAAGTGACAGGCTACATCAAGTTAATATTTTATAGTTAATCCAATCAATCATATGCTTAACAAATAACTCTTGAGTATCTACTGTATGCCAGATATCGATCTGAATGCAGTTTAAACCAAACAGAAACAATTCCCACCCTTGAAGATTTCTCATTATTTTTCTATTAATAATCATGATTAATGACTATTGTAACACAGATGCTAAAATAACAGTGACAGATCTCATGTTCATGAATTAAGTTCTGTCTGTATTTCTCAAGTATCTGCCTATGAGCACGTTACAAATTTCTAAAAGGTGACTATTATTTCTATTCTCTAGATGAGAATTCTGAGGCTTAGAGTGAGCACATCACTTTACTGTGGTCACTCCTTGTCACACATATGACACTCACTCTTTTATCATAGTTTTGACACACATGTTAAAAATCAGTGAGCATATAAATCAACAGGATCCTTACAAGAAAGGTCAAAGTCTGGGTAATTTTCTTTAAGATTCTTTGTTCATTGATCTATAGTTACGTTCAAAGGAAAAGCAAATGTTAATAGATCACATCAGTTTGACTGAAAACATTTGGGTTTGTCATCTCAGGAATGTGAGATTATAAAACAGAAACAGTGAAATGAGAACATGTCCTAAAAAACAATTTTGGCATAAGTGTGACAGGAGGTACATTGGGAATTATGGCCACAGTGTTTTGCAACTCTTTCAGTAGCAAATGGAGTCCAGAGATCCTTGCTCTGGCCTAGGCTTTTGATCTATTTCATCTAATTGAATGAGGGAGATGAAGTTATTGAGTTCTGTAACCTTGAGATAAGCAACTACAGGTTCCACTTTTGCCCTCTGCAAGTGGTGCTGCCACCTGGAAAGAAGCCCGAGGCCAGATCACTGAATGGCCAGAGACCCACAGGGACAAATGAAACCCAGGCTGTAAATGAAATCATTCTTACTGTCCAGGCATCTGGCGCCACTGGACGCTCATATGTGAGTGAGATCATGCTGCTTTATAAGAATGAACTTGCAGAGTAACTTATTACATGACAACCGGCAGTTAACCGTGGAGTGGGCCAAGCACACCCCCCTCTCCCAAGGCTGGGCTCACATTTCCCTCGTGATCCGGCTCACTGTGTGTCCGATCTGTGCTTCCTCTATAGCACCTCTTGTAGCAAAGGAAATGAAAATACCTAGAACAAGAGATTGAAGTATACACTAAATCAAAATTCGGTTATTCTATTAGAATTGATGTCTCTTTCTCTGTTGTAATATTTGCTTCAAGTTTCTGAAAAGTCACACGCAGAAAGTCTTACAACTGCAGATTCCAAAGCCTACTTCTACATGGCCTGCAAACAAAGCTTTCCTGCAGCTGCTTAGTCATTTGGCTATTCACTGGATGTCTACTGTGCTCAGAGATTTAGCTTGATTGAGTGACACAATAGCATAAATAGATTTATATTTGTCCAAGTCGCTCTCTCATAACTCAGACACGACACTGAACACCCATAAATTAAAAGATGAGAGGTTTATTTTAGCTCATAGTTTCAAAAGGTCTCAGTCGATTCGTGGGGGCTGGCAATGACAGAAGAACATGGCAGAAGAGCTAGGCAGAGAAAAGCAGTTGACGACATAGCAAGACAGGAAGCAGAGGGATCAGGGAGAAGCTGAGGCGAGAATGCACTGCTTTCATCCACATCCCCAGTGATCCACCCTGTCTGACATGACTCATCTCTTCACGGCGCATGAAATCAATGGATTAATCCCATGACCCAATTCAACCCCATAATTCAACCACCCTCAAAGTATATGATGCTTTGGGGGGACACTCCAGATACAAACCATAGCATTATTTCCCCAGGGGCAATTTCTGAGGCCCAGATCACTCCCATTTTCAGGGTCTGTGGGTGTGGTTTAGCTGGACCACCTTAGCTGTGTCCTCCTCCCTACTACAACGCTCCACAACAGCTTTGCCTTCACTTTCTGCTCTCCACACGTGCCTCCTCATTTGGCACGTGCCGCATGTTCCCTCAATTTCCTCTCCTGGACCTCATTTTCTGCTGTTTTAACTTCCGCGTTTAGTTCTACACATACTTCATCAATAAATCTCTCTCACACATTTATATCCCTGAGCATCTCCGGTTCTGCTTCCATCACTCTCAATTTAAGGAAAGCATCCCTCTTAGGGTGTGTTTCCTGACTAGTGAAATGTGTTTTTAGAAATTTGGAGTTCATTCCATAGGCCTGATTCCCTCAGCCTAACTTCCCCTAACAAACTACTTTTGCTTCAGCTTACTAATTTTTAACCTCCTGTCCCTGCTAGAATTAATTAATCCTCCAATCAGTAATAATTCAATATCCAATGTTGTTTGAATGTCTGAGCACACAAAGACACTGCCGTGTGCTGGGAAAGATGGGATGTGCAGGGATCGGCCACGCCTTCCTAGCCTTACAAGCAGCCCAAGGGACAAGAATCACATAGGGCAGTAGAGCTGACAATAGAGGACCCGTGTAGAGTACTGCTATCAGTAAACACCCTTAAAACAAAGCTGTGACACGAAATCAAATCAACCAAGGATGCGTCATAACAAAAGACCTAACTTGAGTTTGCACTAGCACAGATTTTTAAAAAATAAAAAGTATATTTTTCAGAGAGGATGAATTGAAAAATGATATTTGTTTGTGTTTGAACATAGCTGCTTGGAGACATTCAGGATGGAAAGTCTGGGTCAGGAGGCCTTCTGACTATGCCCTGCTCACAACTTGCCCTTCCACAAATTCTTTCATTGTGAGACTTAGGGACTAGGCTGATGAAGAGGAGGGTCGATCCAAACATAGGTCAGGGCCTCTGAAGCTTCTTAAAGCAGAATGCTAACTCTGGTTTTGGATATCTAAGCTTGTTCTCAGGCGAAAAAACCACATTTGTCTTTGGATTTCTAGAAAGTCCATGCCAGAAGTGTTTAAGACACTCAAAATAGACCCTACGTCCTGAAGAAAGCAGACCTATTCTTACACTTTATATTTATAACCTGTGAGCCGACTGACTTTTTTGAGTTTCTCAATGCTTCCTTATTTAATTTAAATTTGTTTTCTTTAAGGGGTGCTGTTCTCTTTTCAGTACAGAGTTCAGTTCTTCGTGGGTTTAAATTTAGCATATGACCCCTCATTCTGGTGACAGCCAAGCAAACGTGCCTGGATGTAAATGTTTAATTTAATATTTAATATATCACACTGCTTCTCTACTTCCTTAAAGCAGTATCTGATGACAGAACAAAAATAATTATGGGGCTAGCTCTATATTTTTTCTGCCTCCTCTTAATTCTACCTATATCCTCTGTTCTCACCTAACTTACAGTGTAATCCTTTCTTTTTAGAATTTATACAAGGCTCAGTGCCTAAGGGCATGACTACTTCTCCCCACTTATCTCCGCAGTGAAGGTAAAGAGACCTTGAACTTGAAGATCTCATAACATTGGATTTTTGCCCATTCTTCCTTCAGGTACTTGTGTCCTACACCACCTGGCTTAATTTCCTAGGAACTTCTATAATTACTCCTTTGATAAAAAATCTTAATTCCCCTAAAACTTCTATTCTGCCCACTGGATATCATTATTTAAATTTTTGCCCCTTTTTTAAAACTAATTTAAAATTTAATTGCCATTGGAACAAATGGGCCTAAAGGAAGTGTTTAGGTCAAAAGCATACCATCTTTATGAATGGATTAAAGCTTATATCATGAGTGGGTTAAATCGCTACAGTGAGTTGTTATGAGAGTGCAGACTCTCATGTGTCCTTGTAGTTCTGCTCTTCCTCCAAAGTGTCAAGTAACACAGAGGATGAGGACACAAACAGGATGCTTTTTTGCAATTAGCAATTATCTGTGGTCAGTTGAGTTCACAGAATTGCATGGGACTCATTTACTCACCCATTATGAACACTGGACTGCTGGTGAGCTCTTTCCTGCCGGGGAGGAGAACATAAATAAGGGGGAAATAGAAGGAAGAGCCCCCACCCTGGTAACCAGTCGTCCAGGAGACACACAGATCCTACGCAGAGTCGGGTTAAAAACATGTTCATTCCTCTCAGCAACCTATGAGGACCCGACTGAACATCGGAAGGGTTGTTCTTCTCTGTAAAGACGGGCTTGGGAAATAAGAAAGAAAAAGATAGTGTTTACTACTTCTATTTTTCTAAAGAGGAAGAAAACTTGTTATGAAGTTCCTAGTTTCTAGTCCAGAGGAAGGAATACTCACAATGAAGCAAGAGCTTCTTCTACCAGCCATACTGGATACCATTTGTTTTATTCGTTAAGTAATATTGTGTTAAATTTTTTCTACGTTCTTCTATCATCTCTTAAGAACATTGTAATTTTAAAACCTGAATACCTACCTGAGTTTCAAACATTTCAGTTTTAAATGTTGTGTTTGTTTATTGTTTTCTATATTTGCAAATTATAATTGTGACCTTCCAATCCTGAGCAGCACACAAAAGATACTGTGTGAAGGATGGGGCTGATCTTAAGCTATTTCCTATCAATGGCCTATTATTTGGCATTGTTTTCTTTAATTACCTTCTGTTTCACTAACATCTTCATGTGGACACATTTTCTACGTTTTGTCTCCTCTTCTAAATTTGTGAATGAACACTCTCTATTAAGAACATGGTTCATTTCATCCTGGTTAACAGAGGCTTTTTTAGACAAGTAACCCCCCTTTTTTAAAGACATGAAGTACATTCTCCAATATTATCAATAATAAGCTTTTGTGACCATTTGAGAGATTATGTCAAACATACCTACATTAGGGTTTAGGAATCACTCCTAGATCAGGCACTTAGAAACCAGCCTGGTTTAGGCAGTTAGGAATTAGCATGCATTAGAGCGTGAGTGATTTGTGGGCCAGTGATTGAAGGAAGAGCACCCACCCGGATGTGGAAGGCCCAACTGGGAACTCAAACTGTACAAAAGGAAGGAAGAGGAAATATTGTTACAGGTTTTTCTTCTGGAAAACCTCTCAAATTGTATATGCCAAATTGCTACATGCTGTAGATCCTCATCACAGACTCACTCTGATCTCAACTTGCGCCTGTCTACCCACTGCAAATCTTTAATCTCTGGTCTTCATCATTGTTCTTCAAATAACCGAGTTTAACAGCAGGCTTTCACCACCTATCCAGAAGTCCTGGGCAGATGTTCTACCTCACGGCTGAGCAGCCATCCGACCCTCCAGCTCTCACACGTGCAGGCTGCCATCTTGGACTATCTCTGTCCTCAGACATTTAAGCCTTTTAAATAGATCCTTTTGTTATAACTTCAGTCAATTCTGCCTTTTCTCAGAACCCTGCCTAATACAGATTTTAAAAGGCTTCTGCACCTCCCAGCTAGCACTTGTTTGGATAGCATCTGAGAAATAAAGAACATTCAAGCATAATTTACTCACTGGGCAGGTCTTGGTCTTCTGTGACATACCAACCTGGGACACAAAGAGAAGAGAATGATAGGAAGTAGCCGGAATTCATTCATTCAGCGTGCATTTGGTAAGCACTTATTATTTCTAACGCAGTTTGGTTGGGGAAAAGAGGAGGAAGCCATAAAAGATGTGCAACTCAGAAACAACTTTCAGGAAGTCTTACTCCTAAAGTTATAAGCACTGTCAATATCCCACAAAAGGATAGACTTTGACAATTGCGGAAAGGTATGTGGAAAAGATTTTGAGAATGAGAAAGAAAACTTTCAGGTTAACCCGTATTCATTTTACATCTTAACACAAAACTGTGATCTCCACTCCAACTCCCTTCTTAAAAGGCACTCAGAAACAAAGTAGTGCTTGAAATGCAACTGTGCAATGAGACCACTCTGAAGTGTAGGAAGGAGGAAGCGAGGAAGGCAATAGTAATTCTGGTAATAGGAAGATGATATGAGTTAGAACGTCCAGCACAACAGAAGAATTTCCTGGAGAACCCAGACTTGAGGCAACTGCATGGAAATTATGACTTTTAAGTAGAACATTCACCAAGAGTAAAACTAACAACAATTTGATATGAATTGGCATTATCTTTGGAATTTCAGTTTGTGACAGTGTAAGCATAACTAAATAAGAAATATATAAATATAATTGGCTTTCCAGCTAGAGATGGGGGAAAGTAGCAGTTCAGGTAGGCTGCTGTCACGACCAGAATTCACAATTCTGTGAAGACAGATACTCTTGGTGGGTGAACTTTAATAAAAGCACATGCTCACTGGCTTATAGGCAATTAGAAATAAGAAAGAGTTTGATTGTTGACTTTTTGTGTCCAATTACAATTGAAAGTCTAGAATGGATTAGGATGATACTACTACTATTTAAAAAAAATATTTAGTATAAATTTTTGTCAGACTTCATTTCATTTTGGTTGTGCAGGATAACCAGCCAAAAAATAAGTCATCAAACTTCAACATTGTTAGCTGTTTTCTAAGCATTCCTAGAACTGATTGCAGTATGGGCAATATGAGACCTAATGCCCGTGGCCCCTTGACTGTGCTTATGACTATCACTCTGGGATAGAATCATGAGTTTCCCAAACATGTCCTTCAGGGTCAATATGTCTGAGAGATTATGTATGCAATTTCTTTGGGAAGTATAGCATAAAGAATGTTGATTTTGTGGAAAAGGGTGAAAAAACTGCTTACTTACACCGGAACTTAAGCAAGAATTCGGCCTATTGAGAGCTAGGACCTCCTGGCAACAGTCACAGGTCATTTTTGTTTTGAAGTGTCTGTAAGTGTTTTATGGAGTCTGTAGCAGCTCATCCCTAGTATCCTTGACTTGGTGCTTGCCATTAAAAACATGGGAAGTTTAAGTACCTTACCTTTTATGGGTCCTCAATTCTTGCTCGTTGAGTGACTGCATGAATGAACACATGAATGAATAATAAAAAAGCAAAGTACTAGGACCTAATCAAGCAAGTAATAAGGCTACATGAAAACTGTGTCTTTTGTTTATGGTCTATTTCATGTAGAAAAATCTTCCCTTCCTGAGGAGATTTGCAACTCAGTGAACGAGCATGAATTCATCTGCTCCTGTGCCCGCTCTCTAAAGAACTTCACAGTAAACGCAACTGATTTGTATATAGCAAAAAAAGAGAAAAATAATTTTAAAAGTTATCACATTTTGTGGAAATGATCAATTGTTTGTGCTCTTTCACTTTCTTATGGAGTTCTCCGCGAAGCTCTTTCTGTAATGCCCCACTAAGCTGCAGGCAGAGTTCCAATACTGGGATGGAATGGAAAGTCCTTGATGTTCAGTTCTATGAGGGCAAAACAAAGAAGGTCTTTCAAAGCCAGTTTCTCCAAACCTAGCAGCCTTCTCTTTATGGAATTAAAAGAAAAGACTGAGAAAGAAGGAACAGTTTTTAGTCCCACATACAGCAAAGAAAAAACATATAACTGAAGGCTTAGTCCATTGTCTGCTCTCTTTCGCCAAATATTTTCTCCAGAAATTTCTGATAACTTCTGGGATACTGTGGTTATAGGAAGGAGCAAGTGAGCTGCTTCTCAGAATCAATATGAACTCAACAGCCAATTCAAGATCACTGCGTGCTAGCCACCGAAGGCTGGAAGCCGTGCCTTCTATCCTCCCTGTGCTCTTCTTGAGACAATATGGCCCTCCACAACTGCTCTCCATTTGCTCCGGAAGAGCCATATTCTTATTCCTCTTGGATAAGAAAATGAGATATTTGCACATAAGGATAGTGTTCCATTCTCTGGCATGGTTTCTGCTTGAAAAATCACTTATGGGGATTTTTAAAAAGACAACCTCCTTCCAAATGCTCCTATTATCCATAATAAACCTATCTTGCAACGTGCAAGCGTCAGGAAAGAAACTGGACAGTTATTCAAAAAGAAAACTATGAAATTTGTAATACATGCACTATGACCTTGGCATCAAGCCACTGGATAGGGCTTCTTATTCATTTCTGTTCCATCTTCGCTTTCTAATCTGTAAATAATGAGCTTCAAAGGATGGATGATTCTCCAAGACAGTCTCCTCCTGGCTCTAGATCGCATATCTTCCTACCTCCTATCAATCAATAACTCTTCGTGCTACATATTGAAAATAGTAATAATCCATTTCTCTGACACTAATCTAATGTCAACCTAGAATTTTAAGAGTAGATATAAAAAATCCAGAATTTCACAGAATGACAATTCATTTGCTCGGATAGTCATTGCAGCAATCAGATGTCTTATCCAGACATTTGATCCTAGGTAGTGACCACTGTGACTTATTAGCACTTCATGACTAAAACTTGCAAGGATGTTGTTTAGCTGTCCAAAACCAAAGCAGATTGATATCAGATTAAAAAGAGAAGGCAGTTCAACGGAATCACATTCAAAGCAAATGGCAGTAACAATAGCCTTAGATAAGAAAAAAAAGAAGAATTTATAAATGTTCCCAAGAACTTCAAAAGCGCAGTTCTATGGTAATTAATTCCAGAAGCAAACTGAAAACTCTCTGGAGCAAAGGGAAATGCTTATTTTAAAAGATACAAACTATTCTCTGTTCAAACGACCAGATAAAAATTATAACAAAAAACAAAAATTGTAGTGATCAAAGCCATTAAACTCTTACAAAAATTCTGGTAAATTAAATGTTTATTCTTAAGACATTTTATGTGTTTTGGCAGATACTACTTTTAAATATAACAGATATTTACATTATGTAATTTAATTTATTATTTATATTCAGCCCTAGAAATTGGTGCATTTACATATCACATCTTTATCGTTTTTACTTTCCTTTCCCCTTCCCTCCTCATAGGCCCCCCTGCTTCCTCTCCCTCTCCTCTACATCCGTCTTCTTACTTTCTTCCATTTGCCTTTTACTTTCTTCATGGTTTGGTTTTCTTATATTAGAGAAATTACATGATATTTAACCTTCTGTTTCTGATTCATTTCACTAAGCATAGTGGTCTCAAGATATATCCTTTTTCCTACAAATGATTCAAATTTATCTTTATGGCAGAGTAGTACTCCTTTTTGTAAAATACATCATTTTTCCTTTATCCATTCATATTTCACAATGGAAATTTATCAGCGTGTATTAATACAAGTTTTATGTCATTGTATGTTTATAATCACATGCATCATATAGCTTTTCAGTGGTTCTCTTAAACTGTAAATTTCCCCTCATCTCAAAGTGATTTAACCAGTTGTGCACTGGTAAATATTGCAAAATATTACAGGAAACAATTTTAAACTCTACTGTTTCACTTCCTACCACTTCATGTTCTCATCTTTAATGGTAATCATCCTAAAAAAAAGGTACCAACAGCATTAAGAAATAATGACATTGTAGAACTGTGGATCAAGAGGGCAACGAAATATTTCACCTGGGGAGAGTCTGTGTGAAAAATGGAGTTTAAAAAACTTCAATAAATTATCAAAAACCCTGACCTAATATGAAGGATGTCAAAGGCAATCAAGCAGAGAAAAGCTGGCAAAAGCTGGAATTGATGGAAGGACAAGGATCATGAGTTGGTTCTTAGGACAAGGCAAAATCTAAAAAATATCTATGACATGTTTCATATTGCAAAAACTTTGCCATGGGATTATGAAGGAGATGAGAGTGTTGCTATATGGGTGACCTTCTAAACATTTATCATTTAATTTGTTTAATTCTAAAATTCATGGCTACAAAAAAGAAGCTGTCTGTCTATTTTTCCCATTGACTTCTTGGCCAAAGACACACTTTTGAGAGCTAATTAGTCATGATTAAAACCAAGCTTTAGGTATAGGAGGTTAATTGAAGCTGAGACTATGATATAGCATTTTGTCAAGCTCTTTCCCATTCCTTACCTCCCCCAACACCATAAACATATTACAATACCCAATCATTGATGTTATTATTGGGCCTGATTTATCTGCACAACTTTTCCTCTAAAGGCTTGAAGGCCTAATGGAACACCCTGGCATCTTGGTCTTGAATAGAATATCCCACATGGTGCTTGAAGTTTGATTGACTCTACACACTGAATTGAGATAGACTGCCATTTGGGGGAAAGCATACTTATAAAAAAAAAAAAGATTGCAGAGAACAGTTTTTTATATAAAATAGCATGTATGTAAGGACAAAAATCTAAGGAACTTTGACCTTTAAAACGTCTGAAAATTTAAGACAATTCTGCTTTCCCGCTATTTTAACATTCTTTCAGCCCAGACATCAATCCCCTTATATCCAAGTCCCTTCTAAATGTGCCGTGTTTTATGCTCCCACGACATCACCACAGTAAACCCCATCTTTTTGTAACTGATGTTCTTCTCAGTAACTATATTCTAAGTGTGAAATCCTTGGGGTGGAAATGATCTTATGCAGTGTTGGAATCCTAGCTACTCAAGCATGCAACAAATATGTGATAGGTGGGTAGGTATCTGGTCAAATCATCTCCGTGGCATCCTGCTGTCTCTAAGCATCAAGTCATCTGGCTCTATCTCCGATTCTGTGACTTTACTAAGATTGTGAAAGATGCCACATTCCCATCCCCGTTTAGCGTCGTAACCAACTACAGTTTGCTCCTAATCCTCCCCTTTCCCAAGTACCAACTTAAACACTAGCACTAATGTTGAGTCCTGCCTGACTGCTCCAGGTCAAAATAATGCTTCCCTTCTCTGACCTTCAGCACCTAGTGTTCAAAATTTCTACAACTAGTTTCTTATCTCACTTTCTTTGGTGTGACATCTGTGCTTCCGGCTTCTGTAAGGACTTCAATTACAAGGGCCAGGTCTTCTCTCTTTCAGTAAAATTTCTTCTGTACATCTGAGCTCAGACCCAGGCACAACGAGCACCCTGAAACGGTACTGACTGGCACGAGGTTAGTCTCTTCTGAAGGACAACACCGGTCCTGAGGACAAGCACATGGTGTATTGAGCTCTGCCTGGATTGGTACCGAGTGATTTCTTCTGATGAATAAAGCTGCGAGGCAATGGACACAGAAGCAGGAAATGGGACATAATTGGCAAAGGCAGAACTGTCCTTTTGTTATTTTGTTATAAATAAACTCCCGCAGTGGAAACTTGTTAACCTCCGTCCTTGCCTTCACATCTACTTACATGCAAGACCTCCCTCGACAAATCAATCTGTACACTGCGGTGGCACTCTCTTGACAAGATATGTTTGGCTTAGCCACTGTTGATATTTGTTCTTGAAATCTCGGTTGTGTGGCATGGTACACTCTGACAGAGGAAATGGAGATGCTTCGTTTATATGCACAAAGGACGGGCAAGATGCAAACAAAAAGAGACGGTCCACAGCAGGGCAGCAGAAGTGGCGGCAGCTGAGCAGCACTTAATATGTCGTGATGTATTGAAGCCATGAAACGCCTGTTCAATCGCTAGTCAAAGGAGATGCGGAAGGACACAGGAAAGGGATTTATTTCTTTTCATTGTGAAAATATTCATTATTTCTTAGGCTGTTGGTCATGGTCGAGTGACGTCCTTTTTAGGTCCTGGTATCCTTAGACTCCCAGAGAGCAGTACTGACAGAATTAGGGGAGGTTTGTTCAATATATTTATTTACTTAAGTGCCTAGAGAGTCGAGACTTTATCTGTACTTTGGAATTGAGATCTTTTGATGGATTTTATTCTCTGAAAGACATTGGCCACAGAGCCTGACACTCCTGCTAGGTAAACGACTTGGTCTCCTCTCTTCTTTTACAGTGTATCACTTCAATGGAGCATTGCCCAAATTTGCTTGGGAACATTTATGTGCATGTCTGTGCTGATCATCAGGAGGCGTTTGCAACAGACTGTATTGTGTGCTTTATGTTTCTCCATAGAGCGGCCCACCACTGAACCTATGGGAAACCCTCATGAAATGTTTGCTGAACAGAAAGCTTCATATCTATGAAAAATTGCCTATTTAAGAAAGGGAGGAAACACAAAAGTAAACGAAAGCTATTTTCAGCAAACATAAGAGAAATGCAGATAACATTAGAATATTAATTAAATTTTAATTTTCCTATAAGTAGTCTCCAGAGAATAATGGTATTTGAGCAATGTATCCTAGACAAGGCTCCGTGTAAACGCTTTCTATGGGCCTAGTACTATGTGACTTGTTTTGAAAGAAACTTTAAATAAAACATGGCGATGACAGCAAAAAGGGTGGGCTGTGAGGCCCGAGCCAGGACCCGGAGCATGCAGGGCAGCGAGAGGGGAGATGGAAGCGTAGAGACAAGATGGATTAAGAGAGGTCAGGGTAGGACGCATGCCCATGAGCTGGTGTAATTAAGGCATTGGCAGGAAGTAAAAATGCACAGCACTGAAATTCTAGTTGATAAATAACATGTGGGTAAGCATAAATTGAATCATGCTGCTATTTTATGTAAGATCCAGAATGAGAATGTTAAATATTATTTCTCTGAGAGGAAACACTCTTTAATGCCTTTGGAAGATGCTCAGATCATTAGGGTACCCTTAGATCTATCACTAAACAAACTTGCCTTAGGAACGGCAGAGTCCCATTAACAAAAAGTGTGCTGAGTGTAGAGACTTGATGACACCCTCAAATCAGCTGTTCTCCAGGTGACCTTGATAAAGTTAGTGAACCTCACCGGACTCCATCCTCCTCTTTAAAAATAGTGACATCAGGAAAATCCTGTTCACAATTCACCTCAGAACTTGGAAAGAAAAAGCACTGTATGAATACAGAAAGTTGTTTCATACTTTAGAAGTCACAGGACTAAAACCCAGATGAAATTGCAAGTGAATATTTGTTCTTCTATGGACACACTGATGTTTGAGGTATTCAGGACAATGTCTGTCACCCCCTCAATGCCATATTTTCATATGGCAGTCAAAAATTCTTAGAATCTATTTCAAGATTTATGTGTGCACATTTTAACTTCTCCAGGAGTGGAAAACTGTGTATGGCACAGGGTGAGGAAGCGATGTCAGAAAAACATGGGTTGATGGGTAGACAGTAGCACATACATGTTCCCTCAGTCTTTCAGTTTGGAAGGTCGCTAAGCCAGCCTGGGTGGAAGCAAATGTAAATTTCATCACAGAAATTTGCAGTAATTGATAGCTGGAGAAATGTAAGATCAGAAGTCCAAATGGTCCAGAACAAGCAGTGAGAAATGTGAAATGATAAGAAAATAGAAAAAGAATAGAAATCGAAAAGAAGACCTTGGTAGAAAAATCTCTGGATATTTTTCAAGAGATCAGTTTTCTTGATAGGTAACAAGAACTTATGGTTCATTCTAAAAAGTGTGAATGTTTACCAGGCTAAGATGCTTCTTTTGTAAAATTAAAGTAAAAATTAATAACTCAAGTACAGAATATAAAAATAAATTCAAACTCATGGTGGAACATATAAAGAAAATAATTGATTTTAAGATATTCGATCACTGTTTTGAAGAACAAATTTAAACTATTGCATAAGGAAGAGAGCAAAGAAGACTTAAATTCATTACTTACAGAGAGAATCTAAAATAGGTCAGAAAGGTACAGATAGAAGAGATCTCTAAAAAAGAAAACAGAGCAATGGATGGAGAGGAAAACACAAACAAGAGAATAGAAGGCAAGCCCTTTTTTAAGTCTAGAATGCTATGAACAGATTAGAAAGCCTACAAGTTTTAGAGTAAAATTTGTTTGTGATTGCAAAACTAAGAATATATAAGAAAATTCAAAGTTATATAAATCATCTTGCCATCCAAATTCATATTTAAAAGGAAAATGCTGAGAGACAAATGGAGTTATAAATGTACAACACACTATTGAGAGAAATTTTTGAGAACTGTGATATTTATGAGTAATCAAGTTTTCATTTACTTGTAAAGTTCCTCTCAGACATAAATGGAATCTCTTTGAGAAAAAAAAAACATGACAGAAATATAATATGACTTATAAAGGATACAAAAGAAACGAGAAGTAATGATGAGCATATTTAGATGACATTAAGGCAAGTATTAATATAATTAGTAAATAGCTACAAAACAAAGCCCAAATATAAATAATTCCTCTAGAAACCAGGTGATGTAAAATGGGTAATAATGATTGGTGCTTCTACTAGTCCACTAAGGTTAATATGTCAACGTATCTTTTCTAACGTCTCTAGGTGAAACGTTACTGAGATCAGGGGTCAGCAGTGTTGGGTTGTGACCTCTCCTTATCGACATGGTCCTTCTTACTGTAACGTCACATGACCCGTCCTCAGTGTTTGCACACTTATGTAGTCATCGGTCCTACTTCCACGTCCTCTGGTAGTACCCCATCTGATCTCTTAACAATTTCTTGAAATTCTTATTTCCAGATACAGTTAGATTGGAAAGCTAGAGTTTCAACTTATGAATTGGGTAGGACACAATTCAGCTCACTGCTTTGGAAAAATCATAATCTCTTAATGTGATTGAAGAATATCAAAAGTATATTATACCTTATAGCTTCTAAGAGATGGGTCATAAAAGTAGCTTCTTTTTTCGTACTAAAATGTAAAGAAGCACATACTAAAATGTAATTGTGATAAAGAAAAAGAAACTATTCATCATAAAAAAAGACTTCCCAAAATGCATGAGAAAGATAAAAAGGAAGTATGGCATATAGCGCAAAAGTTGGAAAAAAATAAATGCAAGGGTAGATAGATAGATAAATAAATCAATTGAAACAACAGAAAAACAAAATAAATGAGCATAATGTAGAAAAACTATATAGTCATATTTCTAATATCAATAAACTCTCATATTAAAATCTGAAAGTCACTTGCATTTTGGAAAAACAATTACATATTTATAAAAGATTCACCAAGTAAAAAAACCAAAAGTTATTTGAAATTTAAGAGGAGTAAAGGTATAGGAAACCAAAAAAAAGAAAAAATGAATACAGAGATGATCATGTAAATACAATAAAAATTAAATAATTATTTCATATTTAAAAATACACCTCATAATGAGGATTCACCAGAAGTAAATGTTACTAATTATTAATAGTTATTAATTAAATGTTCTTGCTTTTAGCAATAATTTACAGTCTTGGAACTTCAAAATTTTGTAATTGTTTAACGAGATACATTTTACAGAACAAAATGAGAATATAATGTACATAAGTAAGCATATAGAAGACCTAAAAACTTTAATATTTGCTTTTATAAAAAATGTTCATAGTGAATACACAAAGGTAAGAAAATAACCACTTCTATGATGAACATGAACATTTCCTGAAATTGATTATGAAAAAAATTAACATTATGATTTTTATTGGGCAAAATTACAGAATGACAATGTGATATAATAGTTATGATGATTGGTAATAATATTCTGCATTCACAGGTAACATAACAATTATTTCATATGTAGCAGGTTTTTTATTCAGCAATAGCATGAAGTTTATGCAAGTGTGTATTTATTTTACATATGAGAACATTTAAACTTAGATTAAATGGTTTTCCTAAAGTTTCATGGTTGTTCAGGTGTTAAATTCAGTGATTACCAGACATATGTATGCATCCAGTGAACTTACTGAGCCCATATCCATGGGTCTGTTTCCTGGTCCTGGGTGGGGAACAAAATTTGCATTTCCAACAGTTGCAAGCTGATGCTAAGGCTGCAGCTATAAGCTTTTGCATTTTGAGAAGAACCAGGCCAGGTGATTCTGAGGACAAAAAGTTTACCTACTGTACTACTTTGGAAAAGAAGAAATTGCAGAGACCAGGTCTGACAAAAAATGCAATAAATTTAGAAATTTATAATTAGCAAAGCTAAAAAACAGTGCTTGGAAATTTAATTAAAAATAAAAAGCAATCATTCCCAAGTTAATCAATTTAATGCATTTCCAATTAAAATTCCAATTGGATTTTTTCCTTTGAACTTGACAAAATGATTCTAAACTCCATGTGGATGAATAATAGAAAATAATAGCCAAGACAAGTCAGAAAGAAAAGAGTATTTAAGGGTGACTGGCATCAAAATAGAAGGAAACATTACAGATTTCCATAGAAGATTGCATACCCAACAGGTCCTCAATTCACATTGCTCTAAACTCTCCACTGAAATAAAGGCCATAACGTATGACAAAGATAAGCTAATGACACCGTGCTGTGGGAAGGGAGGAAAGTCGGTAGCAATTATGACAGAGCACAGGAACTTGAGGAAGATGAAATGGACAGATTGGGTTGGTGGATTCACTCAGAGAGCTGAATTTTATTAAATCTAGGAAGGCTGGACACCACAGAACCTGGTTGGTCCTCTCAGTCTGAAGGACATTGAAATCAGTAAAGGCTAGTGAACAGGACTGGAAAATGAAGCTGGCCACGAAGAGACGGAGGGAGGTTCTACTGAGTCAACAAGCCGGCCCAGTGACTTTTCCAGCAACGTTCCCTCTAGCTCTAAAAGCAGCTGGCACTCATGCCCTGGCACAATAATAGAACATTCTCAATGGAGATGCAATTAGTGAAGAAAGGTAATTACGGTGGTGATGTTTGACGCTGGAAGTAAAGGGTGCCTTATTCTCAAGTGTGGAGACTTCCAGCCTTCGAATCAGTACCATCTTATATGGAAAAAGTAGAAAAAAAAAGTTGTCTGAGAAAATTGAATAGTCCAAGATACAAAAACAGCAAATATTGTTATGTGAGATTTCTATAGAGTCACAAAAACTGTAAGGAAACATCTTAGCTTCGCTAAAATCAGGGGACAAAGCAAGAACAGCTAGTACTATCTTTTTTATCAGCCCCACTTCTCAACATCAAGAATGTTTGTCCAGAGTGTGCCTATGTACGCGTGTACACATACATCACTAAAGTCTTCAGAAACACCCATATGTACCATGTATTTATGTACAATAATATGTAAATATTGTATTTGTGTATATACATATAATATGCATCTATATTTTAGACTCTATACTAGTCCATCTATCTAAATGTAAGTCCTTATATTAAAAGTCAATTCTTGATTAATGTGATTTTAAAATAAATTTAAAATGGAGTAGTATAAATCCTCCAGTTTTCTTAATTTTCTAAATTATGTTGGGCTTTCATACTGAGTTACACCCTCAAACCTTTTTCTCTTTTCTTTTTTCTTTTTTTTTTTAACTTACTTTTTTGAGACAGGGTCTTGTTAAGTCACTAAGTTGAACAGGTTTGCTTCAAAATTTTTGCCTTCCTCTCTCAGCCTTCCAGAAGCCTGGGATTACAGGCTTGAGCCTTGGCCAGAGATTGTGATCCACTTTTGATATTCTTTACACAATAAACTAATTATTCAAAATCATCTAAAAATTGACTTTTCCTTGTTGCTTATGATGCCACCGTTCCAGTATAGGATGCTTCCAAATATTCAAGTGAGGGTCCATGTCATCCATGATGCCAGATTACAGTGGGCCTCGCTTCTCCCCATTTCTCGTGTTTTTGATATTTTTGTGGTGAGTATACCTTTTAGTGATGGTTTCTCAATATTTTATGAAAGTTATTCTTACTTATTCATTGTTTTACCATTATAGTGAGTATTACAGTAACCTGGTCAATTATTGTAATATTTAATATTATAGTCACTGGTCAATTTTATTTCCTAAGAGTTCAGCACACAAATTAAGGAATTTACTTGATTTTTATGTTGGTTTGATATCATGTGACTTGAGTAAACTCTTATGTTTAGCTTTGGTATGCTTCTAGAACTTTCTGTATGAACAGTCACCACTGAGTAAGAAGAACTTTACCTCTTCTTTTCTACTCCGAATACCTTTTATTTCTTTGGCATGTATTGTTGCACTGGTTAACCTTTTTCCGTACAATTTAGAGCTTACGTGGTGAGATAACACAGCTTTGACTTAGCTTGTATTCTAGGCAGAGGACCATTCAGTTCCTTACCACCAAATATAATCTCACCTGTGGATTTTGTCAGACTATGACACTCCCACCTAATCTTAGATAGTTGATTTTTTTAAAATGAATATAAATTGAACCTTGTCAAATATTTTTTCTGTATCTATTGAGAACATCAAGTGTCTCAATATTTTTGTTCCATTAATGTTGAATTGTGTTGCTTGATATTGGAGTGTAAAACCAGCATTCTAGTACCAGAATAACTCAGCCTCGTCAGAGCATATTGTCCTTTACCTATATTGCTGTATTGTTCCATCCCTAGTGGCTTGTGCTTTTATTTTTTTTTAAGTCTCTACCAACCATACATCACAAAGGCATTGTGCTCTTAATGTGACTAACGCTTTAATATTTTCAATTTGTATGCAAGATTTTAAGCTAGAGTTCGTCTTCTAGTAGTGGAAATCTACTGTTGTTATTCTTTACATGATAAGCCAGTTCTTCAAAGTTACCTAAAATGGGCATTCTCCCACTGCTTTATGGTGCCATTTTTCTTGTATATGATGCTTGCAAACATTTGAGTAAGTGTCCGTATTATTCATGACTCACCAGCTGAATTTTTAATCAATAGAAAAGTTTAAGTTCTATGTTACATCTAAAGTATGTTCTTTTTCCTTCAAGTTTTAATTTTTATTTACAAATTCATTTAATCCTTCTTAGACTTTTATTGTTTCAAGTAAATGTTATATTAATTTTACGAAGATAAACCATCAACCTACCATGTTCTAGTGGAACATTGTAATTATCGATTAAATTGAATGCTAATTTAAATACACATAATATTTATCCTAAATATGGGCTTCTGTGCACTTAAATAATCTTCTGTGTACTTTTTTCGCATTCAAAATTTTTTATAAGAAATCTTAATTTTTTAACCTTAATTCTTATATTCATTATAGTTTTATTACTCTTAAAAATTGTATGTTTTTATTTGTGAGTTCTTGGTAATTAATGCTTTTTATTTTTGAAAACATTTAAAGATTATTCAAACTGCTGAAATTGTAAAACAATAACAGTTATAGCTAACGGTTTTATTGCTTTTTCAGAATGTTAAACAAATTACCCAGAAATAATGACATTTTTTATTTTCCTCAATTTCATCGTTGTTTCCAATAAATAAACTTCAATGTTTAAGATTTCCTCAGGTATCATTTTTGCTGCTTGCTACAAGTTTTAATGCGATAGACTCACATTCATTATGAATAGTTTGACATCACTATTCCTTTACTTCGTAGTGTTATTTAAAAGTGTGTCTGTATTTGTGCGTGTTTGTGTATGCGTGTGTTTACAAAAGCTTGCATGTTTTAATTACATATATATATATATATATTTCAATTGAACCAAAACTCTGAATTGATAATTGTTATTAAATGATTGTTAGAAGAAGTGGGATGAATGGTATTTATCTGTAAGATGTCTTCAAATCTGAACAGAAAATGGAGTCAATTATTCTGAACATTCGCCACTTGCTTACTCAGGTCCAGTCCTATGTTGCCCTCCTGGGTTTCTTCCAGGCCTCCCCTCTGTTCTCTTTGTCTCACGTGCTCCCTGGGCCTCAGCTTCTGCTTAGGTTTATCAAATAGAACATACTAGCAAACGGTGGGCATGCAGATGGTGCAAAGGGAGGGCAGACACTTCCCTGATCTCTCTCTGATGATCTGTAGTTCTGCCCTGTCTCCATTCCTCTATTTCACAGCTCCCAATTGGTGGCCCCTTGAATCCCTCATCCTCAGAGATCAAGCCAACCATTTTCTCTTAATAAGTTTTGGTTGATGTAGCCATTATTTTCTTCTATTTCTGGTTTCTTAACTCTCCCTACATGTCTGTAAAATGTATCTGGATTACATTTTTCACTTTTCCTCTTTTCTGAGTTTTCCTCTCCACACCTTGACTGATCCACACTCCAGTCAGAAATGTCAACTGAAAATATGACAGAACGATTGATAACAATCAGATGATTGGTTAGAAGC
This sequence comes from Ctenodactylus gundi, assembly GCA_004027205.1. NCBI lineage: Eukaryota > Metazoa > Chordata > Mammalia > Rodentia > Ctenodactylidae > Ctenodactylus > Ctenodactylus gundi. The sequence goes on from PVKB01000987.1 coordinate 456,154, forward strand.
AGCTTCATAAAAGAAAGATGACAACCAGGTCCAACAGTGAGGGCATGTAATCTCAGCACCCTGGGAGGCTGAGGCAAGAGGATCAGAAATTCAGCTCGGGCAACTTAGGGACTAGGAAGACCCTGTCTTAAAAAAGAAAGAAAGAAAGAAAGAAAGAGAGAAAGAAAGAAAGAAAATTACAGAGGGTATAGCTCAATGTGAAGGTCCTGGAACCAATATCTAATATCTATAAATAAATAAATAAATTATGTAGAAGTGGTGACAAATGCTGTTGTAATACAGGAGTGATAACAAATTGCTTCACATCTGTCTTTTTTAAGCCTGAAGATTTTCTATCTAAACGTCAAGCCCCACACTCCACCTTAATGACTATGGGTCATGGCTCAATCTAGACTTTAAAATACCAACTAGGCAGCAGGTAATAGCAATTCTAGGTGCTCAAGTTAATACTGTAAATAAAAATAGAAAGGCTGTGTTTCCAGCGGAACGTGCTAGTTTCAGCAGCAATGGAAGGTAACAGAAGAGGGCTCTAAGAAGAAGAGATATCCATGTGCAAGTAATTTACCCTTACTAATTTTACTATATTTTAATTCCTTTTTTACCTAAAAAGAAGGTGGGATCACTCAGATTTGGGGGGAAAATTTCCAGAGGCTTATAAGGATTCACTATTCTCAGATTCTTCTTTGTTCACTCACATGTCTTTATCCAAGATTCCAGATAATATTTATTTTTTCCTGGACTTCACTCTGACTTTGCATTTCAAGCCTGGGGTGGTATCTACTGCAACTCTGAAGTGTGTACACACAGACTTTCCATCTGATCTCCATCTATACCATCTTTGCAACTTTGAAGACACAGGGCTCTCTTAAGGTCACATTACAGCCTTATTTGTCCATCTCTTCAATCATGAAGTTGAGTCCTAGATTTCGTTGTGGTTGTTGTATTTGCAAGCTGTTTGGTGCATGTGAAGCACTTTCCCCACAGCCCCATCCCATGCAGTCACAGCTGTTTCCATTGAGTCTCAAGGACTCAGTCAACTTCTAACCAGCCCTCCACCTGCAGTTGACTTTGTGTAAACCAAGTGACAATTACAATAACTGTAGTTATGGATTTAAAGTGCTCTTGTAGAGACTATCCACATCATTCAAAAATATGAGCAACTTTTTCCCAGAATTCCATTTGTTAGAGTATGGAGGATGGTAGTACCCCTGGTACTGATAATTCTCTTGCCAGCGTCTCTGCAGGGAATGTATGGTATGTTTTAAAGAAACAGTTTACAGAAATGTTGGTAAGGTTATGTACCACTAATTGATAATGAGATAGGTCTCAGAGAAGATGGAGGACTGTTTAGATTTGCAGGATTAAGCAGAGAACTTGAAAGTATTAAAAAGGAGTGAAATTGAAGAGACATCTTTCACCAAAGTTAAAGATTTAGGGGAATTTATTCCCTAGCATTTCCATTGCAGTAAAATCTACTCGGACACCCTCACCTCTCTTCCAGGCCTCTGCTGTGCAGAGTTTCCTCTAAGGGAAGGAGGACCCAACAGAAACCAGAGGACAGGGAAGGCTGATTGCTCACTATACCTGGACGAGTTTCTAGAAATAGAGAGGGCTTGAAATGAATTTGTGTGCAAGTGTGCAGCTCTTATTTTTGAGTTTACTTGGTAGATATTGCATCTGTTGCCACTGCTACACGTAAAAAGAAAATCAAGTTTTAGAAACAATGATATAACTATAACTGTAATAGTCTGAAGAATAGGACTCCTCATCGGTGGGTGTTTCAAACCTGGGTACTTCCCACTCCTGCCAGACACCAACTGTCACTCAGTGAACTGCGCTCCTTGCTTGGATTGGATAAATTTCAGAGTTTGACCCGCCACGTCGCTTCCTGAGCTGTCCCAGTTATCCCACCCATCGTATTCTTCCATCTGCTCTCTCCATTCCCAGCTGCTGCCTCCTCTGGCATAAGATACCTTATGTGAAACTCTCCTTCTTTAGAGCAATGACTCCCAAGCACATCCTCAATTTTGATTTTCCTCCAAACTTAATCCCTAGATTCTCATTCATTTTATAGCAACCCCTCTCTTCTCACCTTTATCCCTATGCATAAATATTAATTTATTATTGGCTATATAGGTTCTATCGTTTTGAGTTAAACTATATTTCTCAAATATTCTTCAGCATATCCTCGATTTGTGATCTAGAAAGAGAAGTCCTAAATCCTTCTAATATTCTGGTCACCTTGCCATTAAATAAATAGCTCTTGGTAGGGAAATACGAAGACCAATGTTAAGGAGAACTCATAACTAATTCAACACTTCAATATTTTTCACTTCTTCGTGTGCTCAATTCATGCTTATGGGAGAATGCATCAATTTAGGGGAAAGGCATTGGCTTAAAGTTAGATTTATTCATGTAATGACTTTTTTAATAACCACTTTTTGAAGTCTTATGCTGATTGGATTGATGAAAGTAATTGCTTTACCCCAAAGCAAGTCCACAGTGAACTAAGAGTTTTGTTAAACATATCACTCAAGGTACAAAATGTTTCATAACTTGAAAAGTTAAAGTAGATATTAAGTTTGGGGTAACGTGCTTTTCAATACAACTTGTTACAACTTTCCAATGCTCTTATCCACTTCAAATCGGTAACACTGATAGTCAATGTTTAAGTGACATTGTTTCCCATATTTCTAACACTTGACCTAATTCATATGAATTGTAACAGGGCTACACTAACAACTCAGCAAGTAGTCTCATAAAAAATGTCAACAGGGAAATCACCGGGTATTATGTAACTCTAGCCTACCCTTCCTGAATAGATTCATGGAATTCTGCATTACAATAGACAAACTCATAATGTGATATTATCTTGTGGGTCTGAAAGCAAAAGGTGAATTCCTGGCTAGGGAGTCTCACAAATTTCGCATACATGGTATCTTTTCAGTGAACATTTTTCCTTGAACTTCTTTAATCCTGATGGTCTGTCAAAGCCCATCTCAATTCTTTTTAATTTGTAAATTCCTATCTAACACAGTTTCTAAAGTATTTTGTCCTTCTTCTCCTGCTTCACAATTTTCCCTCCATTTTTAATATGTCTCTATGTAATTTGATCCACTCTTTTATCTTCTACAACCTACCATGAGCATCCTTTCAAAAGACAGTAAGACAGTGCCTGACACAATAACGTGCACATTGCAAACAAACATGTGATAAAAATCTAATGACTATTTGCTTCCCTTTTCTTACTATTTGCATTAGTAAATAGTACCTAACTCTTGAATTTCTTGAAAATAAGGTGATTTTTTCCAGGAATATTCTTATAAAATAAGCTTACATTTCAAATACCTTCAGTACAACCCATTCTTTATGCCTTTGTAGAATCTTCCACAAAGTTCACCTTTGCTTTTCATGCTTTGTAAATGGGCAAACTCTCATACTCTTATGCTATCTTTTCAAACTGATACCAGATAATCTGTACCATTTCTGACTCAGACTGTGTTTTATACTTGTACCTCCAAATATGACGCTCAACATTATACAAAAGAGTGCCTAGTTCTACTCTAAGGTTTCTATACAACTATTTTTCTATTAGATTAGAAACTTTAAGATCTGTGGGTTTTTTTACACTAGCTCTCCATTCTCATGATAGGTGCTTTAAAATACATGTAAATAAAAGTTACTTTTCTGAAACTCACAGGGATCTTTCAACCCAATTTCAAACAGAATGTAGGGTAGCTCTTAAGAATCAACTCAACTGAAATGAGTAGGTAGTTCTCAGATGAAGAAATTCAAATGGGCAACAAATACATGAAAAGATATTCAACATTCTCAGCCATTAGATAAATGCAAATCAAAACATCACTAAGATATCATCTCATCCCAGTGAACTTGAACAGCAAGAGATACTGGTGATGTGGAGGGGGAAAGAAACCCTTTTACATTGCTAGTAGGTCTATAAACTGGTGCAACTACTATGAAAAGCAGTGCAGAGTTTCCTCAAAAGGCTAAAATTAAATATTACATTTGAAACAGCAATGCCTCTTCTAGGTATCTTTCCAAAAGAGTTAAAAGCAACATATAACAGGGTGTACAGTCATGTATATAGCAGCACTACTAATGATAGCTAAATAATAGAAGACACTGAAATATCTATCAAAGGACCAATGCATACAAAAAGTGTGCTGTATGTGCACAATGTGGTATTACTCTTTTTTAAAGACAGATGCTTTGTAAAGTAAGTCAAAATTAGAAAGTTAAATACTGCTTGGTTTCTCTAATAAAAAGAACCCAGAATACAGGCTTTGTACAGAACCAAATTGATGAGATTATGGGACTCAGGGCATTAGGGTCAGTGCTGGATGGGGCAAAAAGAAGGTGGAGGAAGAGATTATAATACTGACGCAATATGTAATATGTGCATACAATTCTCAAGTTCAGTGTAACTAGTGTGCAAATACTAATAAAAATGGGTGACAAAAGAACTCAACTAAAGGCTTATTTTCAGAGAAATTCAGTACTTGAGATACTGTGTCTACAGTGAACACAGTTAGTGATCCATCGTAGTGCTGAGTAACCTGTGACCCCATGTCTGTCTCCATTTCCTTCATGCTTTTCACCCTACAGCTCCACCATTTCCTCCATGGCAAGAGGCAGTCAAATGGAAGTATTCTTACAGCTTAAGTTTCTGCTTTGGGGGTCATAAAGTTGCCATTCAAATAATTTAAGAACTTGTTGGAAGCTACTTGGCTATAAGAAATAGCTTGATAATTACAGTCATGGAAGGCAGCTAAATGTTGAGGGTACCTTAGGAGCTGGTCTCAAACCCATTAGTTCATTTCCTTCCAGTCATATCTATTAGGATGGTCCGAAGACCTTGTTCACATTTTCTTTATGTATTGCCCTTTAATTATGGTGATATTTCATCTCCTATATTTCTTTTGTCATTGATAGTATTACCTTGGTCTAAATATTTCTCTGCTAGACTATAGTTAGGCATGCCATGAAGAAATGAACATATGTCATGTTCCACTAGAATAATAGCTGGATAAAACATATCTTATGCTCCCGTTTATCCTAAATTGGTGTGCATACGTGTGTGTGTGTGTGTGTGTGTGTGTGTGTGTGTGTGTGTGTGCACATGGTTCTATGTGTGTAATCTCACTTTGAACTTCCTGTCTTCGTCTCTCATTCTCCCTATTTTCAGACTTTGGTCTCCTATAATTTTTCCCTTTCCTATTTTTCTTTTTTGTATATAAAATGAGAACAACTCGAAATATAATCTTTCAAGGGGAATTTGTCATATCAGTCTCCTCCTGATTGAAACTGTTTAAAGCAAAAGGAACATATTCCCAGTGAGGTTACAAATGTCAGAATCAGAAGATGGGCCTTTGGTCTGGGATCTCGCTGTAGGTCTAGCATCCTGTGGACATTGCAGCGCGGCCCCTCCTCCCTGAGGCGAGCCCCACAGTCACCTTAGATTTAAATAGGGGAGTTTTTGATGGACAAGATCCCTGAGAAGATGAGAAGAAAGGAGGTGGCCAACAAAGCTGCTTTCCTAGCCTCACCCGGGGAGCCTTGATAGGGTGCCTCGTGTGTATGCGAAGCACCCGCCGGGCCCAGGAAATAGAGACTTATGTATCTCAAAAGGCAAGCTTTCGACTTGCCATCCGAAATGTTATAACCATGTTGTTTGCGATTTTAATTAGTTTTCCAAATATATGACAAACTAAATTGAATAAATCAAACTGACCTTTAAATTTCTAGAATTATAGCCTATTTAAATGTCCATAATGTTGCAATAATAACCCAAGTTAATAACCATTTCGCTCTCCTCCCTTAGAGGCTCTCTGGATGATCCACAATGTTATTAATTTTGGCATGATTACAAATTATTCCCATAGTTCAGGTTTAATACAGTATTGATGTTGTTATTAATATGGATTTGTCAGTAAAGATACAAAACTGAGTTAGTCCCAGCTAATGTCAGTTTTAAGGTTAAAAATAAAAAATTTTAAAATACTATCTTTAGTTGAGGAAGGCAGGAAAAACCCTTCAGATTAGAGTTTCATTTTGAGGATATTTTGCTTGTTCTGAGTGAAGATTTAAAATGATAAAACAACAAAAAAGAAAAAAGACATTACAAGTATGGCTCATAGCAACTTAAAGTTAAAAACACAGGCGTTCGTCATTTTTAGTTTTCAGACTTTCATAGTATACTCATTAGGTCATATGTGAAGAGTTATTTAAAAAGTAAATTTCAAAGGCTGTATTCATCAGGGTGAGGTAGAGAGTGCAGTTTTGTGCACACTATTTCATGGACTGTGTGGGAAAGCATGAAAAAGCAGCCTAAATGCAAATATGCTACTTGGAGAGAAAGAGGAACTGCTGTGTATGAAAATTGGTATGGCAAAGCGGACTAGCACAGTGGTAGAAAGTTCTAGTTGGGTTCAAGTATGAACTGGAATTTGACTTGGCCTTGTTTTTGCTTGTCTTGGCATTATTAAGATGCTTCATCTGAAACATTACATTAAAACATTTCTTATCTCATAAAGTTGGAAAACATACATGAGACAGTAGATGATGTGTAACACATACTAACTACGTGGTGCATTACAATTTCAAGCTAGAGGTTACCAGTCTGCACAAAAGCAGGCATACTTCCATAGGGATACTTTCATACACAGAGAAATAACATAATTTCCATAAGGACCCACAGTTATTAAAAAATCGTGATGGGATTAAAACCATGTAATTTAAAATTACTCAATCAGTTACCAGGCGGTGCCATCTGCTCTAATTGTTTTCTGAGGAATCATCCCAGGTAAAATACATATGGAGTTTGATTTTTACATAAAAATTAAGTCTCTGAGACTGGTACTTTCATAATTTCAATAAACCCTCAAAATAGGGCAATTAGACAAGCTGGATGTAATATTTTTCAGCTAAAAAATATCAGATAGGCATAACAAAGTGGCAGTCTATGAGCAACACACTAACAGCACGCAATGTTTCAGAAAGGCTAACCTATCATCTGTGACTTCTTTCTTTAGATGACTCTACTGACGATAGGAAGGAGTTGAAAAACTGCCTCATACTCCAAAGAATTCATGTCTCTACGTACTCTACATATATTTTAAAAGTTTTGTAGTTTTATTCTTTTAATTGGTACATAGTGAAGTTAAAAAAATAAAACAGCGAATCTTTCCAGTCAAACTTGGTGTCACATGTCTGTCATGCAAGCACTCTGACAGGCTGAGGCAGAAGGATTACGGATGGCAAGAATCTTGCCTGTGCAACAGTCAAGAAGAAAGAAAGAAAGAAAGAAAGAAAGAAAGAAAGAAAGAAAGAAAGAAAGAAAGAAAAGAAAGAAAGAAGGGAAGCAGAAAGGGAGGAAGGGAGGATGGAAGGAAAGAAGGAAGGAAGGAAGGAAGGAAGGAAGGAAGGAAGGAAGGAAAGAAGGAAAGAAGGAAGATTTAAAGGACAGTGGATGTGCTGCAGAGCGAAGGCCCTGGTTTCAATCGCCAAAAGATTAGCTTCTAATGAATGCATCCTAAACTGCGGCCTGTTCAACTCCCTCCCCGGCTGCACACTGGTCTCTGAATGTCTACTGTTCCCTTTGTCTAAAGGCCCAATGAGGCTGCTCTGTGGAACAGCATACTTTTTTTCTCTAACTCCAAACTCATTTTCCCCGTGAAGTCAAGACAGCACTCAAATGACAATAGCTTCACCATGTCCACGTGCCAACCACTTCCTTTGAGTATCTGATGGCAATGAACATACTCTGTTTGAGATGATGCATGTTGGAGTATGGACCTCTCATTTCGTGAGCATTTTAGATGTGTTCAAGAAAGAGCTATGATTTGCCTGCATTTTACTTCCCTTGTGAATTAAGCTCTGTAAGGGCAGCAGCTTGGCAATTGCAGAGAGAACCTTCGTAGAAAAAAATAATAAAAATAAAAGGGAAAAGAACTGAAGAGCTACAGTGCCTAATGCCTGGTAAGATTATCATGAAATTTAAGGCCCCCAAAAGTTGAGCTTCAATAAATATAAAGCCAGTTTGGTCCAAAACCAAGGCACAACATACTTGATTTGTTCAAGTTAATTGTCATTATATGGTTCATTGATGCTTCAATGATGTTTCAAGATTTTTTCTGTGATATTTGAGACTGTGTTATTCTATATCTACAAGTCAAATAGTGTGAACTAGACCACATGGTAAAAGCTGTCCCTGTATCTTACATTTTAGGTTTTCTTTTCACTATTGTGTTTGCTTGTTTGTTTCTGTAAACGTAATTATATTTTAGGTACATGACCAAATGGGATAAGATCTTCTTAAGGAAGGTGAAACACAAGGATAGACACAGTTTAAGAAATGTTTTTGCTTCAGATTTTATGGTTGCTAATTTTAGCTTTCAGGTGGCTGATAAATGATCCTATTTGGCATCTACTTTGATCTCAATATAAAAGTTCAATGAAAACAACATCCCCAATACACATAGAAGCCCTAACTATGGCAAAACCCCAAACAGATATTCTATCTGGCTCACAAGTCATTGTTCTTTTCTCCCTGGAAAGTTTTAATATGTAAGTAGTAAACCTTTTCATACATTTGTTGTATGCATGTGTTATCACTGTCAGTTTCCATATTCAGATCAGCTTTTGGAGAGGAAAGATGACCTATCTAATCGTGCTTCATTTTCTCATCATTTTAAGAAAAAGTGAGTTACTAAGTAGAGACTAAAGTCTGGATTCTACATATGGAAATTTTAAGAAACAATATTTTAGGAGAAGAATTCCCAATCTAAAACACAGGGCTTCCACTGGTAGGCAGTACAAATTCACTAAAGAAATTTGAGCAGAAAAAATATCATTTTCCTGGGAAGATATATTGGAAAACTGTATGTTGTTTGTTAGTGGGAAAATGGATACCAGAAAGAACACGAGGATCTTGACAACACAGAGCCTGTAGAAGAAAGAAGATCAGAGGAACCTCCAGGTGGCAGATACTAGGTCAAACAAAGCACCGTGCGATTTCATGCAGTGTACAGAGGGCATATTAAGCTTGGATTGGGTAGTGATATCAGTAGATGGGACGAGAGTAATGGAGGATCTCATTAGTAACACAGCAAAAGTGTTTAGTGTTATAACTCTTCCTCATACAAGGCATTTCATAACAGCAATCAGTCAGGCAGTAAACAATATTGAGGCTTCAGAAAGGTAACTTTTCACAAGACAAATTGGGTTTCTAATACACTATTAGGCTCCCACCCTGAATAATGTTGAGGGATCTAAGCAAGCTAAACAACGCGACTAGGAGAAAAGTAGCCCAAATGAAAGTCACAGCAAGCTACAACGTTAAAGGCCACTTAGGAAACTGCATATCCTCAGCCATTTAAAGTATAAGAATCATATTTCTGGTGATTTAAGAAGCGTCAAAGAGAAGAGGTACTAAGACTTTGAGATTGTAAATACTGGAGCTGTGTGATTTGATGAGGCCACTGAACCATAGGTTTAGAAATCAAGTCTAAATTCTAGATTTTTGCAAGAGTAAAACTGAGGTTAACTGGGAGCTAAATCTTAAAACCCTGTTGTGTGAAACATTTTCAAAGGAAGATAACTTATCTATATATAGCTGCCTACCCATCTTCCAGATTTATCTAACATCAGAAAAACTTCCAGCTTCATGAAAATACCTTCTTTCTTTGCAGTTTTGCTATTTGCATAGAAGAAAAGGTAAGACATGATCAAAGTACTGCCAGCTGAATGGCATGCAAACGCTGAGGAACAAAACAGAGGGAAGGGATACTCCTGTTTTCGTACTTATATATGTTAATACACAAGTATGAAGGTGTTCCCAGTAACCTCGGCAGTAGGCACATTGATTAAGATGTCTAATGCACTATCAGCGGTGTAAACAAATGCAGATTCACTAATTCAGCCAACGGTCCAGTGGTTGATGCCAACAGATGCCAGGTGTAACCACTGGACTGTAAGGATATCACGTGGCAACAAATAAAGAGCAACAATAAATAATCAGCTACTCTGAAAAAAAGAGAATTATTTCAAGACCTTACATTGATCCTCTTTTTCTATCCTCACAAGATGTACATAGCTGTTTCAGGATAATAATATCTCCCAAAACTTCATACCGATTCCAGAATTGGGCACATGTGTTACCAAGCAGCTCTCCCTTCACAGGCAGGGAAAGCCTTTCAGGAGACTTCCCTTGAGCTGAGTGTTTCTCACATCTCACAACTGGGTAGCCTACCTAGCTGTAAAAGATTGGAAGGTATCTAGTAATTCTCACCCCATGCCTGAATAAAACTGAGGTATGCATAGCAGTAAATGGGAATAAATGATGGTCTATGGGCGAATGAGCAATAGCCTCCATCCAAGAGGTCATAGCATTTCCTTTTCCAGTTAAGTTTTTCATTTAATTATAGTAACCAGAGCTTCTGCTTTGAAGTCCTGCTGATAAGAGTTTCTGATACAACGATTGGCCAGAATTAGAGATAATTTGGGGCAGCGAAGCCTTCTTAAATACAAGTCTGTAGCAGCCATCTGCTCTGCGTAGTCTATCTACAAATAGAGACAAATCTGTCCTTCTTTAAATACCTTCTCAGATCTTGCTTCTTCTGTCTACCTTCCCAAGACGTACTCTGCTTCAGTTGTTCCAGCCCCGCCTTTCTTTCTTGGACGGCACTCAGTCAACACGGCAACTTCAGGCTAAACTCCACCACTTGCAGCAGGCAGAGACCAACCTCCTTGTTCCATGGGGAAGTGTAGCCTTTAACTAGGCTCTTCAAATGAATAAGAAACAGGACTCAGGATTCAGGTCCATCTATTGTTCATATATGTAAATATAGTTAGCATTATTTTACGTAGGATACTTTGAGTAGCTATATATATATATATATATATATATATATATATATATATATATATAACACATAAATATGAAATATCTAATATATATATTAATATAGATATTTTCCTCCCCCTTCTTCTCTTCCTTTTTCTCTTCCTCCTCCTCTACTTTTTCTTCTTATTCTTTGACACAGAACCTTGCTCTGCTCTCTAGTCCAGGCTGGTCCTGTCTTCAGTATGCAGCCCAGGTTGGCCTCGCCTGGCTATCTTCCTGCCTCATCATCCCAAGTGCCACAATCACAGGTGTGTTCCACCATACCACCATCTTTAGTCACTGTCCTTTATTTTATATATGGGCTCCAGGAACCATTGGCTATGACTATAGATACCTAAAAATATACTCTTAGTTAGCAGAATTTACAGAATATTTTAATTATTATTTTTATTATGTAAAATGTACAGAAAAATAGATGTAAAGACTTTTCTTCCCTTTTCCTTTTCCCAAAGCTCAGCAGGGCAAAGAATTGAGAATGGCTTTTCTATGTGAGTTTCACATTCTAGTATATTTTTCCGATCTTTCCTAAGTGTGATTTAATAATTCTGAACATAACCGAAAACACAGAAAGAACACTACATTGCATTCTTCTTCTTCCATTTAATACCCAATGATTAAGAGTCAAATGGGCTTCATTGTGTTGAGTGAAAATGTAATTTGTTTTTCATGCTGATACTCTGGCATTCATCTAATATTGGGGGTAGGGAGGATTATTTCAGTCTCTTCAGCCACTACTCATCTGTTCAGCTGAGTCTACCATGGAACAGTTACTTGAAGGCAAACGCAGTGTGAACTTTCCCAGTGACGTCCATGTGTTTGAGGCCTCTGCCTGTTCTCATTTGCGTTAAATTTCATAGTCTAAAGTAGGTATTGGATTCTCAAGAAGGACCTCATGTTTCCAAAAGAACCGTCCCCATGTGCAGGCACAGTTAGCATTACTTAATTCAGGATAATTTGAGAAGCAACCTGATCAACAATAGCAACTCTGAAAACCCCACTGCATTCATAATGGGCTAGTTAATACAAGTTCCCTGCTCATTGCGTAGATTACCATATTAATCTTCCTGAAGTCCAATGAGACTAAACTTCCACTCAGAAACCCTCACTAGCTCCCCATTATTAAAACTTCGTAGTAACTATGGAATTCAACCCAATAAATAAGCTTCATTATTTTTCTTATAACTAAATCGAGGATAAACATATAGCTAAAATGAAGCAGCTAAGCCAATTATAAACACAAACTCAACTTACTTAATAGTACCACAATGACTACAAGAAAGTTTGAGTTCTCAACAAGCTGGTATACCCTTAAGACTCTTATTAATAAATTGTTTTTATATCTTGATGTTTGTCTTTTTTATTGACTCTTTTGAAGTTCCACAATCACAATCACAAGATTTATAATCAAGATGCTTGAAGGAGGGAAGTTGCTCAGCTTTGGTTCATTAAAGCATCACACGGTGAAGATGTTTTCCTCTCGTAAGAAGGGTTGTAGGAATGATACAAAGATTTCAGGAACATCTAAAGGATCTTTTCAATTCTGGTAGGTGGAAATATAGGGAAAAAATTCAAGTTGTGCCATACCAATAGTTCTCCATTGACTAATATTTCTATATCTTTATTTCCATTTGAAAAAAGCAAAGCCTCATGATACAAGATTAAAAATAGATTATTTTGAAAATAGCCTTGTGTAATAGTTTAGGAACATGCCCCAATAATTTTGAAAACTTGCTGTACACTCCTGGATATTTTAATGTAATACACACATCATGTGTTTCTTTTCTTCTTCTCAAATAACCTCATTTCTTTATATATCAGATTTTCTTTTCCCCATTAGTAAAAATAAAATCATGTAGGTGCGATTTTGTTTTCTTTATACTTTGGGGACTAAATTTAACTAATTAACATTTTAATAACATTCCACCATTTGTTCCTGAAGAATTAGGGGACTTGCTCAAGATAGATTAAGATATACTCTGAACCATCTGGAATGCAAGCAGCTTTGGAAATTAAATAAGTGCTTGTTTTCTTATATGCTTCTGGACATTTTGGAGTGATTAACATTTAGGCCATAAGGTAAACGCTGGAAAGAATAGAATTTATTTATTTTTATTATAATTCTTTTATTATAAATCTCAAAAGATTCCAAGTTGCTCCCATAAATGAGATTTAAGTATTGGGAAGTATTCTGGCACAACCACAATTCAGGTAATGCTGTGAGATCTCACTGATTCAAAATGATTGGAGAGAACTCAGTCTGTATAGAAAAGCTTTGGAATAACAATCTTGTTGAAAACAAACACTTTTATTACCTTTAAATGAACAAGCCATAACTCAAACAAAGTTAAAGCATCCCTGCTGACAGACACAATAGAAATTGTTTAATGAATGATTAAGGACTAGTTCTACATAAAGAAGACACCGAGGACAAGAGTCCGGGTAGATACCTACTTCCTGGGAGGAAGAATGAAGGACCTGGTCAGGCTGAGATTGGGATAGGGCTAGGAATTCTTGAGAATGATGCTCAGCTCTTCTGCCTACAACGGAAACATATGTGCCAGAAGGTTGCATCTGAAAGAAGCCCCAAGCCACATTAGGCCACAAAGGCAATTCTTTATCATGAGATGAGCACATCGGTCAAAAGAATCTTCTTTGACAGTTGTGGTTGTAGAAGGAGAAGCAAAATTGAGAAAGATAAACTGTATAAAATAGTTGATTGAGAGTTAAGCGATGAGTTCACAGCAACAATTTCTTTCAGGGCCTCAAAATTGGTTTGGTACCAATCCATGCTCACAGTGATAACTCTGCAAAAATTTGTCATTAGCAGACTGACCTGACTCTGATTCCATATAGATCTGTGGTAGTGCATATGTCCCTCACCTTTGGTTCTTTCTGACCACCAGTTTATGGTTGTAATTTTTTCATAAATTCACTTTGGGCATGTAGCTCTCTAAGATGTCTTTCATAGTTGTTCTTCTATATTGTCTTTTTTTCTAAATTTGTAATATTAAGGATTGAATCTGAGGCCTTATGCCTGCCAGGTAAGCACTTCAGCATTGAGCTAAATCCCAGTTTCATTTTTTCGGAGTCAGGGTCTCAATAAATTGCCCAGTTTACCCTCAAATCTGGGATCCTGCTACTATCTGCTGTGGCTTAAATTACAACCATGCTCAACCACACACAAATAGCCTCTTAATTTTTAATTTGTACTCATTTTTTCAAGAAACCTATTTATAAATGAAATATCAACACAAAATGTATTTAAATCACTCACAGTAAACTTTAAAGTTCTTTTCTATGTGTGCCCTTAATCTTCATAATCACATTGACACTATCATTTTCTATCATTTTACAAATAACTGATATCCAGCAACGTAAGAGGCTTATTTACAATTATAAAGATGTTTCTTGGTTTAACTTAATTGGACATAGGAGAAATTAGTTTTAACTGTGGAGAACTGAAGAAAGAAACAGAGTAAGGAAAACCAAGGGCATCCATGGTAATTGGATACCCTTATGAAACATTTCTCTAAGAGCTAATACTTTGTGGTGATCTTTCAAAAATTGTACTACTGACCTATAGAAATTTCTCAGCTGTAAAGAAGAAAAAACAACATCCTGAAAGCCTATGACTGCTTACAACTCCTTGTCTCTTCTTCCTCTCTGATATACACTCATCTCTCTAGGAACCAAGGCCATGGAGCCTTCTATGAAGAGCAAGATGGATTGGGAGTGAGTCTGACTCAAAAGGTGAAGTACCACGTGTTTTCTGTTCATCTGTTCATCTGGAAAGCCTGTTAACTTAGACAGTCACTACCATTCTTCAGGCTATGAAATGAGACACACAGTTCTTATCCACCTCTGTTGTTGTAGTGTGAAAACAGTCATAGACAATATGTAAATAAATGAGTCTAATTGTGTCCTAATAAAACTTCATTTACAAAAAAATCTTGTGTGGCAGATCATGTCTGGCTGGGAGATATCAACTTTCCAATTCTTACTACAGCTTCATGGTATAAAATAATTTGAGGCAAGGGAAGTGGAACTAGCACCAACACCAAAGATGCATTCGCCACTCCTTTGTTCCTAATATGCAGATCAAGATATGAGATTCTTTATTTGAAACCTGCAACTTTTCTAAAATGTGCTTCAGGGTAACCTAGGCTAAAAATGGCTTCTCTGCCTTTAGATTTGCACAGATCAGAAAAAAGCAGTCATGAACCAACAAACAACAGAGGCTGTGAAGTAGCAATTTTCCTTTACAGCCATCTGTGTACCTCTCTGAAGCAGTAGGGTAATTTGAACAGTTCACTTTATCTGGAATCAGATTGACAAATTATAACCACCCCCAACCTGTTCCACTATTATCAAGGTTAGCACAGATGGGAAAAATACCTAACTACATGATTCCATTAATACTGAAAAGCTTATCTGCTTTCCCCTTTGAACAATCTACCTCACAGCAATTCTTGTTAGGCATCACTTTTTCTGTGTCACTTCTATTCCAAAATCCTTTTTATTACATTTGCCGCAAGTGGGTACTACCTCTTTGTCCTATGATGTCATTTATCTAAACCGTATTAGCTTTGCTTATATGTAAAATTTAATTGCCCTGTTTCTGCAAGTGGCGTCTCTTCATTTTGATTTGGAGGAAGCTGAGCACGAGGGTGGAAATGTTCTCTTCTCTCCCCTCTTCCTAGATTAGGGATGGCATCACAGTCTGTGTTTAATAAAGCATATACATTTGATATAAATGAAGATAGTGATCTGTATCTATGGTTATTTTCCACTGGTTCTGTTGGAGCCCAATTTAATGGAACTCATCTTCTCAGGTTGAAATTGCTCCCTTCTCTAAGTACAGGTTCAACAAATGCCTCACCAGTGAATGTTACTAAAATTGCAGCCATAGCTAACAAATGAATATCAAAGGCAATGGAGAGAGGAAAAATTCGGGGAAATGTTTACTTTACTTTCCTTCATTTAAACCTCAATATGATTTCTCACAACCCTACGCAAAATCTGGTTCTCTCGGTGCATTGAGGTAAATCTACTAGGCGTCGAATGATAGAAATAAAAATCAGTTTTGCCATGCCATCCTAGGTGTATTTGGATATGGAGAGAAATAAGACTTCATTAACTTGGTGCTATGGCTTAGGTCTCCCCAAAATCTCATGTATTCAGAGATTGGGCTTTTGGGAGATCATTAGCTCTTGGAAGCGCTGTGCTTAACAGGATGTTGCCCTGTTGATGAGTTCATACCTAATTGTGCTTTCAGGAGGTGAGGCCTGGTTAGAAGAGGTGGGTCGGTGGGGCTGTGACCTGGAAGGCACATTCTTCCTCCCGTCTTTCCTTCGGGTCTGTTTCTTGACTACCCCAAGTCAAGCAGCTTTCTTGCATCGTGCTCTTCCACCATTCGTTTCCGCCTTAGAGCCAGTGATGACGCACGGATTGACGTCTCTGAAGCTACGATCCACAAGAAACTTCCCTTCTTCTAAATTGTGGCTACCTTTTAGTTTCTTCCAGGACAGCAAAGTGACTAATATGCTTGGTGACTGACTTAAGCCGAGGTCTTTGTATAGAATCCACAGAATACACACGGTTTAGGACCTAGCCTTCGAAACTCTTTTCTAAGCCATATATTGAAACCCACTCTGTAACCACTACCTTAACTCTGTCTTCCCCCCTGGACAGTTTGGTTGTATAAACAGAACAAAGCAAAGGGCTTGTACCAAATTGTTACTTTTTTGCCTTTCATTATGAAAACATTCAGCCTAATGCCTTTAGCCAATAACTACTCAACAGATTTAAGAAAATGTAATAGTATATCTTAATTCATTCATTAATATTTAAGAGCTTTTGATGTCTTTTAACTTTTGTCTTTTCTTTATTCAACAGAATGAAGGACTCAAGGTACATTTTATGGTAACTTTTTAAATACCAAACTCAAGTCCAGAGAAATAAGATGAAATATCAAAATCACAGAGCAGGTTTAATCACTGTTGTTTTGCAGTATATTTTGAAATCTGAAATTGTGAGTTCTCTAGCTTTGTCCTTGTTACTTAGGATCGGTATAGAAATTCTGGGACTTTTCTGGTTCCATATAAATTTTAAAGTTTTATTTTCTGCTTCTCTGCTTGTTTTACCCATTACATAGTGCATATTAATGAAAAGGGGGGGAAAAGATGGTCTTCAAGCTTCACGGAGTCCAGAGCACAAGGTTAAATTTGACATGGTTTCTATAATATAAGAAATACAGAACACAGGCATTCTCTAGAACCAAAGAGGTGTGATGGTAGGAGTTGGGATCTGGGGAAGGTGCAGGATGGCCAAAAGGGAAAAGACTTAATATGTATGTGCACAAAATACTCAAGCTCAATGTAACCATTGTGTGTCACACACACACACTCACACAAACACTCACACACACAAATGGAAACGGGAAAAAATAGATCAAAGATGAGGATCTAAAAATAGAAACCCTAAATCTTCTAGAAGACAAAATAGGTAAAATGCTGGAAGACAAAGGGACAGGAAATAATTTCCAGAAAACACAACTGCACGAGAAATAATGCAAGAATAAACAAATGGAATTAAATCAAACTAAAAGGAAGCCCTCAACAGGGTGAAGGGAAGACCCACAGGATGAGAAAAAATTTTTCCAATCATTCCTCAGACAAAGGATTAATACCTGAAATCTATAAAGACCTCAAAACGAATAAGAGACCCCTTAAAAGGGGGCCAACGGTAATAAAAAGTTTCTCTGAAGAGAAAGTACAAATAGCCAACAAGCACCTAAAATGTGTTCAACATCACTGGCCATCAGAGAAATGCAAATTACAGCAAGGTTGAGATCCTGCATCACCCTGTGAGAATATTAAGAACCCAAAAACAAGGCTTTGGTAAGGCTTTGGAAAAAAAGGAATGCTTCTCCATTGTTGATGGGACTGCAATCTGGTTCAACCATTACAGAAAACAGTTTGAAGATATCTTAGAAAGCTGGAAATAAGATGCATGCATGCATTTATTGCATCACAATTAATGACAAATCCAGGAAGCAGCCTACATGACCACTGACAGAAGAATGCATAAAGAAAATGTGGTATTTATACTCAATGGAATATTATGTAGGCATAAAGAGAAATTGAAGAATTCAAAAGGAAATGGGGCCACTTTGTGTCAATAATGCTCAATGAAATGAACCAACCAACCAAACAAACAAACAAACAAAAAAAGATGAAGCATTGAGTGGTGTCTCTCATACCAAATTGTCGTAAATAAACATATAAAAATTAAAATTTAATAGGTGAAATACCCTCACACAAGAGAGAGGATAGGAAGAGTGGTGGTGGACTGCTAGGATAGGGAAAAGTCAATGAAAGTGGGAAGAGAAGGGGAGGAAAGGGGAAAGAGAGAGCGAAAACATGCTCAAAATAGATGGACACTAGATGGACAGAGATGGACCCTATTTTATCAAGCTGTTCATTGATTCTCAAGTAAAAATAAATATATAACAATTCATCAGGAAAAAACCACACAGCGAGTTAGCAGCACGTTCTCATCTTGCTCCCCACCTGCAGTCATCAAACTCTCCTCCATCACTGTTTGTGACCTTTGCCTTGAATTGTACTATTTTCTAAACTGTATTTCAAAAACACTTTGCTTCTCTTCATTACCTACATACCAAATATACTCTATTTCTTGACAAAAGCAAGCCATGCCTTGCAAATTTATTTGCTAATGATTATTTTAATTTTCTTATAGATCAGGAAGCAGAACTTTCTTCCTAAGAATATAATTCTCTATTTCATTTTAGAAGATTAAGTTTATTATAGATTCTATATGTTTAAAATATGTTGAGAGTAAAGCATCTTCCCTGAAAGAAAGGAAACCTGTGTGAAGTTTTCCAACCTACGTAAGGATTCAGAACGCATCTGGAGAGGTAGAAGGACTGGGGAAGAGTTTACTCTTTGAGCTTAGGGCATGACAATCATTTTGACTCTGAAAATAAATGCAAAACTTGAGCGTGGAGAAAGTCACCTGTTTTTACGTGGTGGGGGAGGGAACCTTTTGAAGTAGGATATGATGATTGTCACCTTCTGATTGGTAGGAACCTAGATAACAGGCACTACAAAGTTTTCCAAAATGGTAGTTCCCAGCTTTGTAACTCTATAGCAAACAGTGACGCTAAATATAGGTGTCATAAAAACAAATAAGAAATTCTAGTATCTAGGTGGCCTTTTATAGTGTGTTCCAGCTCCAGAGAACGAGCCTGGAGGAATAATCCTTCTTGAAAAGCTACTGGTCAACTAGCCGGGAAATGCCAAATAGTGTAGTCTCCTCCTGAAGATTCAAAATTGAACCAAACAATTGAATAGCCTTCAATTTTTTTCAAAAACTGAAACATGATTAGTTTTAAATACAAAATAGGTTAAATGTACAGAAAACTACATTTGGCATGATCAAAAACATTGTGTGTTTAAGTAAATATATTACCATACAGGACATATTGACCTTGCTCTCTACTTTGAACATGCTTATTTCACTGTTCTTGCCACTTTCTCAAGCACTTCCGGAAGTCCTGTGTGTGTGTGCGTGTGCGTGTGCGTGTGTGTGTGTGTGTGTCTTTAGGCTGCCATGTCTGCCTTTATGTCCTAAACTGATTAAAAACATTTACATTTCACGGTCATTTTTACGTTTGGCAAGAACAAAAGTCACATGGTGCCAATCCCAGTTGATAGATGGGTTAGGGCACCCCACAATATTTTCATGACCCCTGCCTCTCCATGGGATAGCACATGACAGCAGCATACACATTATTTTTAATCATATCTGCAAAAGACAGAAAAGACTTTCGTAACTGCTTCAGAAAGTGGCCATAATGATATATAATTGTGTTCAAAGGGAGGGGGATGAATGGCAATGTGGCTTTTATTATAACAGATTTATTTATAATTTAAACATTTTCATCACTCCTAAACAGTAATGAAATGAATGAGTAACTTTTACCCACCATGCAGGTTAAATATGTATCAATACCATACCTTGTTGTTTAAAATGACTTTTTTATGGAAAAAAAAGTGTTTCTGGTACCAGTGAACCCCCAAGCCATTTCCCACAGCCCTCTGAGGTTTGGTGTTGATTCCTTTGGTCATGCTTTAACTTTAATTAGTCCAACATTTCCCAAACATATTTACTCACAGAATCTTCTTTTTATGTAATATCTATTTACAGACCATGGAAATTCTGAAGTAAGTGTATAATTTTGGAACACTGATTCTCATCTGCTTTAAAACAAAAATAAGCTGGCAAATTTGCTTCTGACAGAGAGAAATGGGTGAGGAAAGAAAGAAATGAATTTGAGATCAGAAGAAGCAATTATTCTTGGAAAAATAAAAGCTGCCATATGTGTCTCCACTGGACAGCCGAGAACTTGGGGGATGATTTCTAAGTGCCAGATGCCTGATGTGGAATTGCTGGGGAAAGACCAAAGAAAGCTTATTTGGGGCTAACAGGGATATTCTAGCACTCACCCTATAAAAAGGGAGAGATAAGTTCTGTAAGGAGAAAAAAAAAAACAGACTGACAATTTCTAGAACTAGTAGCACTACAGATGGATGTCCAACTTCCAGGTAAACTCTGAAGTGTCTGATGTCTGATCTATGATCCTATGTACATAGGGCCTCTGTGTCCTAGTCAGTTCTATTGCCATCTTTCTCAGAAAGCTCTACCTTATCTCAGATTTAGGAGTAAGCTTGTCTTCATGGTCTCTGTGCCCTCAGGGGGCACTGGTCATGGTGCTGTCCATAAGCTGAAGGTCAGTCCCATTTCTTTTAGCCCCAACAATTTGGTTGAAGTTAATGATTTAACTTATCCATCTGATTCCCTCCATAGCAGCAAGAAAATGGCCATTATCTACCATCTCAGCTCAGTTCAATTTTTTTTCAACCGTATTGAAGAGCATGGTAACCAAAATGTATATAATCTGACTATGCTGTAAGGCTGAAATATACTTGCAATAATTTCCACTCAAACATGCCCCATACTCCATGTCTGGTGCAGTTCTTTGAATGCTATTGAAATTGAGTGTTATGGTATAGATCTAAAATGTCACTGAAAGTCTCATGTGTTTTAATAATGGAAGCCTGTGGCCCATAGTAGAATTCTACCATATGTACTGGTGGAAAATTTTTTAAAATACAGAAAAATAAACACAGTTTTATAATTATCAGGTAGTACAGAAATTTTTCAAAAACTTGCTGTCATGTTTTCCAGGCCAGGTGCCCACTGTTTGCCCGCTGCCTGCAGCCTATGCGTCAGTTAGAAGGTGGGGCGTGGGCTAGAGGCAGATCACTGGATTGTGACCTAGAAGAGTGTAGTCATATGTCTGGGTCCTTCCATCTCTCACTGCAACCTGGCTGTCTTCTATGTTATCTCTGCCTTAGGGACAGATGGTCATGGACTTACCCCGGTAGAAATTGTTAGCCAAATAAATCTCTCCCTTTTTAAGTTGTAAGTATTGAGAACTTTGTCCCTGTGACTAGAAAGTAACTAATACACCGAATTACGCATGCAGTAACTTTACACAAAGATGAGCTCCCCTCTGGGCTGCATAGAGCTTGCCACATGGCACTGAAACTGGGTCAAAGTGTTCCTGTCACTTCTTGATTATCTGGAGTAGCTAACTGTTGTGATTTCTTATGATAGCCTCTTGGACTATTTAAACTCGCCCCATGTTGGGACACTTACTGGCTCTATGAAGATGTAAAGTGAAAGAAATATCACTCATTTATCAGCTTATGAGTTTATGATCTACTACTTCCTAACTTCTTGACCTTAGGAAAGGTAATTGCCATCTCTTAACAGTCAGACTGCCTTAGGTTTAGCACAGGATCGCATGAGGTAATGCACATGATATGTCTGTCTTCCTTCTTAGCAAGTGGTAGGTCCACAACATTAGAGCTATGTTTTTGACCATCATTATCATAAAAAAAAAACTGTAAAACCAAACAAAATAGTGTTTATTTGAGTCTGGCAAAGCATGAGTGTTTTTAATGTGAGTGGCACCACAGAAGTCTAGAGACAGAGTAGAAGACACAACAGAGAAGTAAGAAAGGGAAGCTTTAATTAATATTTAATTAACATTCCAGTAGCCTGGAATGGAGACAGGAGTATGCTGTTAGTAATGCCAACAATGTCGACATGTTATAGAATCCTCCTCAGTTCCCATTTGCCCCAAACCTCTCTTCTCTATGGAAACAGAGGCTGCAAGACATGTAGTCTTCTCTACTCAAGCTTAAACTTTATTATTATTTTTTAAGACAGCGCCTCACTTTGTAGTCCAGGCTGGTCCTAAACTCACTATGTTGCCCAGGCTGCCCCCAGACCACTATAATCTCCCTTCCTCAGCCTCCCAAGCACTGTTATTATTGGCCTAGGCCACCATGCTCAGTTAATTTTTATGTGGTCCTGATGAATCAAACTCAGGGTTGTGCACACACACTAAACAAGCTTCTAACCACTATGGTACACCTCCAGCCCAAAGCCCCGCCCTTTTTTATCCTTTAACCTCCATGGCTTCTAAGAAGGTCACACCCTATTTCACATCACAAAGGGAGCAGAAGATAGAGGACGAAGGCTTTGTGCAACTGATGAGGTGCCAGACAGGCTGTCTCAGGTGTCCCAGGCCGCTCAGCACAGCACCACAGTCTGAGTGTGGGACATCCTCAAGTGACTGTGAAGAACTCTGTGTCTTCCTAAAGCTTCTCTCCTTCTATTCTATTAGACCTACAGGCCCTTCCCATGCCACGTCACACTGTCCGTGTTCTCCTGTTCTCAAAACTCCATACTCAGGAGCCCGTCTGTGACTGTTTGTAAATAGACCTTGCAGCAGCAAGCACAGCTGGACACTCTGCACCTATCTTGAGCTGGCAATGTGTGGCCGCCTATACTCCTGTCTCCTCCAACGAGATGGCAACCTCCTAGGAACAAAAACCATGTCTTCTGCTTTTCCTTAGGTGCTAGCACAAAATGAGCGCATAAAAATTAATTAATTATTGCCTAGAAAGAATTCATTTCATACGCAAGCTAAAAAAAAATAAAGTGATGGGATATTCTTGAGTTTTAGAAAGCTCCAAGTCCAAATGCACTCGTCTTTACAAATGCAGTAAGAAAGGGTCCCCGGTGCAGGCCCAGAGAGTCTCTGAAGGTGTCTGTCATGTGAGTTTGAAATGCAGCATCGTCATTATTCAGATGGAAAATAGAATCACTTATGAGATCGTAGCTCATTGTCAATTCTCTATATATTTGCATTTATTGTGACAGATGCTGTCGAATCTCATCTTAGCTCCATTATTCTACAGAAATAGATTGGCCCTCTTATGCTATACAATAATAATTAGGATAATACCACCCATTAGCTCCCCATGCCCCCTTCTATCTGGAAGGCTCAGAGAAAGCTTTGATGATTGCAAGCCTCAACTCTATTTTATCAGTTTCAACTGGACCCTCACTTTCTCCAAAAATTTCATCTTTTGACTGAAATATTTCATAGGCTATTCACATCCCAAAGGGGATTTTTTTTCAAAGTTTGAGATAATAGGTTTCAGCCATCTTGACTTAGAGCAGAATGAATAAATGCATTTTCTCCACAGAAAATTCATAATGCCTTAAGCTGAGTTTGTGCCTATGACATAGTCTTAACCACCTACTGAATTGCTTTCTCTTCATTTTGGAGGTTAAATGGGAAGCCTGAAGCCTATAGTAGAATTCTACCATATGTGCTGGTGGAAAATTTAAAAATAATAAAGAAAAAAGAAATACAGTTCTATAGTCATCAGGTAGCACAGAAAACACAGTAAACTTTTTCAAAAACTTACTGTCATATTTTCCAGACCAGGTGCCTACTGTTTACCTGCCATCTGCAGCCTACGTCTCATGAAATTAGTTTTCCTATTGTTTAGGTGTAAGTCACTGAGGGCTGGAGGAAAAGCACTGGCCGAGCAAGCACAAGGCCCTGGGTGTGATTCCCAAGTCCCATATACAGCAGGTGTGGTGGTGCATGTCTATAATTCCAGCACTTAAAAGACTGAAGAAGAAGGATTACTGTGAGTTTGCGCCCAGCCAGGGCTATGTAGTGAGTTCAGGGCCAGCCTGGACTACAGGGCAAGATTGTGTCTCAAAAAAAAAAATTATATACATAAATGCTATGGCTTGTGGTTCTTTTGAGAGATATTAATGTTAAAGGAGGAAGGAGGCATGTCATGTATCGGACTATGATTTTTAAGCATCGTTCCATGTGGAGGCATTGTGGATTCCTCAGCATCAGTCAGCCATTTGGAGAGAGAAAGTAATCCCAGGCTGGGTGGGAGGAATTTGAATGAACACTGTGATCTCAGGGCAGAGGAAGGTACACTTGTGGGAGTCCTTCATGGCTGAATTCTTAGTGTCAACTTGTGTGGCAAGTTTCAGCACTAGGACCCAGGTTGTGAGGCCAAAAATGAATAACCTAGAAACTGTGGAATAAGATTAGAGAATGTTTTGACTTGAAGCAGTGAAGACAAGTCCAGCTGTCTGACCTGTCATTACTAGGAGAACCACAGAAGATTGGGGGGCAGGGGGGGTGGGGATCAGTCTTTGTAATATCTTAAGGCAAAAATACATCCCTGGTAACAAAGGTGAAGATTGACATATGGACTGTCTAGGCCATTGGACAAAAATGTCAAGAACACACAACTGGGAAAGAGACAGGGTAGAGAAAGAGCAAGAAAAAGTAGAACCTGCACGTTGTGGAAGTTTCTGGTCTGGACTCTGAGGGTAGCAGACAACTGCTAAAGCTACCCAGATGTCCTGTCTAGGTCTTGAGATCTGTGTCAGGGAGAGCCTCAAGTCAGGATGAGACAGTGTGCATCCCACACAGTGGCTCAGATATGGAGGCTGTCAGGAGAGTTAGTCATTAGAAATGAGATCAAGATTGACCATGAGCAAGGCCTTGGATCCTGGTAAATCCCTCAAATCTGAGACATCTGTAAAGTTCATGTTCATATTTCATTCATTTCTTAACCCCATTGTTAACAAATGGAAACCTGTCAAACTAAAAAGTTTGTGCACAGCAAAGGTAACAGTCAACATTGTAAAAAAAAGATCTAACAGGCTGGAAAAAAAATCTTTACCACCAACATCTCAGATAAGAAGTTCATAACTAGACTATACAGGGAGCTAAAGAAAAGTAAGCCTACCAAAATAAAGGTTCCTCTTGAAAAGTGGGCAAATGAAATGAAGAGACAGTTCACTCACAAAGAAATGAAAAAGGCCAACAGATACATGAAAAGATGTTCAACATCTCTAGCCATAAGAGAAATGCAAATTAAAACAACGCTAAGATACCATCTCACCCTAGTGAGAATGGCCTACATCAACAAGTCAAATAACAGTGCTGGCATGGCTGCAGGGGGGTGTGTGTGTGTGGGGGGGGAACCCTCCTGCACTGCTGGTGGGAATGTAAATTCATACAACCACTTTGGAAAACAGTATGGAGATCTCTCAAAAGACTAGAAATAAATATCCTCTTCGATCCAGCGACACCCCTTCTGGGAACATATCCAAAAGAGACCAAAACAACACATAACAGAGATATATGTATATCCATGTTCATAGCAGCACAACTAACAATAGCAAAAATATGGAAGGCACCAAAATACCCATCAACATACCAGTGGATATACAAAATGTGGCATTTATACACAATGGAATGCTATGCATCAATAAAGTCCAATATCATGGAGGCTTTTACAGGCAAACGGAAGAAACTTGAGAACATCCTGCTTAGTGAAGTGAGTCAGAAGCAGAAGGTGAAACATGGAATAGTCTGTCTGATATGAAAGACCCAGATCACAGCACCTATGGACCTTAAGACAAAAGACAAAGTGAAAGAGGGGAGTAGGGTGGGGGAGGGACAAAAGGAGAGTGGGAAAGCCCTTGTCAACTTGACAAGACACGTATGTGCACAAAATGCTCAACTCCATTGTAAACCTTGAATTTTGCACATATACATATCAATAAAATGTGGGAAAAAAGGAAAACATGATGATGGTTGAAAGATGAAAATAATACTAAACAAATCCCTGATAGGGAAAAATAACCATGCTGAATTCTTATATCTCCTGTCAGTAATCTGGCTTTCTAGAAGCTAGAATCATTTTTCCTATATAACTTTTTATAGTCTGTATTTTAAGTACATCATATTTCTTTCCTATTGTATATCTTAACATCATCACATAGTCCCAGTAGCATCCTTACACTGTGTCTCTATCATGTCTGGCCTTCCCTATGCTGATATTTCATGAGGCATATTTGCCTTCACCACTCTTTCCCTTTCCCAGTGCATATCTCTTTCCTTTCATCACTTTCCCATGGAGTTATGGTGTCAGAATGCATTTTACGCAATACAAATATTGGTCTTCTGTGTTTTTTATTGTCTATGTTTGATTTCAGTTTTATCGTTTGTGTTTGTGTTTCTGTTGTTGCTATCATTTCATTGTCCTCATAGATTTGGAAGGCTTTACTAAGAAGTCTGGTCATTCCTAACTGCATTTAAACTTATGAGGAGTATCAGGTCTAATGAGAGGCTCTGAGTGCCCACATGTGGATTGGTAATTCTAAACAAGAGAAATGTGTACTGGTCTTTCCAGAGGCAACTCAAGCAAGGATTTGGAGAATTGAACACAAAGATTAACATGCTTCCTCAATGGCCTCACTGCTGTTCTGCTTGGGAGCACATGCTCACCTGCTTATGTTTGAGAAGCAAGAAATGTGGACAAACAGATTCTTCACACTTACAGTCAGGTGTCCTGTAATCTCCGATTCATCTTTCAAGGTTTGTACTCTACAATGTTTGATTTCTCACTATCTACATAGATATGTTTGGTTTAATTATTTTCTAGAAATGTAACCTATGTCCTTCTTTTAGTTACCTAAGAAGATACCCATGAAAAAGAATAAGTATTTTAAGGGTATGAAAATGGTGTATTTTATTTGTGCTGTGTATGAAATTTTACTCAGTTTTTCTAAGACAAACATCCTATGCCTCTTGATTCTTCAGATACTTTGGGATTTGGAAGGATAAATACCCCCACTAATTTGTCAGTACCTCTCAGGAAACACATGAATTTTCCATCTCTCTCTTCTTCCAAGTCAGTTACTACTTGGTAATCATTTCCACCCTCCAGTGATTTGCTGAGGTCCCGTTGGCTGCTCCCTTCCTTCTGTGGTTGCGACCAACACACCCCATTTAGGAGAAAGTCTGTGGTTTCTTGTTATTTTTATCTATCAACCTCCTCTTACGTGCTTCCATTTTGAAGAGTCATGTGGATATTTTAGACATTAAGAGTCCATATAGATTGTTTTTTTATACTGGAGTTTACTCTGGGTAACCCTCCAACAGTGCCAGGTGGGTAACTGACCACAATGTCAAAACATGAAACCAACACAGCTCCTAATCCTGTACTGGAAGAAGTTCATTTGTTACACATATATAACTTAAGGTCACTTCTCTTCACCCTGCGATGAATCTTCAACATGAAGGGCATGGAAACATATCATCTACTTGGCATTCAAAACACTCTCCAAGATACAACTTACTGTTGAAAAAATTAAATTTGACCAACAGATGGTAACAATCTGTAACACCCTAAGAAGTTCATTCACACGGACTGAAGGCCACCCTTAAAGGAGAAGGGGTGCCAGGGTTTTCTCCAAGTTCCCTCTACAGAAAGACGAAAGCTCAGGCACCCAGATCAACTGTTTCTATAGACCTGACTTGTTCCACGCCTTGACCGGCTAGTGGTGTGAAGCTAATCAGAATTCCCCTCATGCCACAGCTATTTCGAATCTTAGTTTGTGTATCTAGAATAGTAGATAATGAAATTATACTTTCAGGCTTTCATATATTTCATTTTTGATGGCAAAAAAGTCATAGAGGATTACTTATGCTCGAAACTGTATCTGAGCTCTTCTAGCGAAGATGGAATTTGATACCACACCAATTTATTTACTTTCTTTTCAGCTAGATTTCCAGAATGGCAACTTTTGTATTTATTTATAATGTTTATCATTGCCTTAATGCTAATTTAATCTCTTTGAAAAAATAATCTTCAGGCTTGTAATAAATGATACGCTGGGAAATAGGGAATTGATAATTCTTACTGATTTCAAACTCTGCCTGAAATTCCAGTTTAAATTTACACTTAGGAATTATTTATATCCTCTTATGTCATATCAATTTAAATAATATCCCACTCACTGGGGCATAAAGAATAATGCTAATATTAAAGTTTCTATTTAATATTTGCTAATTGCACATGAAGGGCTTATATCAGCTGCATTTAGGGTGTTTTTTATTTAATTTTACTGTATTAGAAAATCTACGAGGTTAAGTATCCTGAAATTATTGCTTTTAAATATTGAGTAATAAGAATATTGTCCCCAGGATGCATACTATATCATATGGCTTTGAATAAGCACTCTTCCTGTCACAAAGAGAGAGGCGGTAGCAGGGAATTTAATCTTGTATAGAAAGAGTGATTGTGGTTTTTTTAAATGCCTAATCTGCATTCTTCATGAAGTCTACCTCGTATTTTCAATACGAGAAGACTTTCTCAAAACCAGAGCTCCAGAAAGAAAGTGAACCTTATTACTACAAAGGTGCGTTCTATCTTAGAGAAACGCTTGAAGGCCATTAATTTCCTGTCTCGAACTCATAGGGTGGTCTTTGTTTCTTGGATACTTCAACTGAAGAAGCTTAAGCCCCAAAGCAGGCCACAGCAGCACATCTGTACAAGCCATGTGACCTTATTCACATCGCTCAGCTTCTCTGAGCCTTGGAAGTTTCCTTGTCTATAAAACAAAAATAACAATTCCTACTCTATAGGGCATTTTTAATGTCGAATATATGATTCTAAAGTCTTTATTCCAGTACTGGAAGAATGGAACAGTGGTTAAAGCACTTACCTAGCAAGTACACAGCCCTGAGTTTGGTTCCCCAGTACCACATAAGCTGGGCAAAGTGGTGCATGGCTGTAATCCCAGCACTCAGGAGGCTGAGGCAGGAGGATTGCTGGGGGTTCAAGGGCAGCCTAAGCTACATAGTAAGTTCAGGATCAGCCTGGGCTACAGAGCAAAGCCCTGTCTAAAAATATTAATAATAAAGTCCTTATTCCAGAGTACGTGTTATGTTCAGTGTTCCATGATAATATAATAGTAAGAGTAATAATAAATAAATAATATTAAGTTGGTGATAGAAAACTTTTGGAAGTCATGGACATATTTACACCAAAAGTTATGATGATAGATTTATGGGTATGTGCTAAAAATTATCTCTAAAACTCATTAGATTGTATATATTAAATACATACAGCTCTTTATATGTCAATTATGCCTTTAGAAAGTTCCTTACTGTAGTTTCTAGTTCATAATAAGCATAAACAAATAATTGTATAATAGGGTCCATAAGACTCAGCAGTTTAGGGCCATAAATTTGCCACATAAAAGTAGTTCAGACTTCATTACTTACTTTTGCCACCAGCTCATACAAGATCTTTGATGCCCCAACAGAAACCCTTCCAGCTTTCCCAAAGAGCTTATTAGAAAACATGCATAAAAGTCATCAGGCAGAGGTCATTCTATGCCAGCCTTCACCACTCTGTCCCTGCTCCACCAAAACACAAACCCAAATGCTATTTTTCTCAGAGTTGATATTTCTGTGTCTGATGGTCATTTTTTATCCTTAATGATGACCTAGACTTGGGGAAATGCCCAGACATCTCTGAGTATCACGTACATTCTAACAACACCCCATGGAAAAGGCTGTTGTTCCTATTAAGCTGTTATTCCTCTAGCTGCAAAGATCACAGTATCAAGCCTATTCTCTGTTGAGTGGAATAAGTCATTTACACAGATAATAATTGTTCTTGCAAGATCATTATGCGTGGCATATAAAGGATGCAAACACAACTCAGGGGACAGAGGGAACTCTACATGTTGGGACTGCCAGGAAGATATTTCAGGAGATGATAGGTTTTGGACTCTATATAAAAGAAGTAGTACTGTTTTGGCAAAATGGAGCAAGATAGAACCTTGTGGCACTGGAGATGCATGGAGTGTCTGTGGACCAGAGAGCAAGTGTGAAGGGATCATGCAAAAGAGCTCTGGGCAAAGACCTCCGGATAGAGGGAAAGGCACAAAGACACGGTGGTGGTGGTGGCATTGTGATGGCGAGGGTGCCAATACTAATGGTGGTGGTTCAAGCAATGGTCCTGATAATCCTGGCCATGACGCTCTGGATGTTGAAACGCTGCGCCGAAGTACCCTCTTTACTAAGAGTAACACTCCAAACTTCTGACGTGAGATTTGTTCAACCCTGAAGTACCTACACTTTTTTTCTCCATAAACCATATTTACAGTGTAGCGATGATGTAGAATCCAACTGACAGTAGATACGTGTTCTCAGCACACATGTGTAGATACGTGGTCTCGCTCCATAGGACAACACCACACCCTTGGCAAATGTTCCGCGGGATTGTTGCGAGAGGCACAATCTCAAGTAGAACTGGCACTTTTTTTCACCTGAGAGCACACACCTTCCATGGTGATGAAGCACCCCCTACACACACATTTCACACCCTCCTGTATTTCTCTCAATTATCATTTCTTTGATCTCCATGTTTGCCATTTTGTTATCAAGAGGCAGCAATAGTCGTGGTGAATGATTTCTCAAAATTCAGACAAAAAAACATTGTCATAACCTCCTGCCACATCATCTATGCTACAGATGTCTAGATTTTAGCATATTTGTCTCTGACAAAAACCATTCTTAATTTCCCTTGTCATTACACCTATTAGAGAAGGACACTGCCTTCTTTGCTTTTTGAGGGAGGACATAAGGAAAAAAATTTCAGAAAAGAAAATGCCGACTTGGAATTATGTAGTGGTAACATAACCACATAAATATCTGAAGGAAAAGGGTTCTAGAATGTATGAGGTCTATTACTCTATAGAAATTATAGGGAACAAATTCTAGATCTCAGAAACATGGTAACTTAGATGTAATGAGGCCTGTGGGAGGAACTCTGTATAGAGAGTCACAAATCAGAAGAAATTTCAAAAATGATGTCTAATGTTTCTTCCATCTCTGTCTTCCAGACAAAAAGACTATCAACAAAGGAAAAGATATTTTGGCCGAAGAAGAGGTGAAAAACTTCGCAAACCATAGAAAATAAGGGTCTGTCTCTTTTCCACAGGAAAGTTGAATTAGGCCTGGATCACCAATGCACAGTTTTAGCAACTGTGCTAGACCTTGAATTATTTTATGAGAAAAATTATTAATATTGTGCAGGATAATATTTGAGTTTAAAAAATATATTGAATGAATGTTTCTGGTTTGTGAGAGTAGACAGGAATCCTGATTCAATATGTAGCTAATAAAATAAAGCTCAAGAATGTATGTATAGGCGCTTCTACAGTTAATAATTTTTAAATAACTTAATTTGGAAGGTTGTAGTTGACTGATGAACAATAATTTCAGCTTAATAAATGCTGATATTAATCAAGCAAGAAATCAATAGCTCTTTAATAAATTAACAGAAAATAGGCATATATCAGATTTAATCAGATTACATATTACTTCTAAATTACTTAAAAAGTATGTGAAGAAAAGAAAAAGCAAAGGATGCTTAATTACAAGAGTAATAATAGGACAATCATTGGATAGAAACAACGAGGCAGATAGGAAGAAAGGAAGGAAGGGAAAATGAAAGAGAGAGGCAAAAGAAGTGAGAAGGAAATATGTGCAAAGGCACTAAGCCATGGATAAAGGCAAAGCGAGCTTGCCTTACAATTAAAATGTAGGTGAAACCCTCAGGACACAATAGTGCAAAGTTAAAAAAAAACATTATACATTTACACAAGCAAACCCATGAACAGTCTTAGAATGAAGACCTAAAAGATTCACTAAAATGTTTAAAATGAACTAAAACATCTACCACTAGAACTGGATTTTTCTAAGTTGAACTTGCGTATGAAAATTAATATAAGTTATTCTGGATCAGTGGCATATTATTAGGGCTTTGATCTACAATATCCTCTGAAAATCTAACATTTAGAGGTGGGGCTTTATTGGAAGCAATGGGTCACTTGGTTCCTGCTTCCTTTGCTGGACATATTTTCCATATTCTAGCCTGTCCCACTCTCTGCCATCTCTACATGACTTGAAGGGTGTACTCTTGTCCTGAGAGCTCCTTTTCTCTTACTCTGCTTCTGGCTGTCAGGGGATGAGCTGCCGTCCTCCACCAAACTCTTCTACCATGCTCTCTCTTCCTTAGTGCCGGTCAATCGTAGACTGAGTCCTCTCTACACACCTCTAGGCAAAGCAAGCCCCTCCTCCTGTAGACCTTGGGAGGCAAGTATTTTGTCCCAGTGATGGGAAAGTAACTAGGATACGTATGATTTTGAATTAGTTTCCCAAACTAATAATCAACACAAGGAATAATAAACTGCATTAGGAATTTTGAATGTGAAAAAGAGAATGTCCGAGTAGTAAAATACACACTCTTAACATAGCTGACGTGGAACAACATCATACCTAGAATATTGTGAATTATGCCGAGACTTTTCTTTCTGTAATTTCGACTCAAGCTTGATCTGCTTCCTGTACTCAATATAGGCCTATTGCTCTTAAGTGGCTGTGATCTCCTTGCCAAAAAGCAATTTTTCCTCTGTTTCCTGTTTGACAATAGCTCTAGCATCAATTCCTCATGCTCATAGCCCTTTGCTGGAGAATTTCCATGTTCTGGTCTATCCCTCACCCTGCCATCTCTCTGTTCTGCTTTCTCTACTCCTTCCTTGCATTCTGATCATTTATAATTCAGATTATTGCTTTCTTACCTAACTTCATGCTGTCACCAGAAAAAAATCTATTTAAAATGCAAATTGAGGCTCTTTATTATCTTGGACAGAAGAAGGTAGTTTGGCTGATCCAGTAACGGGGTGAGAGTAGTGACAGAGGTGGTAAACATAAAATGTAAAGAGTCAGTGCTCATGTACACACACAGACACACACACACACACACACACACACACACACACACACCATTTGAAATTCTACCCTATGTTATTCTTGCCTACTCACTGAGTTTTGGGGGGCTTGACTACAAAAGAAATTAAACCATATGTTTAAAATGATGTATATGCTAGTAGCTGAATAAATACATGAAACTTCAGTGCAGGTAGATGCAAACATATTATGAAGCTTTGTGGGGTACAGGGGATCCCTCCCGTGCCTTTCCTAACGGATAGGATCTGGTACAGTGGCAAAAACAGAGAGAAACACCACATTGCCATCTCTACAGACAAGTCTCCCAAGGGAGAAAATGAGAGAAGAAAGGAGATTCAGGGTGGCTTTTCCTCAGGTACAAAATTCATCTCATAATAGTAAGTGAAATGACAGAGAAAAAATAGAACTTGGAAAACTTAACACGAAGAGTGTGCCGGTTTCTGATTCACCTTCCAACATTACCTACTCAGGAATAGAAGGGGATGGTTAGGTTGAGTGAGGACAGAGGGCACAAGAAGAGAATTTCCCTTGGGTCCCCAGTGGTACTGGTCCCACACCCTCTATCCTTGCCACTAGAAGCCAGCACCTGCTGAGTGCTTACTCCCAGTGAAACCAATGCAGCACAGAAAGTCTGTTCTCATTTACTTGCATTACTTCAACTCTCCAAATCATTCTACAGAACAGCCTCTACCATGGTATTTCTATCTTTCAGGTGAAAGATTAGAGTGGTTAGGTAGCTGGCAACAGTGCTTGTAAGCTGATGTGGAGATTTAAAGTATTTTATACTTCCAGAGAATAATGGGATTTTCAATCAATGCAATAGATACAGTAGAATAAGCAGTAGGTGTCAACAGTAAGGGATAATGAGGCCAGAGGAGCAAAGTTTAGATAAGTTGCATGATCAAGAGTGTGGTTCTGCAGAAGTCTGTGAAGCCGGCATGATTTATGAAAGCCACGAAAGCAGGAGAATCACATGAGATATTTCACTATATCTGAGTAATCCAAAGACATGAAGAAACCACCAGCAGAAGTGGAGGAAGGCTTGTTCTCTCAGGGTCAGGCTGGGACAGGATCCACCCTTGGCACCCAGCATCCCAGCGCACTGCTTTGTCCTTAATGAGGACAATCTTCTTAAGTCACCGGCCTCACCTGCCCAGCTCAAAGCTCACACATTAGCAATGTACTTTCATAGCATCAACTTGCACTAAAAGTACTTGGCAGCTTAGAAGCTAATGTGTTCAATATGGCTGAAGTGCTATCTCTAGTCCCAATTGAATTGAAAAATAACCAACTTCTATGTCCACTGCAATGAATTGATTGGAATCTTCCTGCATTAAAAGACTTCAAGGACAAACTGGACTCTTGGATGACTCTCATTGTCTCCTATTTGGTCCCCATCTAGGACTCTCCCCCTGAAATGCACACTTTTGTGCTTAAATGGAGTTCTTCCTTGTGATCAAAGGCAAATCTTCTCAGGAAAGCTGCAGTTTAGACTGATTTTGCTCTCTTAATAGCTTGATATAAACATAAACTCTAAGAACAGACACTGAAATAGAAAAAAAACGAAGCCTTCAGAAAAAAATGAATAGAAGAGTAATGCTGGGACAAAGACGACACACTGCACTGGTGTTTTCATCCTATGGACTCCCATTCAGGGCAAAAGACTGCACCCTCCTTATTCATGCAGCGCGTGATGTCTAGGCCTCATTCCAGTTTACCCTGGGCAAATGGTAACATTTCTGTTAGACAAACCAAGGAGTTTGTAAGGAGGAAGGCTTAATCGATAAAATCAATATCCATAACTAAAATTTAGTTTAGTCATATATTTTATATCAAATGTATATGGAATAATCTATCTCTTGCCACATAACACCAGCCTCAGCAAGGGTAGACCAGGCCGCTGTCTTTCCTCAGATTGTAGCCCAAAGAAGGGCTATATTATCACAGTCCACTCTGGCCCTGGAGATCTTTAGATTTCTTTTTTTTTGTATTTTGTAAACTCAACCTCCGCTAACACTTGGAGAGTTTAAACAAATCATGAAAATTCCCATAAATACAAATGGGCCTGGTGAAATATCAAGTTGAATTAGTCCACTTTGGACAAAGGGAAAGCATTGTATTCTGAACCCCCAACCCCAATGTGTTTTCTTCTGGTCTCTATTATCTCTTTTTCATTTTTCCTTTTGTCCGCATGCCTAATGTGTTAGTTGCTGGAAGAAAAGTCTCTCTCAAAATCCCGAAGGCTGAGGTGTCATAGAGTAAATGGATCACACTCCAAGGGGAATTCCAGCGTCCAGGAAAGTAATGGTTTGGAGGCTATGATACCCACGGCCAACTCTGGCTCTTACTTTGCACCAGCCATGAAGTTGCACACACAGCACATCATCTTCCTGCTAGTGAAGGCCTTTTATTTCCAAGTGACAAAAATTCAGCTTGAGCTTGTGGATGTTAAAATGGGTCTGCATTGGCTGGATGTTTAAGAAATGAATGAAGTAGGGGGCTGCCTTTATCAGAGCTGAGTCTAGCAAAAATAACTCATTTATTCATTCTACAAATTGTAACCAAGGATCCTCTTTGGGTCAAGAGCTGTTCTAGGTGCTGAAGATAGTATTGCTATTACAGAAAAGAAAAGAAAAGAATGCCTATCTCTAAATATAACATGGTAGATGGTGACACGTGCTATAGAGAAAAAAATAGAATAGGACCAGGCAGAACAGGAGGAGCTATTTGTTTACTGAGTGGTCATAGTGGATAATATTTTGATAGAGACCAGAAAGAAGTAGGATGGGAAGACTTTAGGAAAAATTGCCGTTGCCTTCATCTCTGCCATGAACTCCATTCTGTCTCTATTATTTTGTGTGGCATTTGTCTGAGCTTATCCCTTACATACAGCAGCAGAAACAACCATGCGAGAGTCTGGACATATCTGTTCAGCTACCATATCTGCTGCTCTCCTTTAAGGAGAAATTCTAAATTGACCCATAAATCCTTGAGAAGAGATTTAGGTCACCTGGTTAACAAGATCATCTCAAATGCCTCACCTCAGACATGAAAAAGTTTAATCGATCAGCCTGAATCACATGCATAGACTTGTTCTAGAAAAGGTGAAACTAGGTGATTGCAAACATCACCAGATGAAAAAGATTAGAAGAAATTTTTAAAAAGGGGGGGGGGGGAGAGGGACATTTGTTATTTTTTTAAAAAATGATGTGTCCATCAACCATGACCTTCCATATCCTTATACATGATAATGTAAGATAAATGTGCTTGTGTGAAGAATTAACAGGCACACTAGAGAGAGCAGATGCCAAGTGTACCATATATAATTAAATCAATATTAAATAATGGCTGTTATCCTATGGAATTTATAGGCCTGGCCTCTACCCTATATGTCTCTTGCTGAGGGGGGAGTGTGGAGGAAGTGGAATTGCAGGCTGTTGCCTTGGTCTAATTTGCTGCCTCAGGTTTTTCTTAGGGCTTCTCCAGAAGAAAGGTGTGAATCGCCCACATCCCCCCAGCAGCTTCCTTCCCTGGTGCAATTGAAGATAAGCGCTAAGGTCCTTTTCTCTTAGTGACTGCATCACTAATAGTTCACAATGCAAAGGATAGAGATACCAAAGAAAAACCACAAAAGGCACAAACATAATCATCTATTACAAAATCATTATATATGATCCTAGTCCTGAAAAGTGTTAAAACAATAAATGGAAGCTTCCCTCTGCTTTTGTGCTCTTAAAGACGTCTCATATAAATCTGATATTCTTTCTGAAACCGCACTTTGACCCACGAAAAAGTCCCGAGCTTCATAAATATCCCTCTACCCAGAATGTAGACTAGGATGTAAATAGCTCAGTACCTGCCACGATGGTTAACCTTAATTATATTTTTGGAAGAGGAAGAATAGAGCAGAAGGCTTAAACTCAGCATGTATGTCAGAAGTCTTGACCATTTTGCTAATTACTTTTATATGTAAACTTGACTGGGCCATGGTATTCCTAGATATCAGGTTATACATTATTTATGTCGTGGCTTCACAAACCATCTGTAGTAGAGCCTGACATTTTAAATGGTAGAGTAAAAGGAGTAAAGGAAATGACTCTCCCCACTCTGGATGAGCGTCACCCAGTCCACTCAGGGTCTACACAGAGTAAAAAGTGGTATAATAAATATTCTCTGCTTCAGTTGGTGAGGTGAGACAAGTGTGTTAGCTTGGCATCTGTGCTTTTGCAATATACCATCAGTCTTTCTAGGTCTCCTGTTTGCAAAGCGCACATAACAAGACTTCTCGGTTTCCATAAGAACATGAGCTAATTCTTTATAATAAATTATATATGCATGTATGGAAAGTACAGGGAGAAATTCAGAGAAAAGAAACAAATTTGGAGGAGTTTAAGGTAATTAGTCATTTAGAGGAATTAGAATGACTTGCGTGTGCAGTCGCAGGTGAAATGCAGTGGTAGCAGTGGAGACAGAGAGAAATGAACAGGTTTATTTGACTCCAAGAGAAAAGATAAAAAGATAAAGGAAAGCACCCTGAGGTTTCTGAGCAGGAAAGGTGGAGCCTGCAGAGGAGGATGAGAAACATGTCGTGATTGTAAATGTTCGCAGAGAGGGGACAGTCATTATGGACAATGCTGTCTTCCTTGTTCCTGGGTCTCTCTTACATTTTGACAATCCGAGTTGCAAAACGCCCCGTCTCCCCTCGAACCTGCAGGGTCCTGGAACCTTCCCTTTATCCCTTACAGGATTTTACTTCTCCGTTTGCATTTGATCATCTGGATTTCTTTCTTCTCCCAATCTCATCAATCTCCATCCTGAGTCTCATCTCCTCTGCCTTTACTTTCGCTATTCTCATCTAGAGAGAGTATCGATACCTGGAGTCGGTTCATGGGGGGACAGACTCTGCATAGTGTCTCATGCCCCGCCATGTTGGCCGACAGCTCGTCCAGGAACACTTGATAGATCCGGGTTCTTTGATAGCTCTTGGCCCAGGTCTAAAAACTAGAGTAGAAGCGGCAGCTACCCAAGTGCTGAGCCGCGGCCAGTAGCCGCTGAGCAACCCTTGTGTACTCCCCCCTAAGTCCATTTGTTTTCTAAATGATCAGCTTCAGTGAGGAAACTTTGGCAGTTTCCGGAGAATGGTTTACTTGGCAACACATTGCTTTCTACAGTGTGGGTGGTGACAATAATTTTACATACCACTACTGTTTCATGACCATTGTGAATGACGACGTATAGGAGAAGGGATAGGAGTGTGATTCCGGGTGAGGCATAGCCCAGGGACAAGCACAAGACCCACTTTGCCTTCCCTTTGAAAATGTCTCCCCTGGGCTTGAAAGTGACGTTTATCAGCAAACAGTTATTATTACTGTTTTATTATTGCCTCGGTTAGCATTTATATGGCACTTTGTATTTTCAAGGTGCTTTTCAATCATTTTTATTAGAGAGAGAGGGCAGATTCTCAGTCACAGGTGGAAGAAACGAACAGGCTGAGTTTTCTTGAGAAAAGGAAAGATGTTTCTGCAAACAGACAAGTCATTCTCCTCTCTAAATTTGACTTTTTAAGTGGTGGTTGAGAGACATAGATAACACTCGTGTAATAATTATACAATAAAAAGCTACTAAACCAACCGAAATGTCATGGGAGAGATTATAAATGCGAGTTCTACTTTGCAGTCTCAAGGAAAGAAATTCATTCATTCATGCATGTATGTATGCATGCAATTCATTCATCATCATTTACCAGAAAATGAACACTCCTTCCTCAAACTCTGTTTAAGCCCTACAAAAAAAAAAGTGCACAGAAAAGTCAATTCATAGCCTTGATCTTAAGACTTGAAACCATTATTTGGAAGATAAAACATTTCAAATAATTAAAGCCATGAGGCAAACAATACCGATTAAAAATACAAGAGGAATTTTAGAAAGGAACATTTGTGTGTTCAGATAGGCATATTTAGAGTAAATTTCCTAAAGGAAATTGAACTTGAATAGGATTTTATAAGTATGAGTAAATATGCCTTAAAAGCATCTTTGGAGAGATGACCCCCAAGAAGATGTGATCACTGCCCCCCCAGTTTTCACCTTGAACTATTTAAGCAATAGTTTTCTCATATTTAATGATAAATGGGTTCCCAAAGCAAGTATTTTGATTAGTGGAGGACTTCAGAAAAAAAATGCTGCCCTAGCTACTATAAATTTTAATGAGAACCTATTAGCTAAAGGTGTTGAAAGCAGATTTCTAGAAGAGACATCAAGACTTGGAGTTCAGGAAGGAACACTTTTTAAATGGTATCTGTTTAAAATTCTTTTATTAAAGGTAGTTTCCAATCAGCCATCAAAGCAGAGATACAATACTTAAGATGTTCAAGGGCTGTCCATATCTTGAATGTCAGAATTTTTTTATTTCTACTTTGTTCACATTTTATTCAACAGTGTATAAAATCCTAACACTGAATGATGGAAAGGAATTCCATCAATGGGCCAAATTAAATCAAATATTTGGTATAAAGAAAGTAATATTTATGCTAATTCTCAACTCCAACCATTTTAATATAATCCATCTATGAATATTTATCTATTAGCTACAAAGTTCTCAGTCTTCAGCTAGTATCTGAAATGGAATTCTGGAAAAAGACTACTTCTGGTTCTTAGGAAAATTACTCACTTATAAGTGGCAGCTTAGAGAGTTAGGAGTATAATATAAATGATTCAAAGAAAAAAATGAGGCAATTTTGTAGGAGAATAAGGATAAGAAAGGTGACGAAAGTCATAATGTTCTCTTTAGATGCAAGCGAGGAAATGTAGCTAAGGGAGAATTATTTAGGAGAAAAATAGAGATCTGGAGCTAGCTTTTCATTTTGGTACCAAACACATAATACAAGAAGGATATTAAAACTGAAAAAAGTGATGGATATTTGCAACGTGACATTTATAAACAAAATCAAGATGAAAACACGAAGTTCCAAATTGATTTCCCCTTCAGATGAGCACTTCTTTCTTACCCCACGTTGTTGGTAGGTACTTAACTGATGTTCACATTTCTCAAACTTGCCAACTATGGCTTTCTTCTTCAGTAAAGCAGTGCTGCCCTACAGTGAGTGTAAGACAAGATACCGAATGCTTAAGAATGGAACTTTAAGACCTCTACTAGTTACTAATATGCAATCTTGGAAAAAATAAAATAAAATAACTCAAAATCTTGTTATTTGTTGCTATATTTTGGGAGCAGCTAACTCTCCGAGCTTTTAGGATAAAATGAAACTATTTAAGATAATTAGTTACTTTTCTAGCCCACCGTAAGGTGCCACTGAACATTCTTTCAACTACATCCAAATTTTATCCAATTGCCAGAGAATTTTGCTATATAAAAAATCCTTTCAAAATTCCAGTCCCTTCCAACACGATGATAGAATTCAACTTAAAAGTAAATCTCAGTTCGAAGTGGTAGTGAATGCTTGCAATCACACCACGCTGGGACCCTGAGGCAGGAAGACCACAGATTTCAGCACAGACTGAGACCTGAGCAACTTAGCGAGACCAGGCTCAAAACAAATAAGAACTGGGAATGTATCTCAGCAGAAAAGTCCATGGATTCAATCAGATTTACTTCCAAAAAAAGTAAGTCTCTACTAATTGATTGATTACCTTTACAATTTTTACACTTATTTGGTGCTTTAACATTTGCAAAACTACAACACTCATTTAAACTTTTGATGAACTTTAGCATTAACAAAAGAGGACATTACAGCTCACAGAAAGTAAGCAATTTACCAAGACACACAGCTCATGGGAGAATAATCAGGCCTTGAATTTTGCCTTCAAACCTTCAATAATTTTCATTGCTATATACCATCTCCTTAAGTATATTAACATGAACCTGTATCAAAAAATGAATAAGACATATAACCAGGGTCCTCCTTTATCTCCTGAGGTGATATATTTGTTTATGAACATCTGTATTTTATAGCTGTAAGTGAGAGGTTTATGTAATTAACATTTTAGTAGACAAAGGAAGAGGTACTTTGGGAAAAAATGAAGGTTATACATACACAGATCTCTTGTGGTTTATATGATGAGCCATTCCTCAAAACAAGAGTGAAGACAGTTTTATTTATGAAGCACCTGACTAAGTCTGCAGGCAGAGGAGAGGGTGGGATGAACAATCCAAACTGTCCCAAGGACTTTGGATCATTTTTGAAGTTAGAGCTCAGCCAGAGCTTTTCTAGCATTTCTACATGAAATTTATAGTTGTACCCTATGGTACAATCAATAAAGTTGAGTAGAAGCCAGGAAATGAAGAATTTCTGTTTGCTGGAAACTTTTTGATTTGTTCTATTATCATAATTGATGACCTGAAATCAAGAACTTATTCAACCAGAATATCAAACATCTCATTCTCACATAGACAAGTGCCTCTGGAAACCAATTAGGAAAATGTTGTTGATTCACTTAGCTCTTCTTTTCCCCAGTAAATTCCTTTTTATTTCTCCTACTAATCCATCTGACTTAAATTTACTCCAAAGAAGAGAGAGAGAGAGAGAGAGAGTGAATGTGTGTGCACTAGAAGTTCAAGGAGGGTTCTGAAAGAGTATCGCTCAGTCTATGGAGTCAGAAAAATCCTCATCATGAAGAACACATTATGAAATTTCACTCCAAGAACTTTGCTTCCTTCCAACAAGTTCCATCTGAGATCTTCGATCGTGAATACCCCTTGACCTTCAGTATTCAATACAACTAAGTTTGTTATTTGTTGTTCTTGAGAACCTCTTTCACCTGGGAATTTCTTTAATACATCAAGTTCATGTCCATTCTAGACTAAAAGTAAGCCCATCCTGTAAACCTTTGCACTTAAATTTTCTCATAGCTGGACTCATTTATGATTCAGGTCTCATCTCAAGTATTATCTCTTCAGAGAGTGATTCCTCGATATTAGTCAATTTTTACCATGATAATAAAATACTTAAGAAAGAAAAAAGATAGAGTGGACAACCTACAAGACAG
The DNA here is from genome assembly GCA_004027205.1 of Ctenodactylus gundi. Classification (NCBI taxonomy): domain Eukaryota; kingdom Metazoa; phylum Chordata; class Mammalia; order Rodentia; family Ctenodactylidae; genus Ctenodactylus; species Ctenodactylus gundi. The sequence goes on from PVKB01000987.1 coordinate 498,183, forward strand.
GAAAAAAAAGGTACTGAAAATCAAAACAGAACTTGCTTCATTTTATTAAAATGTAAATTATATCTGGCTTATATTTCTCCAATCAGGAAAATAAAGTCTGAAGATAAATGTTTTTGTCTATATGCTGTGGAGTGAGAAGTGCTGGTAAATAAACTTTATTTATGCCTGTAATATGTATATTTTAATCCTTTAATATGCTTTCAGTACAGGCAATATATAAGTGTGTTTAGTAACAAGATAGCCGTGTTGTTCTCCCTACCCCTCCCACACCTCCCAAGTCCCTCCACTGAGGCCACCATTTAGTGTATGTCAACCCAATGCTTTTCTATGCAGCTTTAGACTTACAAGGTAAAATGGATAGCTTTGTTTAGTTGACTTAGAGTGACAGCAAGTGCTATTGTATTGTAGGTCATAGCTTGATACATACATGTTTGCCTCAAGCCTAATATATGGATTTACATTGTTTGTCTTCATTGCTAATTCAACTGCCAAGGAATAGCTCCACACATCTTATTTAACCAGAATTTTGTCATAAAACCTAATTCCACTTGACATGCATCCTGTGCACAAGTGTGATTATTCATGGCTTGGACAAGACATGAAGTTGTGGAGTTGGGAAGTCCAAGCCCCTTATCTTTCATGTCTTTCTTCTGTCTCTCAAGGCCTTGTGCAGGCCTGGGCACAAAGCGGGTGAAACAAATGTCGGCTATGTTAAACATTACTGGAGCTATTTTCCTTAGCACTTTCTTCCTTTTCCCACCCCTTGGCTAGCTTCGGAGCAAAGAGCAGGCACCAAGGCAGTGGAGGCAGTGCTAATGCAAATGAAAATCCATGTGCTGACCTTTGGTGGGGCACTTTGTGGCCTTTGCACTTCTGGTTCTAGAATGAAATACACCTATGCAGAAACAGGATGTGCCTCCTGCTGTATGCCTCACTGAAAATAAGTCGCAAGAGAATCCACATCTTTCTCTATTTCCATGGCCTCTGTGTGCCCTCCTACCCATGAACCCTGGAGAATTCCCACTGCCAACAAGTCACTGCACTGACACACTCCAGCACCCAGCATGCTCAACACATTTTATACTTTTCACTTGGTCCCATTCAGTCCCATGTGGTGTTTTGAAAATATGGAAAGGGAAAGTGAGGCTCCAATATTTTTCTTCTCCTCATAAATATGGCATTTTAAATAAGGTTCATACATATTCATCCTTTGCTCTTTCTTTTTCTAAATGTGCACCTATAGCTTAAGTTTTATTCATACCCTTCTCTGGTTTCCTAGTTTGAATTGAAAAATTAAAGTGTAAAATATTAACCAAATAGTCAGTTGGCTAAAACTCACCTTTCAGTGGGAGACTAAAAGAAAGGGAGAACAGTCTTCCAAAAATTAACAAGGTTGGGAGCGAGAGAACATATCTAGCTTACATAAAAACAGCCACAGGAAGACAGAGCAATCTGTAAACAGAACGTTTATGAGGAGTAAGAGATTGATTTGTGGGAGCAATTTTTTATGTCAGTGATACTAATTTAGAATCACACTTTAAAATTCAAGCTTAAGAATTCTCAGGTAGCGTAAGACTGCCAAAGTTTCTGAAGAACTTTACAACCTTTACACATTGGTTTCCTTCAACTACACGTCCAAATGTGTCCAGCACAGATAAACTCCATCCAAGAGTCATTATTTTTTTCCTTTCTTTTTATCCTCTTCTTTTAAAAAAAGAAACCGAGCAGGAAATCTCACTTAAACAAGCTGTCTCACGACATTTCTGGCAAATCTTGATTCCAGCAAAGTTGAAAATATCCCAAGAGCAGCCTGTCATACAGGATTTCGGTGCTTCTGCTCCTAGGGAAGGCAGAAATAGATGATATGTGGGATTGAAAAGATTCAAAACATTTTAAGAAAAAGCATCTTGATGTGAACTTCAAGCAGACCTGCTTTTTTCTTTTTTTTTTTTTTTTTTTTTTGGTCTGTGAGAAGCACATGTTGCCTATCACGCATCAGTTAGCTACAGCTGTGTAACAAACCAGTTCATGTCTCAGTGTCTCAGTGATTTAAGAAAGTACTTTCATCATTTGTGAGTCTCCAGGTCAGTTAGGTAAGTTTGCTGTTCTTGGCTGAGCTCAATCACAAGTCTTCAGTCAGTTACAAGAGTGTAGGAAAATGGCTTTGCCACTCCTCTTCCTGTTCTCTCACACACAGTTGGACTTTCCTCCACATGGCCAGTTGTTCTCCATGACTACACTGCGGTCGTTGCACTCTAAGAGAAGATACAAGCACATAGACCTCTCATGTCCTTGTCTCAGAAGAAGCATGCTATCACTGCCACTTCTATTTCTTAGTTCAAAGCAGATCACAAAGACCAGCCCAGGTTCAAGAGCTAGAGAAATAGACTTCAATTCTTGGTTCACCTGTGGATGCAGACACTAGGGGATGGGGCTCATAATGCCTTCATGTTTGATACCTCATTTTTAAAGAAATACCTTTTGAGGAACTCCACCAAAAATTGTGTGAAAGCGCATCCTCCAAAGTCCACCTATCACGATCCCTTCAATAGATCCTTCGGCGGCAGCATCAAATGAGAGCCAGGTGGACACGTGACCTAATAGCCAATATTGGAAAATTGAAAAGAAAATGTTTAAAATAGTAGTGCACTAAAATTTAGAAAATACATAAAGATTTACATAGATTTCCCCACGCATTCTCCATCTTCAACAATTATAAATGTGATTATTGATGTTTCTGAAAGAGGGATATATTGCTATGTTTATAATTTCTTCCAAACAGTGTCTCCCAGTTTGAAAGTCTGGGTGAAAGTATTCTCTGAATCTTCCCAGATATTATCAATCTAAGATTTTCAGAAAAGAGTCAAAACGCACATCCATTCCTCAAGTGGTCTTTAAAAGGTGTAGTGACTGAAATATTGAATTATTGAGAGTTTGCAGTTGCCAAGGGATCTCAGCAGGAATAATAATCTGACTTAAATATGTGAACATGAAAAAAAAATAGGACCTTGGGCACTGGAGGAAAAGTTCAGCAGTTAAATGCTTGCCTAGTAAACTCAAGGCCCTAGGTTGATTCCTCAGCACCATGTAAACAGGGTGTGGTGGCTCACACCTATAATCCTAGCCTTTGGGGGCCTGAGGCAGGAGGATTGCCATGAGTTGGAGGCCAACCTGGGCTACATAGGAGTTTAGGACCATCCTAGACTCCAGAGCCAGACCCTGTCTCAAAAGGAAAAAAAAAGATTGAAAGAAGAAAAGAAAATGAGGACGACCTTTCTCTCACTTAATTCACATCAATTATCAGCTTTTATAAATAATATGATGACTCGATTAGAAATTGAGTGTGAAGGCACACAACTATAAACCTACCTTTGGAAAGCTAAGATAGGAGAATCTCAAGCCCAGCCTGAATGATTTTATGACTTAAATAAATTGTCTCAAAACAAAATTGAAGCTCAGTTCAAAGACCCTAGGTTCAGTCCCTAGTACAATACAAACACACACACACACACACACACACACACACACACACAGAGAGAGAGAGAGAGAGAGAGAGAGAGAGAGAGAGAGATTCCAGAAATGTTACAATTTTAACAAAAAGCACATCTTCAATTTGGGGAAATATATCAATATATTCACTATATGCAAAAATATTTTCCAAAGTACCACTGGATGTTTTGATAGCATTTTCCCCAAACAGCTCTATTAGTTTTACAGGTTTTCGAGATGAAATGTCTTCTTTAAACTATGACCATTCTTTTGTCTAATTACAAAATCTAATTAGAATGTCATTTCAACTGTTTCCAATGGGAAAAGATTTTCCTTAGGAAGCTGGGTGACATTGTCTCTACAGATGAACAAATTCTTTTCAGAGATCCGAAAAATACTGGAGGCATGGGGCGAAAGGACACCCGGACATAGCATACAGGGTACTTTTTGTTCCCTTACTATCTTTACCTTTTCAATAAATTAGTGTCTCAAAGTTTAACCTTCGTCTATAATCCATCTGGGGCTTCCTCTCATAATTCACTCCAGAAGGAACATTAGTGGATGAGAGTTTTCTCCCAGGGATTCTCTCTCCTTCTGTTTTAAATCAAAAAATGCTTTTGCAAATTAGCCAAAGGAGACAGGCTATAAGCTTCCTGTAAGAATCCTTCAGTGTGCCCTCTGGACTTTTTGTCTAGCTGTTCTCCAAAGTTGTGCGAGTTAGAATGGACATTAAAATCTACATGGAATGTGTAAACAGTACATATGGGGACACACATCTTCCATAAAACAACAGGCATCTGCGGAGTGGCTGCAATTGAAATGCACAGCACAAGTGCTTACCGATCAGGGGCAAACAGGTAATCTTTAGAGTTCTAAGGTACAAACAGCTCTTAGAAACCATGCTAGCGCAGGCTCTTCATTTAACATAAGAGGAAAAATGAGACTATTTATTATATTACTAAAATGTGATTATTGTCTATAATTGGACAGGAACTATTTTAGCCCTAAGACATAGCAGAACAAAAATCAAGTGACTTATCAGGTGTACATAGCAAACCAGCGTAAGCCCTACAATCGGTGTTCAGGACTCTTCAAGAATTATTGGCAGTATCTGCATTTTCAATTGACTTAGAATATTTCACAATAGGGAAATAGAATATATATATATATATATATATATATATATATATATATATATATATATATATATATATACACACACACATATACATATATTAACTTCTAATGCTTTAACCAAATATTTGCTTTTCTTTAGTTATTTGCTTACCTTAAGAAAAACAACAGAAAATCAGTAACATGAGGCTCACTACCAACCTTAATAACTCAAAAAGACTCAAGTCATCATCCAGACACAATTTTTTGAGATACAAAGAACAGTTGCATTTCATATATTTGCTTCAGTGTTTTCACTACACTAACTCTGCCCAGAGCCCACAGCGAAATTCAGAAGGGGCCACAAAAGGAGAAAGATGCAGCTTCAATCCTCTATCCCAACCAAGAACACCACCACCAAAAGCCACTGTACTGATGACAGACAAGATACGCTTTGGTAAATCCTACATACCAACTTGTGCTATAAGAATAGGGAAGGTCAGCGCAGAGTTAGTCAAAAAGGCTTTCTGGTGAAAACCAATCATGAGCTGTGTCTTAAGAAATAAAGGAAGTATTGAATAAGATTCTTCTTTTATTCTTCTGAAACATCGTCTTAATATTTTAATACAGTTTTTCAATCTAGTCTTTCTATTCTTTAGAATATATTCATGCATATGATTAAAGCCCGTTTTCTTTCTTCCATCTCATCATTTTCATTCTTTTTAAATGTAAATTTCATTTTACTTTGCTTGTAGTTTTCAATCCTGACAGCTTAATCTCCCAATATCTTCTTTAGATTTTCTGTTGGTTTTCAGGAGGACCCGCCCTATGAGCTGTAAGCATGATTTTCATTTAAATATAATTTTCTTTTTCTTTTTGTAAGCTATACCATTCCAGGTTCTCCTTCTGTTCTCACACTATGCATAGCATGGCCTCTAATACCTCTGCAATGTCCTACTTTGTTTTCTGATAGAAGCATTTGTTAGAATGCTGTAAGATGGAGACTGCAGGGTTAATATCACCCAGCAAAGTGAAGTGGAGTGAGCACATGTTAAAGGAATGAAAATGGCACATATGGAAGCCTAAAGAAGGACAGGCTATGAGCTTAAGCATAAATAATACCTGAAAGGAAAAAAACTGCCTATACCCATAACATGCATATACCATGTATATACCGATATACACATTCTCCAGCTGATACACTGTAACTTTCAGGGTCACGTTATCTCGTGAAATAATATTTGCTGAGTTCAAAGACAGCCCAAATTATAGTGAATTCAGGAACCACCTGAACTACATAGTGAGACCCCACATCAAAAAAAGCAACACACACACACACACACACACACACACACACACACACACACACAAGCATGTCATTCTCGTTTGTTTTTTTCAGTTTGTCATTATTAAAGATAACTTTCGCCTGTGCCTTACTGTTTGCTACTCATCTTTAAGTAGAGGAGTTCTTGGAGGAGTAAGTTGGCGGCAAGTTAGAGTTTGCAGAACTCTCACTTTGGGAGTTCTTACGGCCATTGGTTTTTATTATTTCTACCTAGTAATCAAGGTGAGCCCTGCACAGCTCGCCACAAAGAAATTTTCTTGTCCACGTGCTTCCCCAAAACTTGCTTTCTAAAATCTAGGTTATGATGCTACTTGAAAGACTTGATTCTTTTCAGCTGTACATCTAAGAATTTTTAGGCAAGACCACACCAGTGTTTACTCCAAGGCCAGTTGTGCATGGCACCTGAAGCAAGGCATCCCTCCACATTTTGGAGGTTCCAATCTCCCCAGTGGGGACACGCATCCCTAAGTCTGTGTGCCTCACTGTTTTCCCGTCTCATCTTTCCAGCTAGTTCTTCCCGATTGGAAACAGTTTTCTCACATGTCGATTCTAATCGCTACTCTGCTCTTTCTCAAAGGTACCCTTCTGCAAACTTTGGTCTCTCTCTGTAGGAAGCCAACTTCTCACTTAATTTGCCCGTAAACTCTAGCCACGTAAACTTGCCCATATGCCCAGCGTCATCTCAATGCAGACAATCCACACAACTCTGCCCGAGTGTCTCCATCTTCTGTACCATGAAACTCTCATAAGGCAATAGCCTTTGAAACACATAGGACTTATTTCGTTTGTTTCCCACCTTTCCGTGAACACTGGCTGCTGTGCTTTGTGTCTACGTTCCCCCAAATTCTCACGTATTTTTATGGATCCTAGAGGTTAATTGGATTGAATGACTGAATCCATTAGTGTCTCATATTGCTGTTATGAGGCAGAACTGAATGAAAGGAGGGGGCGGCAGGGGACGGGGTCTGAATGCATGTGTTCCTGCCCACAACTTCTTCCCAACTGCTCTGCTTCCTTCCGCCGCACACGAACTGCTTTCCACTATGCCAAGCCTTTCTGCCAACGCTGAACAGCCGTGAACAGACTTGGATCTCTGAAAAATGAACTGAAAAAAACCTTTCCCCCCTTAGGTTGAGGGTGTCAGGTAGTGCGTTCCAGCAAGAAGAGAGAAAGTGACTAAGACACTGTCTGTTGTCTCTTCCTCTGGAAAACTTTGTTTTTAGAGATGTTGTTTTTATTTGAGCAGGAGACATTGTTTCAGGCACACAGCTGAATCTAGTCCCTGGTCCTTCGTCTTGATCATGAAGACAGGCTTAGGCTATGATGACATTCTTTGTTCAGCCCCAATTTTTGTGCCTCTAAAGATTTGTTTCAAATAGCATCCAGGACAGCAGGCTCCATTTCTGTTGTTCCAAGCAAAAATTGCAGGGTTTTATTTTTTTTTCCTCAGAATGTGCCTCTTAGCCTGGAGACCTTGGCCCTGCCTGCATTGTCTGAAGAAGTCACCGGGGGTGGTCTCTCAGCGTGCTCCCACATAGCTATTTAACCCTCCCTGTGATGGTGGCCTTTCATCTTGGATCCCAGTTAAGAATAACAGATGTCTCCTAGGTGTGTTGTTTCACATTTGCTTTTCATTCTCCTTTATTTCGGGAAGAAATCATCATGTTGATGCAGCCTTCCTTCCATCTGGTGCTGGTCTCCTCAGCAGGTAAGGATTGTAAGTCAGAATGCATAGAAGTCCCTGCCCATGGCGCGGAGCCCGCACACTGGGGACTCTTACACCATGGCACCGGCTGATGACAAAGAGGAAGTCAGGAGAGTTGATAGTATCAGAGGAAGAACAAGAGGGAAGGGTGTGATAAGGACACAGCAGAGAGAGTCTGTAGGTAATCGGAACATCAGCTGTGTGTTTCAATTTGAATAATAGCCTAAGTGTACAAAATTAAATATGTCAATGAAGATGTACATTCCAAGGGTGTGTTAGCAACCATCGATACCGAATGGCATGATGCGGGTCCAGCAGTAAAGAAAGAACCAAAATACCCCCGGAAACAAAGCAGGCAAAAACGCAAGCATCACACAGGATATTTGCCCATATTTCTCACAAACTCAGTAAGATGAGCAACTTTCCTCCTTGCCAGCAGACATCCCTTATCTTGTCTTCCTTGAAGTATTCACTAATGGAAATAAAAATGAACCAAAACTTAGAAAAATGTGATAACGTCAACTGTACTCCAAGAAAAATATAATTACTTAGTCACTCTAATTATACATGCAGAGTAAAACAATTGCTTGCTATTTACTGCTATGTGCCAAAACAACTTAATATTAATAAATATTTGTGAGCAATCACTTTGTAAATTTTAATTACTTAACAAAGCAATGAAATAAATTTTAATTAAAAAGTATGTACACAATAAGTAAAATCACCCTTTGTGCTCCAATATAGGAGCTTTTTTTTAGAGCTGCAGGATAATATTTCTGAGCCCCTAATTATACACAAGTCCTGAGGAAAAAAAAAAGGTTAAATACAACGCTGTCTCTTCCCAATGAAAAATTAGGAAAGAAAATTATCAAAAGAAAAAATAGAAGGGGGAATTGAAATAGGTCTGTTTCTGAGAGCCTTCCTTCTTCTCCTGTAAAACCCATTCTTTTTGCTAACTCCGGTAAGAACACAAGCTTACACAGGCTTGAAGCTTCCAGGGGTCATTCATAACCCTGAGGTCCTGAACACTTCCTTGTTTCCAGCTCTAACTACTCTTCCAAACTCCAGTGGGCCAACTCATTACAATTCTTACTGAATGTGTTCATTGTCATTTTCTAACTGGAAATTACAACTAATTTGTGAAAATTAGTACTGATGATTTTTTCAACAGATATAAATAGTTATGATAGCCTTATTAATAATTCCTACCACTAATCAACTGTAATTGGAAATCAACAACTTGCAGAAAAGAGAGGACTTTTAATAGTGTGACTTTTTCTGGATGTGTCCAAAAGGTCAGTTCAAATGAAATGCTCTTTCTTTGTCATTCCAGGAAACCTAGATTCTCCCACACCCTATGGTTCAGCAAATCATGTAATAAAGTCCTTATCTTTATTTTTCATTCAGTGATAAATAAATCTATGTCTTACTGGTACCAACCAAATCCCCTGTTTAGTTAACACTGAAAGCTCACAGGTGGAGTTAGTCTGTTCACTGTAAGAGTTTTATACCTAAGTTCTCTACAGAAGACTTTAAGCTTCTGAAATGCTAGAGTAAAGTTCCCTTGAAATGTTTTTCCTTCTTAATAGAGCCTGCAGCCTCAAAGTTTGAAATAAATGATGGAGGAGAACCAGCAAGGGACAATCTCTAAAGCAGACCTGTTTTTTGAGACATGCTTTACTAAATGAACTCCTTGGCCACAGTCCCCTAACTAATTTCAATCTGAATGGGAGAATAAGGTCAGGTGCCACCAACAAGGTGCACCAGAGGCCTTGTCCTGATATCAGCAAATTAGCCCTGGGAAGAAATACGTATAAGCCTGAAAAAATCATGAAGATTTGAATCGCTTCCTAATTAGCCCTAGTAGTTGATATACAAGAAAATAAAAATTAAAGACGTTGGCTAGAACATTCTATTGATTGAAAGAATCAATTGAAATATACACATGACCAGCTAAAGAGATGGAATCAGTCTGAGCAGAAAGTTTTACTGATGACATCACCTTGGAGTACGTGTGACTCACAAAACATGAATGAATAGAAGTCAAATTCACTGTCAAACAGCATTGTGTATGTGTGTGTGTGAGAGAGAGAAAGAGAGAGAGAGAGTGTGTGTATGTGTGTATAACAGAAGGTAGATGAATTTCAAATAAATGCAAATCAAAAGCAATAGCATGATCACACACAGAATTTCTCCTAGGATTGGATCTACAAGTTCACTATGACTTTCAAATCAATGTATAAGTATCCGCCCTCTCTAACATACAACCAAAAGTGTCAAAACAGAAATGAACGCCCTGCATTTGATTGCCTTTGGTGAAACACTTATTTATAGATCATAAATACATTAGTTCCCTTAGATCCAAGCCATCTAACTCCTCTCCAAAATATTCATGCTAGTAATATCCTGAAAACCTTAATAGATGGTCAATGAGGAGAATAATTAGAGTATTTATAGCTACTAAGAGGCCTGGAAATTGAGCAAGAGTTGGCACAGGAAGACAGCTTTTTTTTTTTTTTTTTTTCTGTTTTCATGTGCGGACAGCCAAGAGGATGGAAGGGGAATTTCTGAATTAGATGAAATACCTATAAGAATTACTGATGAATATTAGGAGAATGTTTATTAGCAATGACTTTGTCTGCATGAAGCAGCACAAGGTATGGTAAGACTTGAGGAATCCTGGTACAAGTCCACTTGTGCCTTTTAGCTTGGAATCTATGAAAATAAAAAGAATTAGAGTGTGGCAGAAAAAAAGACAGAAAATTAAACAAAAAATAGACCATTTGCTTCTTGATCTTGGCTCTAGACAATAGAATAGTAAGTTTCCAGCACTTCTTTTAGTAAGAGGGGAAGATCTTACAGAAAAAGAGAATGTGCATTTTGCTCAAGGAGCTACGTCATGATGTCACCTCTGAAAAAATTCAGTAGTGTAGATGGTAAATAAATATAGTACATTAATACCTAGGAAGAAGAACCATGTTTCATTATTAACTGTAGTAATTGTTAGAGTTTCAACCTGACTCAAAACAAGGTTTTCTATAAAGTTTCCTAACTTGACATTAATTAAAATATGTTATGCCTCAAAATTTGCATAGCTACAGATGGAAGTAATATCTGTTTGTATTCTGTAATATATGTATGCATCTACACACATACACACATGCATATATAAGTTATTTGCTAAGTGATGAACAAAAGGATCCAAGACAAAAATACATGAATTTCTATAGATTATTTAGCCCAGAAAACAATGTAGGAAGATTGTACATATATGAAATATATCCCACAATGCAATCTGAGAGAAAGCTCTGAGTTAGTAGAGTAGACAGAAAGTGAAATAATAATTGATAGTGAGCATGATAATTTCAAATGTTTTTAAAAGTTTCTTGGAGGAGCTCCAAAGTATGGTGAGAGTTTAATTCAATGAATGAGATAAAACACAGTGGGAAGGCATGTCAGCATAATAAAAGATCTGAAGGAAATCATGTGGGTATTTCTTTGCAGATTACTGAATAGCATATCTGTGTTTGCTTAATCCAAAGGCCAATCTTAGTTACACTTTGTGCAAATTAATAAGAAAGTTGCTTGATCCTACTTGGACCTTATCTTCTCTGGTCTCTCATTGCTTTATCCAAGAATATGTAGAGCTTACCTGGACATCACAGGGAAATGAATGGTTATAGACCACACAAGCTAACACTTTGTTCATGGGATATGCTTATATTTAGCCAATGACCTTGAAGTGATCAGATATGATTGTGTGATTATGCCTGTTTGCTCATGCACCTTGTATCTGAGTATATTCCCTTACAAATCAATTTTCACACTCCTACTTGAGCAGGACCCATTCTAAAGAATTCTAATTATTCCTACATTTTGTCAATTTTGGAGTTAGCTTTTTGGAGGGTATATCCTATAACAGTATTGATATTGATTACATTTGTACCAGCACATAAATATTCGTTGTGGTTTCATATCAGAAAACTCCAGGTCTTTGGCTGTACCATCTGTTCAGTACAAGGTGTAATCCCATGGCTTCGGGGTATTTGAACCACCCTCTGATGTTCTCTTGAGTTGGAACCAATCTGGATGAAAATTCATGGTTGTCCTTTCTTTAGATCCAGAAATAGATTTTAAGTGAAAGGGAAAAAAAAAGTCATTTGTATGATAGAGTGGACAACAACATGTCTGTCTTAGTTAATTTCTCATTACAGGGACAAAATACCAGATGTCCACAATTCAAGGGGCATTGATTTTTTGTCTATCATTTTAAAAGATCATAGACCATACATAGGCAGCCAGTAGTGGTACACATGGAACATGTGAACCAGAGAGGAAGATCTGATAAAAAGTCCAAGTTTAAATTCTCCTCTGAGACTCAAGGAAACTTCTCACTTACAAACTCCTGTGAAAATCAAAGAAGGTTAAACACTTCCAAAATACAATGGCACATGATAAGCTCTCCCATTCCAAAAAGGAGGAATAGGAGAACAGAAAGAAAATAACTGGACCGAAGTAAGTTTTTTTTTTTTTTTTTTTTTTTGGGGGGGGGGGGTGGAAGTGTGGGAGAACATGGTTTCACTCTAGTCCAGGCTTGTGCTGAACTCACTATGTAACCCAGGTTGGCCTAGAACTCACTGTTATCTTCCTGCATCATTCTTGCTCTTGCTGGGAGCACTAACGGCCAAATTGTAGGTGTGTGCCATACACCCAGCTCATGTGGTATTGAGGAAGGAAACTCAGGGCCTTGTACTTGTGAGGCAAGTACTGTAAAAGTTGTGTTATTCTTCTAGCCCCTAAGTCAAGTTTTAAATCTGGCAAGGCAAAGGATTAAATCCTGTATTTCTGCGTCCAGAACCTGAGGTAAGCAACGGTAGCAGAATGTCATCTCCAAAGGACTTGAGTGGCCCTCATCCCTATAGTGTTGTCTGTTGCTGCAACCTCCATCTTCTCAATTTGGGGTTGGACCTGTTTACAGCCTATAGCTTTTTTAACTCAGTAAGCCACATTTCTAGCATCTTCAAATTTTCCATGTCTTCACTGCAACTTAGGCTTCTCCTTTGTGACTTTGTACCCTGCGGTCCCTGGCGCACACTGCTTGGCCTCCAAAGCCTTCCTCAAATCTGGATAGAAGCCTCTAAAACCTCATACCTCATACCTCATGCCCTCTGCATGTCTGTGAAGTCAGAACTACTAGGGTAACATCAAGGTCTACTATTGGCTTAGCAGCAGTCTGGCCCACTTGGATAACTGCTACTGCTGAGGCCTTTGAGATCTTAAATGGTTGAAATCCTGCAAACACTTTTTCTTTAGCCTACAGGATGCCCTGGTGTATAATCCTCAGAGCAAGTTTCTTTTGTCTTTCCAGCCTTGAATTAGTAAGGGGTGGAGTCCTGTTAAATTTTGAGATGACCTCAAGACATCTTTTCTATAGTCTTAATTTTAAGTGCTTGGCTTCTTTTTAATGCTAATCTCCTTAATATCCTTGTGCTCTTCTGTAGGCCCTTTCAATCTGACAAAACTGAAAAAAATTTACATCACTGTTCTCTGCCATTTTTTTTCTGCTTTGGACATGGAAAATGGCTAAAAGCTGCAAGTAGCACCCAAGTGACAACATGAATATTGGGTTGCATTAAGATTTTCTCCACCAGAGTTAGTAGTCTGCTGATAAATATACACATTCCCTTTGTTCAATATTTGTAAAATCAATTTCAAGTGAAGTCTCTGAACAAGGGCAAGATATAGACACACATTTTGCCACAGTATAGTGGACATTGTTTTTATACCAAGTTCCAATACAGCCCTTCTTCCTATCTGAAAATTCTTGTGGCAACAGAATTGGATTCTATTTCCAATCCACATTTCTATCAGCAATCTGGTCTTTAGTGCCCTAACCAGAATCTCCCAACAAACTTGGCTTATAGCATTCTATGGCTTTTCAAATCTTTCTAGACTTATCGTGCAATCCAGTTTCAAAGGTTTTTAAACCACATCATTGGGTAAAGTCGTAGCAATGACCCTACTTCTGGTACCAATTTCTATATTAGTTACTTTCTTGTTGCTGAGACAGAGCATTCAACATCCACAATTTGAGGGGAGAAAGGTTTATTTTAGGTCACAGTTTTAGCCAGTCACATTTCATGCATGGGCAGCTGGGTATGGTGGAAACACATGATGGAGACAAGGTAGAAGGGCACGGCAAAGCACAGCAGACTAGAAGCCAAGTGAAGGAGGAAGACTGAAAGCAACACATAGCCCTCTGGGTCAAGCTTCCGGCATCTATCCCTTGCACACAGGCCTCACCTCTTAAAGGCATAAGATATCTGTAGGTAATTCACAATATCCAGATATGTGAGCTTCTGGTGAACGAACACACTGGATCCAAACCACAGACAGTACTACCTGTTTTTACTAAATGCATGCAGAAGCTGAGCTTTGTGTAATTCCTTCCTGTACTATTAGAACCAATCAATAACAAACAGCTTTTGTAAAAACGAATTAACTCTGTTTTAGTAAAATAAAAAAAGAATTTTTGATTATCATCATCTAAAATATACTAACCATTATCTAAAGACAAGGAAAGAAAGAAAGACAAAATATCTGGTTAATCAAAAGCAAAGGAACTTTTCTACTGGTCATCCCGTCCTTGTCCTTGGTGAGTATCCTTGATGATGGCTGTAAGTGAGTGAGAGTTATTTTCACAATGTCACTCATGAAGAAATATATAAATTGCTTAATTAATTCAAACATAAAATCCTGATGAATGTGGATTGGCTGATAGGGCTTACAAAATCCTACAACAAAAACATCTTTCAAAACGAGCTTGCTGCTAAATCTTTTTGCCTGTGTGCATTTCAAAAATAATGCTTTTCAATCCTTTGGACGTCAAGAGAGATGCTAGAATGGACAATCTTATATAAAATGGTGAGAATTTTCCTTAAGGTGTTGGTTTGGGTTAAAATCCAAGCTTCTGTGGAACGTGTCACTCCAAGATGACATTGATCAAATTCACTTTAGAGTTAGTAAAGGATATAAATGCAGATTTTTTTCAGAGAAACAAAAAAAGGAAGGTGAGAGGTCTAGAAACATGAAACATTTGGAGAAGTAATGAAAACAGAAAGAATATAGATTAACAAACCAAGGGAAATAAAAGCTGTGATATTGTCACAAATCCAGGACCTTAACTTTTTGTGGCTAAAAAGTATTTCAGAAGTGTACATCATCAGTTGATGAATACCTTCATTGTTTCTATTTCTTGTGCATTGTGAATAGTACTACAATAAACATGGGAGTGCACTTTTCCCTTTCATACGCTGATTTAATTTATGTTATGTATAAAACTAGCAGTTAAATTTCTGGTCCATAAGTTAGTGCTATTTTTATCTTCTATTTATTTGTGTATTCATTCATTCATTCATTCATTTTTGGAGAGAAGATCTTACTCTATAGTCCAGGCTGATTCTCAACTCACTATGTAGCCTAGGCTAGACTTGAACTCCAGCAATCCCCTTATCTCAGTCTCCTGACTGCTGGAATTACAGAAATTAACCACTACACCCAGTTTATATTATGATAGGAAATTCAATTCAGGGTCTTGCGCTTGCTAAACAAGATTTTAACCACTGAGCTATGCCCCAATCCCTACTTCTAATTTTTTGAAAATCTTCTCAATGGTTTTACTAATTTACATTCCCACAACGGTGCCTAAGAGTTCCCATTTCCCCACATCCTAGCCAGCACTTATCTTTCTTTTTATTTTTCTACTATTCTTTTTAACTGGAATAAGTAGCATTTATTTGTTTCTTGGCTTTTCATGAAATTTCTTTATATACTTGTGGACCGTTTCTGTTTTCTTTTGAGGACTGCAAAATGGCTCTACTGTCCATTTGTCAATTAGGGGTTATTTCTGCTATTGACATGTTTCCACTTCCTCTTAAGTTCTGAAAATTAATTGTTCATAATAGGATATCGTACAAGCACTTTCTCCTTTCAGATCATCTCTGAAATAAAGAACGTTGTTCTGTCATTTTGACAGTGTGAGTAGAACTTAAAGTTATTATGTTAAGTGAAATAAATCAGATGTAAAACAACAAATATCACATGATCATACTCTCATTTTGAAATTTAAAGTTGACCTTATAAGTTAAGGGTAGAATTTACCAGAGAACAGGGAGGAGAAAGAGATGGAGAAGGAATGATCAACATATAGGAAGTTACATTTAGGTCAAAAAAATAAGTTCTGGTGTTTTATCATACAGTTGAGTAGCTGTAGATAATGATAATTCACTGCATATTTCAAAAAATATTAAAGAAACAGTTTTGAATGTTTTCACTACAGAGAAATGATGAATGCTTAAGGAGATAGATATGCTTACTCAAATCTGAACATTACACAATATATAAATATTTCAAAACACCCCAGGGTATCCCATAAATATGTACCATTTTTGACAATCGAAAGCAAACAAATAAATAACAAAACTAGCCAGAAAAGGGTTTGTGCTTCACAGCATCCCAGCACTGAATGCAGGAAAGCTCGGTGACAGTGGGTTGCTTGAAATGTCAAGAGTAATTTCAAGGATTTAGCATGTAGTTGGGCCAACTGGCCATAGCAGCCGGCAAACCCTTGTTTGTCTTCTCCCACTTCTAAAAATCTGGTGAAAAATATCACTTTAGTTGTTCAAGACACTGGAATTTCTCCCAAGGTTTTTGAATGACATGAGTTTCTCATAGGGTCGCAGAACAAGGTGGGGGCACATTTGTCACTGAGGCAGAATTTGCATGATGTGCTGTGTTCTTCCTCAAGAACATATGAAAAAAATCTGACTGTGAGTGGGTCAAATCTTCTTAGCATTTCTCTCCATTCACTCAGCAGAGATACATGCCTTCTTTTCCAGAGACCATGCTATATTTTGGCTTTATGTTTCACAACGCTATAATTTTGGAGCCGAGGAAGCATTGGAGAGAGAAATGCAGAAGTCCAATGTAATCAAAGGAGATAAAGAGTGGAAGCAGGGATGCAATACGCATGGTAAAGTTGTTGATACAAGTCTGTAAGCTAAAAGAAGGTTGTGGTACTAATACCAAGGTATCTATTAAAGCCACTGTAGTAAGATTTTTAACTGACCAGTTTTGAAGAAAAAAATTCTAGAATCATATTAAATTTTTTATGAATAATTCATTTCTATATTTTAAGCTCCAGTGTATTTTAAAATTTAGGTTTCTCTCACCTGCATCATTTAATTTTCTAAACTAAAATGACTTAAAAGGCAATCAAAAAATCTTAAAATAATTTAAGAGAGCTTGGCACTTACCAAGTAAATATTTTTCACTTCTGAGATTCCAATAAATTTATAGTTCTGAGAGATATATTCATCCTAACATGCCGTATTTTGATCAAGAAAGACACTATATGGGAAGACACAGAGAACATTGTCACTACCATGCACATTCAAAATATCACCATTATCACTGTCATCATCAAAGAAGTGTGAAGCTAAATATTAAATGCAAAAAAACTTGTTCCTCCATATGGTGTGAGAAGTCTGGCAATTATCTGAGTCTTCCCTCCTTGAGATAACATGTGTCCACGTCTCTAATCCTGTCATCCAACGAAACTCCCAGCAAGGCCACGCTATAGGTGCTCACTGCTGTTTTATTTTATAATAGAAGTAACAGTATTTGTACATTTCTGTCCCTTATACAATGTGAATCTTTGGATAATGCTCATTTCATCTTCTCTCAGAAATTTTTTTTTGAGAGACCTACTTCATGTATTTTTTGAGAGACCTGTAATTGGCTGGCTGCTGATACTTACCACTAAGCAACTTTAGGATTTTG
This sequence comes from Ctenodactylus gundi, assembly GCA_004027205.1. Lineage (NCBI taxonomy): Eukaryota > Metazoa > Chordata > Mammalia > Rodentia > Ctenodactylidae > Ctenodactylus > Ctenodactylus gundi. The sequence continues at coordinate 515,675 of PVKB01000987.1, forward strand.
CAATATAACTCACAAAACTCAGCTTCTACCAAGTAAAGGAAGAATGGTGATTCCCGTTCATAAAGGAAGAAAGGAGGCCCAAGGCCATTGATGAAAGGTCAATGCACCAATATGTTGGTTAAGTGCCTGTTCTGTGCCCAAACAGGCAGCTAAGGCGTAAGACAAAGTAGTCCTATTCTACTAGTGCAGAAGATGTAAAATAACACAGAATATCCTGTACTATCCTCATGGGTAGATTTGTATAGGCACTGAAAAAAAATCCGGAAAATGTAAAATGAAAGTTTCAACCACAGGAGAAGTTGATAGGCTTCATTGAGCTGGTGCTAAGCCTTAAAAGAACAAGCTGTCTACCTGAACTTGTGGAGCTGGAATGGGGAGTAAAGACGCTGACTCATAGGAAGCAGGCAGACTGGGTGAGGAATAGTGGGATAATGAAAGGTCCCCATCTTGACATCTTGTCAAAGGAGGTTAGCCTCAGTGCAGCTGGGTAAAGACACACTGGAGAGCGAGAGCTAAACAACAGCCTGACAACACAAACAGCAATCACTTAGGAGCTTTTCCCATGGGTACAGACAATAGTAATTATTTGGGGTATGACAGATTGGATATTTTCCACGGTCTCTAAGGTCTTCCAGTATCACTAGCGCACAACTGCTGTGTAGCCAGTGAAGGCATGTGCCCAAGTGCCAGTCACAGAAAGGGCTCGATGGGAGCAAGCTGATAAAAAGAAACTAGATATTTTAAACATGTAACAGTGGTTATACTTAACACTCAAATTAGGCACGTGTGATCTCATGAAAATTTACAAAAAGACTGCTGTCCAGAATTTGAAGTATTTAATCTAGAGGATAATAGCTTCGTGCATTTGTGGAATGCATACTAGTCAAAAGCACAGGCTCACAGCCGGGTATTGAGGCTTGGGTTCTAGATCTGCGACTTACTAGCTGTGTGACGTAGCATAAATTTCTTAACCTCTCTGGACCATTTTTTATACCACATTTACAAAATAAGAATAATTACTATAATAGTAGCTACTTCAAAAGTATGAAAATTGAGCTCATAATTATAAGTCATTTAAAACAGTGACCATTAAGGGCATAATATACACTATATAAATATTTGTTAAAAATGAATAGCTAATAAGCAATATGGAAAGAGAAAAAAATTTTCCTAGATATTGAGGTATCATAAAGGGTATTTGGGGCTGTCTGAAGAGATGTAATTACTTTAAGAATTTTAGTTTATTGATAATAACAATTGATGTTCAACTGGAGAGCAAGGTACAAGGTAGATGCTCCAGGGACATCTGGAAACAGCTGGTGACATGTTTGTTGCCCCAGTCCTCTAGTGAAGACACTTCTAACATCCCATAATAAACATCCCATCATAGGGAAGACAGCTCCCGCAGAGCAAAGAATCATCCTGCCTGAGAGTTAATCGTATTATTGCTCAGAAGACGTGCATTATGATATGCACTTGGTACCGCTCATTTTGAACAAAAGGTCTTACAACAACATTGCCTCTGATGCATCTCTGGTGCTCTCTACATTCCTCTGCTAACCCACTTTACACAGTGGTTTTGATTAAAATTCCCTGTTACAGACTTTAAACCATGATATATCAGATCAGAAGGGAAGATCTAAGATTCTTTGCCATTGAGCATAGCACCATGTACTAATACCACTGCCGTGTTCATTTTTTAGTCAGAGACAGAGAGGAAATGGAAGTCCTTCTTTCATAAAACATTCACTTTGGCTGAATAACCAAAAGAAACATCTAGAAAACTATTTGGTCACCTCAGAGAACTCTGTGCAATGAGACTGAAAACTGATATACAGCTTGAGACCAAAAGTGTCCTGACCAGTCCTGGAAAATAGAAATTAGCATAGCCGCCATTTTCATAAAGACTTTGTAAACATGATTCTGCCCAATAACATCTGAGATAGGAATAATTCATGGATGAGGGAAAGGCTTTCAGATATGGGAAGATCTATGTGCCCAGAGAACATGAGGAATTGTCCCTGGAAATGATTGGTGACATGTTGGCTGCCACAATGGAAACTATTTTAGGGACTGAACTTGGGGCTAATGACTGGTGAAAATAAGAAAAAAAGACTGAATAAGGATGGAGTCAGTGAGCATATGCTGGTCCCTTTCTGAAAGTTGTGAGGCTTTCTCCCATGTAAAATCAGAAGGGTAAGCTGTTTGTAGGCGCTGGGCTGCATCACCTTGAGGGCAGACTCTACCCAGGAAAGCGCAGGAAGGAATTTTGCCCTCGCTCAGAGGTGAAGAGGTGCCTTCTGCCCGGGAGACCAAGGCACACAGCCCAAGCTGCTCAATCAGTTGTGCTTCCCGTGAAAGGTGTTGTTTAACCTAGCAACACTTTTAAGTTTGTACACATTTACATGCCTGGATGTGCTACCGCACAGCACCATTTACAAACACCACCAGCAGCCCAGGCTTTAGCTAAGGGTGGGTATTCATGTTTACTTAACTATCTGGGTTTCCTTCTCTCTCTCTTTTTTTTTCTCGGTTACTAAATTATACATGTAAATCAATATGTATCTTGAATTTACATATCAAATGCAAATGGTGCGACTGTCGCTGTTTCTCCTGTTCCATATTTGCTCTTTGCAGGATGAATACCATATGCACCTTTGGTGACTCGCCCTGGGCCTTTGCCCTTCTTGCTTCTCAGAAAATCATTGTGGATCAAATGAAAAAGAGTTTTGTAGGGCATTCCAAACAGCCCGCTGGGGAAGCCTTCCTGCATGGAGCCCATCAGGAGTTCAGAGATGAACAGTTCATGTAAATCGAGAAATCGTGGCCACTCTCAGACCACAGGGGTCATGGTAACTGCTACAAACTGCAGAGTGAATACCTCACTTACAGATGTTAGGTTTAGAAAGAAAATTATGCCTTCTAAGAAACGGAGAACAGAACTGGGCAACAGCAGCCTAAGAATGGTTCACTGACTTCTCTTCTCATGTGCACGCACTGGGAGGCATTTGCTCCCTTGTGCCCCAGTTCGCTTGCCAAGGACAAAGTCTGGCAAGCGCAGAGATTATCAACATTTGATGCAGCATTCTAACCTCCTCATACTAAGTTTTCCTCTCCTTTGACTGACCCATCAGTCTTTCCAGGACCTGTGACCCTAACTGGCCTCTGTGGGTGGGGCCTGCGACCTTTCCTTCCAGTCCACCCATGCTGACTCTCAAATGGCTCAGGGCTCATTAATTCCACCTGTAAACCTCCCCTGGAAAGTCTGCCTCATCATTCATAAAAAAGAATCAGATCAACTCTAAGACATGAGTTCTGCAGGTATTTTAAAACAGGAAAATTAGCTTCCTCCATTTCCTTCTCCTAATTCCTCCTCTAAAATTCCACCCTGCTATTTCTGACATTGTCTCTCTTCATGTAAAATAATTTGTATTATTAACTGAATAAAACAGGCAAGATTAATTCTGAGATTCAAAAAAACTAGATTTGAGTTTGATTCTTTTTACCAAATCTCATTTTTTTTGCCAGTTCAGTACAGTTTCCCATTAAGAGCTATCAGATTCAATAAAGGCACTCAATTCTTATGGTTCAACTTTCTTGAAATTCACTGCTCCTCTCTCCTTTGCAATGAACTTTGCTAACTACATGCATAGAGTTGTCATTCAACCCTAGTTACATCAAACAAAGGCATTTCAAGTCTTTCATATCCAAGACAGGACCAATAAGACCTTAATCATTTCCAAATAGAAACAAAGTTCTCTGATCCTTGACAGCCACGCAGTGTCAGCACAGACTCTTCCCTATTAGCCCTTTCCCCCACACCCCTCAATTGATGGAAAGGGCTTCACTCCTTTTGTGGTGACCCTTCCCCCCTCCTCCCCTACTGAAGGAGAGCTTTGGGAATCCAATTATATCAGAAGTGCAATAACTAAAATCAACGACTGAAACATTTTTTGAATTCTCACCACTACCTTCAAGGATAAGAGTTAATGCTCAGAATACCCTAAAATAACTTGAGCTATGTTTATTTAATTTACTTCCTCCATACCCACATGCCCATATATCACTTTTTTTGTGCTAGGAGAGAAAGCAAACCAATGTACACTGTAATGGAACCACTAATGAGCTGATGCTATCTACCGGCCTCTTTAAAATGCTGTTCCCTTCCTGTTTTGCATTTGTTAGGTTATAATTTTAAATTACATATGCATCTCCAACTCTCTTCCCAATCCCTCCTCCCTGGTCCTTTTTTTTTTTTTCCTAACTCTTTTGTTTTGTAACCTGAGCACCATGCTTCCTTAGGAACTGACAGAGATTCGCACTTTCACATGAACACACACACACAACTGCATTCATAAAGGTTGTACTTTAGATCTACCTAATTTCAGATTTGAAGGGGGAATACACATGCATACAAATTTCTTTTTCTTGTGTATGGCCACATGCATCATCCCATATTTACCTTCTCTCAAATACCTTTCTATTTCTTGAAATTTAGCAATCTTTGAATATTTCACAGTGATTCTGTGTGTCCTAAATGGTTGCCTTTTAAGTTTATTGCCTCACATGATTTTGTAAATAAATTCATCCAGTGAGGGTGGATGCAGTTTTCTAATTTGAAAAGAGATGAAGTTGATGATGTATTAGGAGAGTGGGTGATATTTTGTATGTAGCTAAATCATATATCCAGTTTTCTAGAACAAGCGTTTTCAACTATTGTCTGTTACGGTTATTAGTAGCATCCTTTTTACTCTCAATAGTTTCCTGGCTTGGACCATAAATTGTATGACCATCATTATGCCTAACATTTATGCACAGTGTAATTACAGTTGCTAATAAAATGCGCTTATGAAAACAGTAGAATACGCAAAGATGAAGGTATCCTGGATTGTTGTAAGAGGAGGAAGGACATCTCAGACTGAATTCTGTAGTCCTAATTCTGGAGTAACCCAGCCATCTCTGCACTCAGAACTCAATAGCTCCCTTGTTGCGACCATCTTTTAATTCAGCTAACCATGCCCTTTTGGTCACAATCTTCGAGTTGGCTCTAACTATTCTACTCGGTCTCCAATTCTGCTACTTAAAACTGTGCTCCACTAGAATGTGGTGAAAAAAATTGCTCAGTCTAACATCCAATTCAAATACCCAATTCATAGTTCTAGTAAATGCTGGATGAAGATTTGGATATATTACTCTAGAGCTCAGGTTTAGTGGTTTCTCAACTATCATGAATACTTAATCTCAGGAGACCGCTGCAAGGTTGTAGCCCACTAAAATGGCACCATCTGAATTTCACCAATCATGCTTCTTCTTCATTTTGTCTAATAGCTAACAGAAGTTCACTAAGGGCATTGCTGGGTAAGAGCCACGATGTCAGCTTTGTGTGTTTGTGTGTGTGTGTGTGTGTGTGTGTGTGTGTGTGTGTGTGTGGTTGTTTAGCTTGAAGGACCAACTCACATGCCTTCTCTGTCTCTAATCCATTAGCCCAATATCAGCTCACACTCCACTATGCTAAGCTCCAAGTTTTCAGTTAGCAATGAGCACAGGGTATAAGAACTCATCATTTGTCAGTTTTCATGCTTTAATGTGACTTGCTTATCCGAATATGGAGTTCCTCAAGATCAGGTCAGGGTCATACCTTCAGTACTTATTTAGAGGCTGGATATGTAGATGTCAATGAATAAATTTTGACTGATAAGCACTGTAAGCCACTCGGATGAAGCCCTAAAGTTGCACACTTTAGAAGTTTCATAGAGCTTCACTGCAATTACAATGTCACCTAAAAGTCATCTCCTTGGCCACTGAGTAAGCATCTAAAGCATCCTTTGCACACTCAACATCATCGGACTCGAAAGAGATCAGAGGTGGAAATGGTATTACCTGTAGCTTAACACTACAGCTCTGCTTGGCAGTGAAAAACTGGCCAATCAGTGTCAAGTGTTCCAGATGACACCGACCATAGTGGGGTTGCATCCTAGAATATGCATTGATGTTTTCCCTTCAGTCTCCCCTGCAAGTAGTTCTCAGTCTTCATAAAAGAGGCTTGGAGGCAGAATATCAATTCGCTGGCCAGGGAACTTTAGATTTGGCCATGAAATAGAGGCTTTTGCTTCTCAATATCATTTCTTTCCTTTTTTTTTTTTCTTGTAACGTTGGGACTTTTTTTTTTCCAAAGTCATCTCCAGACCTGTAATCTCCTAAACTGCGTGTTCACGATCTCCCTGTGCTCTCCACGGGAGGGTAGTGTGTGCAGAAGCTGCCAAGTGTCTTCACCGTGTGCCCTGCCCGAGTGTGTCTGGACCCACCATCCTGGGCTTCTCGTTCCCCTTTGAATTCTTGCCGTGTCTTTCCATGAACATGCGAGCGTCACTCAGCATTAGATCTGTGTGCAGTAAGTTCTTTTCACTCCCTCTCTCCCTCTCTGGCTTATTTTTGCACAGCAACCTCTCTTCTCTACCCTTTGACTTCTCAGTAGTGCACCTCTCATTGTGCCCAGGGATTGATTATTTCTTCTAGGATTCAAGGCCATTCTTTTCTATTCTGGGGACTGTCTCTTAAATAATGAAATCAAATAACATATTTGACTTTTTCTTATTTGTTTAGTTCCTTCTAAGGCATTTAATAAAAACAGTATGACATTTGGATATTTTATTTACAGTACATTCCTTTTATTATGTAGGGTCACTTTTGTAACAACTATTTGGACTATCAACCTAGAAGTTCACATCACAGCCCTATATTACAGAATTGTACTCAGGCTGAAATCAGATTAATTTTTGATTCACAGTGCCTCAGGAATATGACTTGCATATCATTTTTATTTTCTGTAAAATATGCTATTTCAGAGCGAACTTCCTAACATGAGCGAGCACCCTGGGCAAGGTGAGTTACTAAACAAGAAAACAAAATGGTATCTTAGTCAAAGGAGAAAGGAAGTAAGGAGAAAGGATTATATTCTCAATGAGCCATTCACTATTACAGAGGAAACATTTGAAAATGGCCCAAGCCTATCTTCCCAAAACTTCAATAATTCCTTCCATGCTTGGGGACGTCCCGCTGTGCCACCCTGGCCGCCCTCTCCCCATCCCTGCTGTGCCCTGTGTTTCTGCTTACTCAGTCCCTTCCTGTGTTTCCTCACAGATTTAAAACTACTGGTTTCTGAACCACTGAGTCAACCGCTGTTCCTGTCCTCCCCAGCCTCTACCTGATGCTGTAGCTCCTCCTCTTACCCTAAGTTGTCAGCTCACTGGGTCAAGAAAGTGCTGGCACGTGAGGCCCGTTTCATTCTGGGGACATCTCCGTGGTTAGAGCTCTTGCCTAGGAAGGATGAGGCCTCAGGGTTTGGTTGTCTAGTACCACTTAACAGCTGGGTGTGGGGGTTTATACCTGTAATCCCAATACGCGAGAGGTTGAGGCAGGAGGATTGCTGTAAGTTCAAGGCCAGCCTGAACTACATGGTGAGTTCATAACCAGCCTGGACTACACAGTAAGACCCTGCCTCAAAACAAATGAATAAAGAAAAGAATAAACAAACATACATATTTTTTAAATCAAGCAATACACTGCCCCTTAGTCTAACTAACCATTTGGGGTGGTCCTAGGGTCCATGCCTGCCTTTCGGTGCTTGGGCCAGCAAGTGCGCGCCATCGAATAGTCCCTTCTACAATCAATGGGGCTATGATACAAGGGAAGCTCTGCCCTTATGATCTAGAGAGAAAGAGATTATGTGCACATGGAGGGAAATCAGGAATGCAGAGGAGATGAGAATCATTGCTGAGGTCTGGGTGTGATTTGTCCCACAGAGGTGCATAGGTGACAAGTGTGACCATCCCCAATGTAACAGTATTGAAAGAAGGCAGGTGTCTGAGATGGGGGTGTATTGGTGGGTGATCAGTTACTGGAAGATCAATCCTCAGAATGGATCAATGCTGTTGTGTGAATATGGGCCAGGTCCTGTGGGACTGCATTAATTCTAACATGATTACATTTTTATAAAGCAACTTCTGCTTTTCCCACTACATTCTCGTCTCCTCTTTCCGGCACAGGCATTTCTTCTACATCTAGCTGCCTGTCTGCCATGGTGGACTGTAACCATAGATTCCTCACCAGATACCAGAGCTATTCTTTGGGGAGTTTTCAGCCACCAGAATCATGAGCTAGATAAATCCCTCCTGTTTACAAAGTACCCAGCTCAGACATCTTGCTGTAGCTACACAAAATTAACCAAGACAAGCATTTAGGGTTGATCAGGGTTGATCGTAGCATAGGCAGTGGGTACTTGAGCAGGAAGAGAAGGAGCTGGTCCCTAAGGGGCAAATGGGGGGGACGCAGGATGGAGATGGGTGTTTCAGAACTGTTGGTTCTCACAAGAAGTGACAAGCTCATCTGCCTGGAAAGTGACGTGTGACCCAGTGTGTGCCCTCCATCACAGCCTTCCTCCTGGTACCACCTCACAGCCCTAAGAAAGCACTAATCTTACAACAGCCACGAGCAGTCAGAAGGAGACTTGGGGGTTAATGAATTTTGTTCATGTGTTACTTTAATTGCTATCGTTATTTCTGTACATACGCCTAGAGGCTTGCAGTGAATGCACTTTATTATTAATATTAAGCATTTTGTACAACACTTTCTGTTTGCAAAGTGCTTTACAGTCATTAATTAGTTATTTCTCTAGACACTCTGGTGAGTTGATGCAGGCCTCGTTCCCTTCTTTGATAAGTTATAAAGGACAGACTCAGTGCACCAATGTTAAATGACTCTGCCAAGGTCACCAGACCATTCAGGAAAAAGCTAGCATTAGAATTTCCATGTCTCCATTCAGGCTAATGCTGCTGGAACCAAGAACTTCCCTGGACAGTGTTCATAAATGTTACAATAAATAAATGAAGCCAGAGGCAGGAAGAAATGCTTCCACGACTCATAGCTAAGGCCTGGGGACACCTCTGTCACCATGGCAGGAACTGGAAATTGCTGAGACCAAAACCAAGCTCCGGTCCTAACACAAGCTGCTGCATTCTCTCAGTCAGTTCTAACGGGTCCTCCCGGAGCCCCGCACTGTCCCTGTGGCTGGCTATTTGGGCCTTTCCTTTACACATACCTTTTTAACTCTGAAGGCATTCGCTGCCCAAAAGGGCCCCGAGATGTATAATAACCTGGCAACGCCTGGAAGAGCACCGTGTCAATTTAATTTGAACCAATTTGACAAGTCTGATACACTTTCAGGACAGCAGCCCACCACGAGACGCCACGAGGCTTCTCTTGTTAGTCCATACCCTCGCTGTTTCTCCTGGAGGTAATTACCTTAGATCAGGAGACCGATCGTAACCGCGTTATGTTTTGCTGACAGCACAAAGCTTGGGAGAAGCAGGAACTCCACTTTGAAAGGCAAGGAGAATACAACACGATGCGCTTCCCTCTCTAAGCTGCTACGCAGCAAACGAAATTCAGTATTGACAACCGCACATTAATGCCATTGGCCAGGGAGAGGCGCAGACAGCAAAGTGCTGACCTATACAGGGAACATTTTGTAAAGCTGTCCCTGGGCCACACTGCTGGAAAAATCACCAAGGGAATCATGAGAGCCAAGAACTCCTGGAAATTGGTCTTTTTATTTTAAAATACCCCATCAGTTTAAGAAGCCTACTTCCTAGCCTACTTCCTAACACTGGTGCCAGTTGGAGCAGCTCCTGAGACATTTTTCCAGGGATTAGCTATCAAAGCCGACATCCTGTAAGGAAATAGAGGGGTGTTTTTTTTTTTTTTTTTGGAAAAACACAAGCACTCTATTTAAATCCCCTGATGGCAGATGTTTTTTAAAAGCAAAACCTGCTTTGCCTCAATTTAGGCAGGACTAGCCCAGCACTGATTTACGCTCATTACTCTCGCAATCTTCTCCTCAGATGTGAGAGTGGATCATGACTGTTCAGTTTGTAGCACATTTCTCACTTCCATTTTGATGATATTTCCAGAAAAATGTCACAGGACCAGATGGGCCACCTTCCTCCGCAAGGACCAAAGTTAGCTTCACCTTCACCGAGAAGAAAAGATGGCCGACAGGTTAGCCCAGACCTGACAACATTTCCTTCTT